>MU388189.1:180172-426928 GCA_022578535.1 Jackrogersella minutella
GACCCCGCCCCCCCCCCCCCCCCCCCCCCCCCCCCCCCGCCCCCCCCCCCCCCCCCCCAAAAACCATATACCTCTGAGCTAAGGACACCGGGATATAGACCCTGCAGGACACCCATCGATAACGGCGCCGTACGGAAATCATCTAGCGGGCTTACTCTGGCGATTTCGGCAGGCAAGTCGCTTGTAAGACCAGCGCTATGAAAGAGCATAAATGCGTCCCTTCCTAATCCCAAAGCCTTCTGCTCGTCCTCACTCAAAGCTCGGATAACCGATGCAGCTAGAAGGCCAAGTTGATGAACGCATATATCTTGATCAGAAACAGACACATGCCTCGCCGCGAAATCGTCTCCGAGTATTATGTGCGGTCGGTTGCTGGTGCTCTCGTCAGATTGATAATGGACTGTGGTGAAGCGACGATATAGTTGCTCTACAACGAAGAGAGAGTATGCTAGTAGCTGCTGGTGAGCACTAGTCCCTCCGTCCTCTAGCCCTCTCAGCAAGGTCGTTGTGTTAGGTATTACTGAGATGTCCATATCAAGTCGAGGAGCTTTGGCATCCTCGATATTTTTGACACATTGCATGTACCATTCTTTTGTAATACCCTGTTGTTTCGATTGCGAAAAGTCGACTGCTTGACTCAACAAGGAGTCCAAGGACTGTACAATGGAAAGGTGAATAGAACAGATGAATGGCGTCCAGTATCTTGGCGAGGTGTTTTTATCCAGCATCCAATGTAGCCCCGCCAGCAAGAAATTGATTAAGTCGATTGAATTCGATAGGGATTGTTCTTTATTTGGCGAGCTCGAACAGCCAACTTCACACAGGGTACTAGCGACAAGTTTGATTTCCAAAGGAAGCCCATCGTGCAAACCAAGTTGCTCCCAGTAGGATGTCGTAAGTGTCGAGAAGTATTGTTGCAGCAAGAGCTGAAATGCAGGAGGATACAGAAACACAGCCTCCTTCAATGCTGCGACCGCAGCGTCACGGATACCTTGGCTGGCTTCGTCACTATAAACTTCTTCATTAAATTGTCTCCCTTCTAGAGGGCAAACGATGGTCGGCATAGCCAGCCAGCCAAAGATCTTGTCGTGGGTTGAAGCCGACAACAATTGGCGAGACGGACCAGCATCGCTGGACTGCTGCCCAACAAGGGCTGCGAGTCCCTTCATGGTTTTCTTAAGGATTCCTACTTGCTCAGCAGTCGCCCGGTCACCTGAAGTCTCTTCCCATAGAGGGAGATAAACTTCGGAGAAGAGAAAATCACCAAAAAGCTCATCCCTTAATTGGCTCGAGCTCTTGTCGGCATTTTTATTGTCCTTCAAGGTGTCAATTAGGATTGATCGTACGGCGAGAATCGAGTTCAACAAGTTCACAAGCTCTTGTTTGTGTGATATAGATTGAGCGTGTTTAAGTGTAGTTTGGATATGAGGTATGGCCTGGGACGTGATGATTGCAAATGACTGGCAGCCAGCTCCAGCGATGGCGACCAATAGCCGGCCGGCCTGAGCCACGTAGGTGGCACTAGATAGGTCATCAACTAAATCTCTCCATGCATTCGCCAAGAACGCTCTAAGTTCATTGTCGTCGAGTCGGGTAGTTAGAGATCGTATAACTCTCAAGGTAGCCTTAATAGTATCCGGGACCTCGCCATTTCGAACCTCGTATTTAAGTGAACCCCATACCTGATCGACAAATGGGACAACGCTCTGCTTAGTATGCTCATATTGAACCAAGCAGGCATCGAGTGTCTGCAGGATGTCGACCTTGACGGCAACAGTCACTGCATCCCCCTGGTCAAGTTTATTGACGAGATATGGTATAGCGTGGCTAGCGACTCGATAATGAGCAGCGAAGCACGAACGCACGGCGTTTTTCAGGTCCTCGGCTGTGATTCCTGACGGAGTAGCCGATGTTCGTAAGGAAATGGGGAAGTAAGCCGAGAAGGCCTTGAAAATCTCTAAAGTGATGTCCTCCGAAGGCGAGAAGTTCTGAAGAAACGTTTTTAGAATCGCAAACCACTTTATTAAATTCTGTGGGTCCCTTTCGTTCTTGCATAGATCTAGAAGACCGGATATAAAGCCACACGTGGTACCATGCCGGTATTCGAGATCGTTAGCCACGGTTGGATCTTGGAGAAGCTCTAAGAATAGCTCGTAGAGCTCTAGGCGCGTCGCTGGGGTTTGTAACTTAAAGTCTTCGCCCAGCTTGCAAACATTTGTGATTATATTGTCTCCTAAAGTAGGTTGGAATGATTTCGTACTAACTAGGTGCCTCAAGGCCTTTGCGGAAGCCGTGACACCAGCCCGGTGGTCACTAGAAAAAAGGGAGCCGAAGAAGGTCACCAAGAGCTTGACCTGGTCAGCTTTTAAAGAGATGTCCCTTTTTTTGAGAACCCCAAGGGTGCTAGCGAGAAAGTCTAGTGCTTTTGCTCGCGCAATGAAGTCATCATCAGTAGTATCATCACCTGGCTGAATCCAACGGTTAATAGATGCGACCCACTGGCCGAGAGTTAGTCGACTGTTTGTAGATTCTTCAATTGCTGGAAACCCCAGGTTAGTATGCCACTATGATATAAGTGGTGTTACGGAAAACTCACCTGTAGCAGCTTTCTCTGATATTGCCTGTTCCTGATCACTCTCATCTGTGAGAACATACTGCAGGGCTAGATCGTCAAATTTGACGTTCGCCATTTTCGCGGTCAAATAGGGTGACCCTATTCGACAAAGTCGAACAAGTGTTTTTGAAAGCTTCCCCCCTTTTTATGCGAACTTTGAAGTTTATCCTTTCTGAAATATAATTCGTCAAATGTTGAATGAAAATTGTTGCGGAATTCAGGAATTCAGAAATTCAAAATGCGCGGGTTGTACAATACTTCGTCGATGTCGGATGCCCTAAGTGCATCTATTGTATGTACCTAACTAAGTACCTTTACCCTGGTCCAAATGACGAAATGCCCCGCGGTTGCAAAATGATCCGTGCTAACTTACTTACCGATTTAGGGCCAGGGTACCACTCCAAAAGCAGTAAGAGGGGCAGTTAATTTTTTCCAGGGGACTTTACCACTTGCATATGTTAGCGTAGTGGGGTTTTATGAAAGGACAGGGGAGAAAAAAAAAGCTTGGCTTCAAAAAGTTGCTAACGGCGCGGGATGTATGGAGATGAAATTCGTCAATCTACATTTAGTCACTCGTTTCCCTTTCTCTTCTTTTAAATATTTACTAATTAACCAGTCGGGTGATTATTTGTCTCTTTTATGTTCTCTATTACGACGTTCATCTCACCGTAGAGTGAAAAACTCGGTGTTTCCTTGCTTGGCTTACGTTGGCTGTCACACGCTTTCGCCTTCTTTTCTCCTGCATCGCGGGGCAATTGTAGAGGGGCAGCGGGAGCAGGTACGTCAAAAATTCACTCGCACCTGCATTCTCGAGCAATCATATATACCTCCTATACATCGATAATGCGCCCTCTTGAAGTTTTTATCATCTCTTATGATGCAGTCACATAAACATTATATAAATAACTTGGTTCCAACCCATACAGAATCTCCTGACTAATTCAACATAGTCTCACATTTTACAAACGATGACTACACACAACGTGCCAAAGACCTGCAAGGTCATATTAGCAGAGACTATTGCTAAAGGTCTCCTTGCTGAGGTGAAGGATACACTGAAATCCATCCAGAAAAATTCCGAGAGTCAACCAACTCTAGTAGCATTCTTGGCGAATGATGACCCTGCGGCTGTCAAGTACGCTGAATGGTCGAAGAAAACTTGTGAAGAAAAGTAAGAATTTCTTAGTCCTAGGTACAGGGAGAATGTGCCCACTTCACATGTGAGAAAATATCACTTACTGAGCAATTAGTGGTTTCACCTTCGACCTGCGACAAGTAGACAAAGATAAGCTAGAAGAGGAAATCATGAGTGCCAATGAAGATGTCAAGGTCGATGGTATCATTGTCTACTATCCCATCTTTCCCGGCAACCCAGCCCATGACCGGTACGTCCAGGAGACCGTCTCGCTCTCCAAGGATGTCGAGGGGCTTTGCCATAAACATATCTACAATATGTACTACAACATCAGGTTTCTGGATCCTCCGCAGAACCTGAAGAAGTCCATTATTCCTTGTACTCCTCTGGCTGTGGTCAAGATCTTAGAATACCTCCAAATCTACAACTCTATCCTGCCTTATGGAAACCGACTCTTCGGGAGAACCATCACCGTCATCAACCGCTCGGAGGTCAACGGCCGACCACTGGCTGCCCTCCTGGCTAACGACGGCGCTACGGTATACTCCGTCGACTTGACAGGAGTTCAAGTCTTTACCCGTGGCCAGGGTATTAAGCAACCGCGACATAAAGCCGAGGAAAAGGAGGGTTGGGCCTTGGAGCAGTGTGTACCAATCAGTGATGTTATCATTGGCGGCGTCCCCTCCGAGAGCTATAAAGTGCCGACGGAACTCATCCGGGATGGAACGGTGTGCATCAATTTCTCTTCGTACCGGAACTTCGACGGCCCAGCCATCAAGGAGAAAGCATCGATATATGTACCTTCTGTTGGAAAAGTAACGATTGCTGTGCTGCTCAGAAACCTAGTGGTATATTATCCCTCACATTCAGGGGCTAAAGTTGATATATGCTGACGAACCTTAGCGCTTAATTGCAAACCGCCCTTCAACTAACAAAGACGGATCTGCCGACGAGAGTACGCTGAAGGCCAAGAGCGAGGCATTCGTAGACGGTTGATTTCGAGAACCAAAACTTGATGCCGTGGTACCTCGTTAGAACTTTGGCTTGGGTTCGTTTACACGAGGGTTGATAAAATATGCTGGCGTTAGACATGGTTATTTAAAAGTTATAAATTCTGTTTTAGGTGCTTTCGGGGCATCGTAGTTATGTTATATTACACCGGGATTACTAGATCTAGCAAGCTAGCTTTATCGTACACTGTTCAACCCGAATATTAACCATAGTGGAAAATTATCACATGTTCTTATTAAAACGATGAAATATATTGATGAACGGACTTGGAAAGGGGTGGGCTCAAATTGCCCCTGACTTTGCCCGCCAATCCCGATAGCCAAACCAGGGACGAACTTTTCTACTATAGTTATATTGTAATGATTGTCATCTACCTAATGTTCAGTATAATGAAAACGTGACATTCATACCTCATCGGTCCCCATCCAACGTACCTAGTTCCAAGCGATATAGCCAAACTACGCATATAAAGGAAACCGTAGCTCATCACTAATTCCATTTCCCTCCAGTAAAATTACCCATAGTCCATAATTCCCAATCATATGTCCATGCCATATATTTAATCAAAATACCCAGGGCCCATCCCACAAAGAACCATCCGTCATCAGAACCAGGTCATTTTTCATCGTCACCTCCACGCCGAATGGCGGAAAACCGCGTACTTGGCCGTGACGAAGTCAGCCTCCTTCCTCTCCTCCTCATTCTGCAACCTCTCCTCCTCCTCGCGCTCTACGTCCACAGCCGTGCGCTTCTGGTAGTACCGCTGCCAAGCGTAGCTCTCACCCAGACGCTTAGCCACATCATTCGCCTCATTCAAGCTGACGAGCCGGCGCTTGCCGTCAACATTAGCCAGGCACTCCTCGACGACCTGCCAGGTGCGCTGCTTGCGGTGCTCCCCGGCGGCGTCCAGGTCTTCCGCGCCGTCGCCGCGTGTCAGAGACACCTTCTTCTCCAGCACGTGCAGGGGCTGCGTGTTGCCGTCGATCTCGACGGGCGGCGCGCCGTCGACCTTGCTGTTGATGAAGAGGTCGTAGGCGATCTCGCCGGGCGTCCGGCCCACGGCGTTCTCGCGGAGGACCTGGCTCGCGTTCTGCGCGACGAGGACGCGCGCGTGGCCCGCGAGGTGCCGGAGCACCGCCGTGTGCAGCACCGTGTCGCCGGCGCCGTTGAGGATCTCGAGCTCCGCGCCCTTGGAGTACTCGAGCAGGAGTTTGAGGATGGCGACGTTCCCCGTCTTCTCGTCGTCGAGGTAGCGGCGCGAAACAATGTTGTAGATCCAGTTGTATACGACGGGGTTGGCTTCCTTCAGCCAGAAGTGGAGAGGGGTGTCGCCGCCGCGAGACAGGCTGTTTCGCTGGAGGAACATGTGCGATCTTAGATCTTCGTCGAAAAGATCCAGTAGTTCCCGGAGTTGCGCGACTAAGGGCGTGTTCGTTAAGGCGGCGTGGATCACGTTGTTGAGCTCCTTGTCTTTCACAGACTGGTCGGCTCCGGCCTTGATAAGCGTCTTTGCGAATTCGACCCTCCCAAGCAGGCAAGCTAGGTATAGAGGAGTGTATCCTTCGTCTGACTTTGCTTCAAAAGAGGAAGGACACACTTTGAGCAGGTATTCGATGAGTCTGTTGGTCTTCTCGCCTTTCGGTCCCATTACTGCGCAGTGGATGACAAGATCGTCTGAGAGCAGTTAGTGGAAGATCTAACATTAGTAGTGCAACGAAGATCATCCGACTTACTTTGGACACCAAGCCATTTCCCAATAGCTCTATCAAACCCACCAGGCGCTTCGGTAAGATGCTTCAGGCGGGTATCCTCCTGGGCGACCTTGGACTTGCCGAATTCCAGATAATGCCGCGTTGGGGTGTCGCTTACAAACCACTCTATAGACTCCAAGGAACCCTTCAGGGCAGCTGTAAGCAATGGCGGGATATTGCTTGCGGTAGGTTTGACAACGAGATTACGGCCAGCCTTTGCCCAATCTGCTCGTTTCTTGCCGTAGACGCTCAAGCCCTGGTAGTAGCGAGGTTTCACCTTCAGTTCCGCGCCACTCTTCTTCACCAAGTCCTCGATCGGAATTCCGGCGCCGAGTCGTTTGATGACAGCAGCAAGCATTTCCGTTCGGCCAAGCCTCAATGCTTCATCGAAGTGGCTTTGAGGGAACGTGTAGAACGTGCCCGATGCATTGTCATCGTCGTCTTCGTGAAGATGCCCCATATGAGCGAACCGGATGTTCAAGTCGACCAAGAAGTTGAATCCCTTCATGTCATTCTCCCTCATGACGTACGAGAGAAGACTACGCTTGTCTCCTACTTTGGATAAATCATCACGTAACGTAAATGTCGGTGCCGCCCAGTTGAGAAGCTCGCTGGCAGGAGTCTGGCTCTCGACCTGCATAGAGACCTGGCCGATATTCTCGATAGTGAACTGATCGTCGATAACCTTCTTGTATACTTCAGGCTCATCGTTGTCATCAGAATCGGAGTCCTCGGAGTCCTCGTCCTCCTTGTTCATTGTGAAGCGTGTCGTCTTTTCTAATTTCGGTGCCCATTGGGCTTGCGCGATCTCTAGGATCGCTTTTGACACGTCATAATGGCCGCGGAGGAACGCAAGCGAGAAGGGATTGTGCCCCTTTACGTCAGTCACTGCTATCTTAAGAGGTGGTTCTTGCTTGTCTTCATCCCATGAGGTTAGGGTGAGTGACTTGATTACCTCGAGGTCGCCAGCGAATGCCGCCTCGAAACTTCGACGTGTTAGCGATATAGACAAGATTTTATGTATGTTCACTTACAGTTTGATGTAGGCAGCCCTGCGTGCGTCTGTGAGGTCCGTGGTGTTAGTAAACTTGAACACAAATGTATACGACGACGGCAACCGGTTTTCTGGCGAGACGACTGGGGCTCGGACTGGTTCTATAATATCAGGGTATAGTTCCTTGAAGGTCTTCCCGCCTTTAGCTACGAGAGCTTCCTGCACCCGTTCGAGCTGCGAAATGAGGTCAGCAGCAGCGTCGATCTTCTCCGTTAGCCCCTCTTCGTTGGCACTATTCGTTTTTCCCTCTTCAAAGCGCTTCAGGTGCTTTTTGTAGGAATCTAGTTGCTCCTTGATATCCGTGGAAACGAGCCAATGCTGGTAAGTACCCTCACTAAACTCGGCTAGGAATTCAGCAGTTCCGAAAGGTTCCACTGGCTGTTCCACATAGTGGTCCGTTTTGGCATTATAGTAGCCTGGTTTCCGTTCAGGTTGAGGTGTTCCGATCAAGTTGTCCCGAATTTTGCGATAATTAAGGAGCGAATCACGAACAACATCTAGGGCACTCCTTCGAGACCACATTTGCCTAATGATATTATGATTACCCTTGGTCATTGTGCTGGGATCAGCACCTTTTCCCAATAACTCGATAGCATTGGAAGGATGGGAGGACCTGATTGCTACTATCAAAGGCTGCTCGGTACTCTCTTCGAAGCGTGAAAGGTTGGTCTCATAATCCTGCCAATTTTAAGTAAGCTAATGATAATACAATAGGGGGACAAGCAGGACGTAACGAAGCACCACGCTAGACTCTAGGAAGGAATGCCAAGAAAAAAAGGCGTGAATAGAAGAGTTGGATATAAATGATGAGCATAGTGGGAGGGTAACTTACACGGAGCTGGTTTTCAAACGAGAACTTGGCGCCCTTCAGCCATGAGTCAAAGTCAACCTGGGGTTTCGCTCCCACACTGAGTAATTTGAGTACAAGGATCGGGTCACCTTTGTCAATGGCCGTGATGAGCGGAGTCGTAGTATGACTGTTATAAAAGGAACCGGTAACGGCTACATGGTTGATAGCGGCCTTGAGGCCGATCTTGTCCTTGTCCCACAAACTCCCAACCAACTCAGACGGTCCGCCTTGAATATATCGGTGGAATGCAGTCACGCCATTCGCGTCTGCTTGTGAAGCCGTGGCTCCTAGGCTCAGTAGGGTTTCTGCCATGCATATAGCTTTGTCGACTGGGAGAGCAAGAGCCAAGACCAACGTTAGGATGGCAATATTGGGGTTCGAGTATGATCCGTCGCCAATCTTAATAGGTGACAGCACATCAGCGCCAAACTCCTGGCAAAGGATTTTGACAACTTCGCAATGGCCTCCAAGAATGGCAAGGTGTAGAGGACTGCATTTAGAGTCCCAAGCAACAGCATCGATCTTGTAGAAATCTGGGTCGCTTTGATCTTCATCGAGAACCGCTGCGTCGTTATCCTTGGATTCGTCGTCTTTTCCGACTTTGACGAATGATCCAGTAGTGACAGACTGCACATCTTCGCCATCTTCGGATGTAGCATCACTTACTAACTCTGGTTCGGAGTCTTCGCCGTCGGATTCATTATCCGAATTAGCAGGGGCGGACTTTATATCGAGTTCGTCCACCCGACTATCTTTGTTCGCCATATATCGAGCCTTACGACGCTGGTCTTGCTTCTCTTCCTCCTCCTCTTCATTGGAGTTGCTTTTCTCAAGCAGAATCTTGACTATTTCGATATCACCGCGTCCCGCGGCTAGGTGAAGTGCAGTCCGGCCGTCGACTAGGCGAGCGATAAGGCGTGCGCCGTGATCAACCAAGCACTTGACGACTTGAGGTGTTGAGCTGATGACGGCAAGGTGAAGAGGGGTCCGGCCTGTGTAATCCCTCTGATTGGGGTCGGCGCCCTCTTGAGAGAGCCAATCTTCGACGTGTTCGATGTCGCCATCAACGATGGCTTGGCAGAGACGAGCGGTATTGCCAACATATGCCATCTCAGTCCAGTCATCATCTGTAAGAGGGTTGAATGAACCAATTTGCTATAAATATGTTAGTATTATTGACAGATCTTCGATGGAATTTGCTTACCTGTCTGCCTGGGTCGTCAATGCGAAAGGAAACCTTTCCTGATACATAGATCTCACTCTCCTTCTCGGCTATCTCAATCTCTTCAGGGGTCCGTGGCTTTGGGCAGGTGCCGCAGCAGTCACCGATTACCTTGAAACCGTCAGAACCATGTGGAGTCAAGGAAGCCAATGTGATTTCTACTTACATCTTTAAATCGTCCAAAGAAAGCAGGATGCCTGTGAAGGTAGACCTCCCTCTCCTTAGGCTGATTCCATTCGGCGTTGAGTACTAAATTTCAATTATTAATACAAGCGAAGAGAGATTGGAGCCAACTCTAAAGAGCGTTTGACGAAGCAAGTATAGGAGCATCGTTCAAAATCTGAGAAACACTTTACTTACGCAAGTCCTTTGTATAGCAGAGTTTTTCAATCTTCTTAGCATGGAATTTCTCGCCGTAGGGGACGCTGAAGGTATGATAGTTGGATACTTCGCTCTCATCAACCCAATCTGCCACCTCGTCTTCATGGAAGTCTTTAATATTTCCCCGGATACGGAATTGCTGACGGTAGCCTAAGTCTGGTCTCCCTCGCTCCTCTCGGCGCTTCTTGAGGTACTCATCTCTGGAGTTCGTCGTTGGTAGACGCTCTAGTACGAGCAGGCGAGCAAGTCCGAGAGTTCTTTGAAAGCTACGTTCGAAAATGGTAGGATCAATACGAGATCGGTCAATCTCTGGCCAACAAACCTCAAAGTTTCGGTGGCTATACTTGGAGAGGCGGTTCTCATAAGACGGACTTCTTCGACTGAGGTCGATGGGATTGATCTGGGTGATGTACGAAGCCAAGGCCCGTGGAGTGCAGTAGACTTGCTTTCCATCATAGGCAGCACCGGAGCAATCAATATCGAACCCAGTTAGAATTTCAGAGACTGACTTGTACACTCGGAGGACAATCTGAAAGAGATTAGTGACGATTAAAAACTGCAGGGTAAATTGATCCATACCTGGATATGACGAGTGGGATATTGACTGCCTATTTATGTCAATTGCATTAGTAGTCAATACGAAAAGGAGGGACACGTAAGAACAGGGGTAGACTCACAAATAGTGATGGCATTCTTGGTCCTGACAACTGTGACTTCTGAGAGGATTGCATCGCGAATTTGAGCTTCAATATCCTTAATCTTCTCAATGGCCTGCTCTTCGTTGAGACCGTACAAGAATAAGTCAACGTCAGAAGCTGGGCAGAACTTCTCGTGATAGTAAGTACGAAGAGCCCTCTTAGAATGTCTGTACTGGTCGGGAACAGGCAGAAGACAATTGACAACGGATGAGCCAGCAGCAACAACATTGCTCCAGTCCATCTCGGCAAGTGACGACTCAGAAAAGATGCCGAAGTTGTGACGAAACTCCTTGAGAGAAGCAACGACGGCGGGTGAGTCGTTCGGGCGCCGCTTATCATCGGGAAGAGGCATGATGTATTTCTCCTTCTCGGTAGGTGATTCTGCTTCGAGTTTACGGGCACGGGTCTTGACATTTGGGGTATCCTTGGTAAAAAGGGGTAGAACATTGAGATAGGGGTCGTCCAGGATAGGATTGTTGCGTTGCTGAGCGTACATCTCACGCAATTTAGCTTCGAACTTACGGTAAGGGTCCATTAAGCTGCTCATTGGAGTCTCGGGGTGGTTAGCAATGTAGTTTACCAACTCATTGTGGACAGCGGGCAACTTGGGGAGGTCTATGGTAGCCATTGTGCTTGACTTGAGTTCGCCTTGAACTGCAAGTGATCAAGAATAGGGGTGTATTTTTGCTGTAAGTTTAGAGTATAGTTATAAATAAGAGAAACTGTAACAAGTGCAAGGAGAAGAAAGTGGTGTGATGTGATGTGTCAAGTTAGTCAGGTTAGGACAACATGAATATGAAGGAAAATCACATTTCATGAAGATGAAGCTGGATAGTATCAATGCTTTATAGTAATAGTTAGGTACAATTGCTATGGATCTCGACACAGATGGTTAATCATCATGATTAGGCAGACTCGCCGATTCTGGAGCACAAATCTCTAAAGGAGCCTGCTGGTTCAAGAATAATGAAAAAAAAAAAAAAAAAAAAGGTATGGTACCATGTTGGCAAAAAAGGGATTCGCACTATCCTATGAATTGTCGGTTAGCAGACGAACTACTGGAGAGCTGAAGATGTCTAGCGCGACTGGAGCCTAGGAAAACAGGGGTCTCCATGGGTTTTAAGTACGACGCGCAGGACGAGGACGGGCTGGACGGGGAACTTTCTAAGAGGGGTTATTACTACGTAATTCGTGGATGCAGGGGACTGAGTGGCTGAAGGTGTCGCGAAGTCTTGTGACTTCCCGCGTCGTGGTAGGGCTTGGCTTGCCTAAATGTTAAGTACCTAGGTACTTTGTAATTCTTCACTCTACCTCTTAATTTGGTTCAACTTCGCGACATGAGAGTAACATATCGAATCATCGATGAGTCAATCCTTCGGTTTCGAAGTTTAGCGGTCTACAGTCTGCGTTGACTTCTCATATTCTCATAGGCAGCTTGTTCCAATTATGGCTTTGCTGCCTTCGCTTGACATCAATTTATTGCAATCAAGCGGCGTGGGACCAATTCAACAGTTCTGATTTGCATATCGCATTGGTGGGCTTCTATGCATCTTCATTGATAGGCTGATAGGCTCAAGCCAAGCCATGCCCTTCTAATCCTGATCTCATATCGCTTGTATTATCTTACGAAATGCGACCTTGAAGGTTATCCTAACGCACCTTCTAGGCATCCGGCAGATTGGATGAGATCGACGCCGAGGTGTTACTGCTATACTACTCTTCCTTCACCAATGATATTAAGCTGCTATTCAAAAGCGAAGATGAACTATGAGATGTCTACCTAGGTAGGCAAGACCAAGAAAGTTGTGGTGTCTAAATGCTTCTTAAGCTAAGGGATTTCGCCAATATCTACCTAGGTAGCTACAGCAAATGCTACAATCGCTCTGTACAACCACCTGCGCCAGGAATTCACCGTTAAATATTGACATATTTGACCATCTTATACATGCCTCCTTCTTGCCCATTGCGTCAGGTACTCACGTCCGGCTAACCGGTACGTGTCATCCTCAACATACGATCCGCCTTGTGCCTCTGTCTGAAGTACTAGGTTAAGACCGTTTTCCGCTTCGTCGTATCGTGGCCAGTATGGCAGCCCCGCTCCGTTCGGATCTCCTGTATGCGCGAACTGGATCCATTGGCTACTGACCTGGTTGCTCAGCGCGCGATACTCGGGCCACGGCCCTACTGTCGTCGGGTTGGCGAACACGAATGCGACCTCGCTGAAATGCTCGACGCCTTTATACGCAGGCGCAAGCTCCCCACCTCCGGTAGTGGTGGAATTATCTGCCCCCGTGGTGTTTGTGGACGTGTTCTCCCATGGGCGGGTGTTAAATCGATATGTATACGTCGGTGCACTCTTGACGTAATGTTGCACATCATACCGCCGCGGTCCTTGGTAGAAAACGTCACCAACAATAGCCGCGACACGCTTATACTGCCAACCTTCTTCGGCAAAGCGCTCGGCGCCCGTATTCATGGGAATGCCTTGTGCCGGGTCATCAGGGTATAACTCTAGGATATGATCCACAGTCGCAGCCGGGAAGTTGAACCCCGTATCATACAAAAGAAAATCCTTCAAGTCCGTATCTGTATTGATACCTATCGGGGCGTTGTCGGTGCCATCATCCGATGTGGTCCCATAGAGGTGTGGGATATTTGCGAATCGACCAGCCCGCAAGAGCTCCGATGGGTAATTGGGAAGCACATCGCCGTCTGTCAAGGGTCAATCATTTATTTGCTTTGAATAACAGAATGAAAGGTGGTACTTACCGACGGTAGGATAGAAACCTGGACCGGGAATAGCTGATGAATTCAGGAACGGATACAGGGTGTCGTAGTCGATGGTCCGCAAGCATTCCAGCGTATCCGGTACCAAGCTACAGTTAACTTGGTCGACAATTTTGTTGTAAATGGGTTGGTACCAATCCGACCCGTTGCACCACGCAGTAGTCGCGCTTCCGCTTTCTTGGATAGACCGGTGAAAGAGGCTATCCGTTCGACCGCCGTAACTCATCACAAGTTGGCCCTACTCGGATATGCTAGATTAGCACCGGCTTTAGTCTACTAAGTTCGATACCTGCATCTAGTGATGCTCGGCTCAACATACCACGGCAAACGACCCGGCTGATTGTCCCCATATTGTCACTGACGAAGCATTGCCGCCGAAACTCTCGATGTTCTCTTGCACCCAGGCCAAAGCCTTCCGCATATCCCGTAGCGCTAAATTGGTATTCCCGGATCCCTACGTACCTAGGTTAACTCACGGGAAAGCAGGTAGAACAGATGATTGTCTCACCTGGATCTCGATCGAATACATGTTTCCCCAGCCGCCTTTTCTATAATTAATGCTGGCCCCTATCACAGGCAAACCAATATCCACCGATTTCTGTACCAGGTATGTAAGGTTATACTCAGGCTGGGCGCTACCGCCGTATTGGTACGCTCCACCATGGATCCATAACATGATCGGGAGCAGCGGGGTACTACCGCTGCTATTGCTGCCTTCATGGATTCCGGCGGGCCGCACAATATTAATGCTGAGGCAATTCTCACTCATGCCGTGCAACACCTCGGCCGAGAGATAATAGTCTGGACACCCCGGTCCGTAGGCCTTCACCTCTCGCGTTTCGTTCCACGTCTCATTTAAGGACTGCGGGACGCGGAATCGGTTTATCCCGCCAGTGTCTTGGGCGTACGGTATACCGAGAAAGATATCCTGGTCGAAGGCAGGGAGGTACAGGCCCTCATAACTACCATTTCTCACAGACACCACAGGATCAATTCTCGTTAGCGCTGCTGATGTGTGACCTAGAGCTGTCGCCAACAGACTCAACACGAGCTTCGAAACTGTCATTGTAAGGTAGGAGCTCTAGCAGACATGAACCGAGCACCACAGAATAGGCAGAGAACGACTGTGACCGGTCGACAATTTGGTTCTAGGAGTCCCCAATTAACCACCTATCCCTAGCTTCTCTCCGTCGATTTCCGAAAATTAGGAAATGTTATCTACCTAGGTACTCTATAAATTTCATTAGGTAACCCTTGTCGACGGCGGGGCCAAGAATCTGTTAGATAACGACAATGTCTGTCCCAAAAGCAGGTTTATAGTACACAGACTTACCCTTTTTTTCTAACAAACTTGTAGTGCATTGCCAAGGAAGGTCACATTAATGGAGATGCCGACTTACGTTCAACCAGAGCACGCCAGATATGCAGGACGATAACCGTCATCTTATCGCCGGTTGTCCCGAGGTCCTCAGCAGGTACGCCCCAGGTTCGCCCCGCGCCGATCAGTACGGTGAACAAACTGGTCCGGATCCGGGGTACTCGGTGAGAGCCGAATCTATACTAAGATAGGACGAATGAGTTACGGACATACGCGGGCTAGTCCGTATTCATATCAAAAGCAGTATCGGAAGTCATTGATAATGTGGTTTACAGGCTCTACAATTTATCAATTTATCAATTTATCGTTCTATTAGAATGATTGTTTGATAAATCAACGAACCTAGACTCGGCCTATACATTTATTATCTTGCGCTATCAACTTGACTCTGATACGTTAGTTGTCAGCCTATTACCCATTAATTGTATCGAGCTGTCTATAGTTGCATATCTAATATTTGGGTTTGAACGGAATAGTTGATAGAAATCGTCCCACATCTCCCGAAATATCCAACAGCTTAAAAATCCATTTAAGAATTATGGAGAAAGATTCCGGCTCGCCCATGTGTTTTGTGCCCGGGACAAACCTGAATAGAAGAGTTAGACTGACTGCTTATATCCGACTTGACCAGAGAATTGCGTGATATTGGGAAAGGGGCTCAATCAACTCACCGAGCTTCTTTAGGGCCGCCGTGTTGTAGGCACATATAATAGTCGTCAATCGGGAAAATCTCATCTTCGGTGCCATTTACGAGCAGAAGACGCGTGCAAGGCTTATTTAATATGTCGGTGCTCAGTAAGGAGAACTTGTTTTGCGCCTCTCGCTTGAACTGTTCGAAATTCGTATATCCGAACTTATAACAAAGCGTATGGGCCAGGCTTTTGAGACATGTCGTTATTAGTCGGAATTGTTCAACTTCTCTCGCAAGACCGAGTCAGAAAATGAGAAATTCGAGAAAACTCACTCGAAGGGGTATTCCAAGTCATCAACCGCATCCAACCACTCCGGATCAAACATGTGATGAGCACCACCCCCAAGCGCCACAACCCCTTTCAACTTGTCAGCGTGGGTATGCGCCATGCGTATCGAATAATACCCTCCCGTGCTGAAGCCCCAGTTGACGATACGGCTCTGATCGATCCCCTCCTGCTTCGCCACCCAGTCGAACATGCTGCTCCAGACGCGGTCGGGGCTAGAGGGGTCGGACGGCTCGCCCGGGTTGTCGCCGGTGCCGGGGATCTCGACGACGAGCGTGGCGCACCCCAGCTGCGCCCAGCCGTTCTTCCAAACCGCGAGCTCGGTGCGGTACCCATCGAGCCCCGTGAATATTATGACCAGCGGCACCTGGTGCGAGCACGATGCTCCGGCGGGGAGGTGGTAGAAGCCCGGCAGGACCGGCCCGTCGTTGTTCGACGCATGTGTGTGGGGGATCTCGACGTTAATCGTGGGGTGCCGTTCTAGCCCGAGCCCCTTGGTCGCGGCTTCTTTCCCCTTCTCCCATGCGTGCCGCTGCTTCTCGGACCGTGGCGCTGGGAATCGGGCGATGCGGTAGAGGGCGGATCCCCGCCTGGTAAGGTCGCGTTAGCATCTTCTAATATATTATACTCGGCTTGTGAGGACGCAGCCGCCATTGCATTGTACAAGGCAGGAATTACCACCTACAGATACAACTCAGAAGCCTTCTCTCGGTCACCTTCATCCTCGGCGTCTCTAGCGCGAGCCACAAGCTCTTCTGCCTTGGGGAAGAAGCACTGGGCGTACTCGTCCCAGTCGTAAGGCCGTTTCAGCCCCTTAGCGATGATGGTGTCGACGGCGGGTTGGAAATCAACTGTGGCACCGTACATGAATGGGTATATGCCCATCTCGCACTAAGTCGGCTAGTCAGCACTATTATACATACCTACTGTCTAGAACTTGAAGACAATGGTACCGGAATTTTCCATTTCGTCTCCCATAGCGCCTCGAAGCTCTCGTGGTGAGCTGCTGTCTGCTTCAGCTTCTCTTGGATGAAGTACTTTTTCCCCGGGGCAGCCATGCTGACTTAATAGTCGAGACACTACGAAGCTAGGTATTCCAGTTTGGATGTTATTTACACAAGCAAGATACAGGGCTAGTTGAAAGTTGCTATTCAAATGCATACTTCAGATTTTCTCCAACGCCACGGGTGCAATGCACGGTTATTGAATACCTATTCCACAGGTATTGTAGAATCGGACAGTTCGGAGGCATGAGTAGTCGGAAGGGTATGTGGGGATGTCCGCGTCTTCGCGCTTCGGGTTTTCGTAACCGTCTCACGACTCACCACCTATGTCTCGTGTATGTTTGCTGTTGGGTCGGGAAGTTTTTAGATGGGGCAGCGAGCTGTTGATCTCACGCAAGATGCATCAGAACCTAACGAATGGAAATTCTAAGATTTGATTATAGCATCAACGGCAATAGGATACTAGAAAGTCGCAGATAAACTACCTAGGCTAGGTAGGTACGTAGCAGTTCCAATGATTACAGTCAACATGTGGGAATACCCGGACATAGGGAGCTTGAGCATTCTTGCCTCATCGACGCACGTAATTATATGTGAACTCGAGGCCAGTGTCAGACAGAGGCCTTGCACAGGTTGACAAGTCGTAGTGGAGTCTTTGTACATATGTATTTGCTTATTTACATATCCGCATAGTTCTTAATTTACCAATCCCTCGGTATGAAGATCTTAGAAATCTTGCGTATCACGCGTAATATTTCTAGAGTTGGTAAAGGAGCTGGTCGATATGTGCAGGGAGTTCTTCGAATGACACAAACGAAGAGTGATGTAATCTCCTGCACTGAACCTCGCATTTCCTTTCCGAAGTCCATTTGTCCCCGAGGACAACAATGACCGGGTAACCCACCAGGTCGGCATCTTGAAGCTTGAATCCTCTTGTCCCTTCGCGGTCATCGAATATCAGGTCGAGGGGATGAGAGCTCTGCGACCTTGTTAGATAGCTGGCAATCATTTCGCCGTCTTCGTGCTCTTTTCCCGGGATGACGACTACGTCGAAAGGTGTGATGACGCGCGGCCAATTCAGTCCCCTCTTATCGACTAGATGGTTCGCGACGGCCCCGATAATGCGGGACACGCCTATGCCATGGCAACCCATCTGTGCGAATACAGTCGCCGAGTCCGCGGTTGAGCCCTCAGCTTCTGTACCGTCGTATAAGGCCAAAGGTATTCGGACTAGAGCCTCGAGCGGGGCTGAATATCGGGTGCCGAGATGAAAGGTATGCCCGAGCTCAATCGACTTCTGAGACTTCAGCGTTCCGGACTTACAGCGGGGACAGCGATCGCCGTCGTGGACGCGAATGAGGTTGAGAAGACTACCGTTCTCCGATTTGTTGATGTATTCCGAATCGACAGTGGTTAAATCAAGATCGCTGTCTTTAGGTAGTAGTGGGTGCCGATCCTCGGTGGCCCGAAGCGCATCAGCGAACGGCGTTCCAAGTCTGTAATCGACGATGTTCACCAATCGTGTACTCTGGTTGGGTTGGATCGCCTGTTCGGGTTTCCTGAAGAAATCATATGGTACTGAGTCTTCGACGCTCAAGTCTATTGCAGGCAGAATCGACTTTATGGCATAGGTATCAATGTCCTCCCTCGAAAAGGAATTAGGATACCAAACATTGATCATAGCCGACCTATCTTTAGAGACGGCACGCCAAACGTTAACCGATTGAATACTCGTCGGAGCATGATCTGTAATGGTTTCTTCTTCAGGATCGAGAGTTTGAGACGCAACCTCTTCATTCGCAATGTAATCGCAGCTACTACAGCTAAAGACGGTATCCTCTCCAATCGGAGACGGGAGGTGATATTCGTGGCTCAAGTCACCTCCGATGTCACCGGAGCTAGCTTCTGCAACTAGATATGAAAGCTTCAACTCATCGAAGCAGCGAGAATATGTTGCCCGCACCTGCTCGTAAGTTATAAGGGCCTTATCAACACTGTAGTCGAAGGTGTAGAGATCCTTCATTATGAACTCTCTAGCGCGGAGAACCCCCTGGCGTGGGCGAAGCTCATCCCGGTATTTACGACCTAGGGAAGTGAGACCATATTTCACGGTGAGAGTTTAGCATGACTTACCTATCTGATATACCTTCAAGGGGAGGGTTTTGTAGGACAAGGTTCGACTCGCTATAAGCGCTGTTATTTCTTCTTCGTGAGTCGGCGCCAGTAGAAAAGGACTATCCCTTCTATCCTTAAGATGAAATAACTAGAAATTGTATGAGTTAAATGAAGTTCGTCTCTGAAGCTTTGATTCTTAGCTGACTTCTTTGCCATATCCCTTGAGTCGATCTGTTTTCTCCCATAAACTCTCGGAGGTCAGAGACGACAGGGCTAATTTGCTTGCGCCTTTACGTATCCAAATAAGCATGACATAAATGGAAAGGGGAATAGAGTAGGAATAAGTGATTCTGACCAAGCTGTGACATGTGCTTTTCTATTAACTTTTCCACCTTCTCTTGAACTCTCAGGCCTAGCGGTAGCATATGGAATATTCCCGGTTGTGACTTGAAGATCATTAGTTAGACTCGGTATGAAAGAAGATAGAATGACCCCATGATTTGGGTACCTACTTGACGAAAAAAGCCGGCACGGATCAATTTGGATTGAGCATCTGGTTTTATGTCAGAACAACAAAGTACTCAGAGGAGGTAGAACAATGCTGCATACCCTCATCCGGATCGCGATTTTTGTTTGCCTGCGGAACCCAAAATCTGGTCAAGCGAGCAAATTTTTCCTGCGTATAGGATCCAGGCTGATGATACATTAGTACGGCATTCATCAAGCTTCATTTTGGATTATATTACGAACCAGGTCAATTGAGGATGAAGCTATGGCGCTCGAAGGCCGAAGGCCATAAACCCTGAGGCATTGGTGTAGAAACGCATGTTTTCTTCTTGGGGTACGTGATAGTAACATCATCTTGGCTGTGACATGATCGACTACCTCTGTAAAGTCGAGGAAGTTTATGTATAAATTTAATATAAATTGTCAGTTAAAAAACATAAAATTGTTACAATTGGACTGTGAACTATGTAGAGTCTAGACTATGACTTTATGTAGCAAGGAAATAGAGCTCTAGATATGCTAGGTAGAGTTTACATTGAAAAGTACCTAAATACTTTGATAGGTACCTACTTACTAGGATTAGACGAGCTATCGAATCCGATTGGTTGATTGGGTACATAGATAGCAGGGATATTCAGCCTTGCATAGAACTGCCTTGAATAGCGCCTTATCGATTGGTCAAGCGGAGTGTGGAGCAAATTAGCCTCGCCCCTCCAACTTTTTTTTTTTCCAAGGTTCCTTTCCAAATTCGATTTTTTTTTCACTTCGTCGCATTGAACATTTCATTCAAGCTTAGAATCGATCATATGCGAACACTCACGACAGAAACAATTCAATCATAGTGTCACTCGTGTGCTTTTAACGATTGAAGAAGCTCAGACTTCCATATCTGTTGTTTCAATGGCGGCTTTCGACGACGCAGCGCTGTCGAAATTGACGGCCAAGATCGAAAGCCAACTTACCGGATCTAAGCAACCCCAGAGCGAGAAGGATGGAAGCAAGAAGGGTGAGAGCAAGAAGGGAGACAGTAAAAAGGGCGAAGGCAAGAGGAAACGGGATCAAATAAGTGATCCCGTCCAGCCACCTCCCAATAAGAAGAAGAACATATCAGAGCCGAAAAGTCGCAAACCCGATGTTAAGTCGAAGTCGAAGTCGAAGTCGCAGAAAATACAGAAGCCGATTGCTACTTCTGAGAAAGCCAAGCCTAATACCCTCCTAGATGAAATTAGGGCACTTGGTGGGGATGAAGAGGATCTGAAGTTGGTAGAAGATGTCAACTCTGAGGATGAGGAACTTGATAGAGAGAAGACCAAAAAGCAAGCGGATAAGGGCCTACGTGCTGAATTGGTTAAGTTCGCCGCTGGCCTTGGGCTTGACGACGTGAAACCGGATTACGAAGAAGGAGAAGGGGAAGATGAAGATGAAGATGAAGATGAAGATGAAGATGAAGATGAAGATGAAGATGAAGATGAAGATGAAGATGAAGATGAAGATGAAGATGAAGATGAGACCAACGGCATCGAGGAAGACGACAGTTCGGATGCTTCAGAACCAGAAACTAACCAGAACTCTCAACGAGACCCAAAAAGTAAGACGGTTAGTAAGATGTTCCTTTAAGTTTAGAAACCGCTGCGAAAGCTAAACTGATTATCATCTAAGACATTTGAACTACGTCCTGACTGGCATGCTGTTAGTTTAAGAACTCTAGCGACTCCGTCTTCCGATAACATAGCGCCCTACGCAGCAGCAATAGCTGAACTGAAGACCTACGCCAAATCAGTCCTAGATGAGGACAGCGCCGCGTACAACAAGACTCTAACAGCATCTTCATCACACAGATTTATGTCCACTATCATGTCTTCGGGTACGATGTCTGATAAAGTCTCTGCCTTAACTTTGGCCATTCAGGAATCACCCATACACAATATTAAGGCTCTGGAGAACCTTATAGGTCTTTCGGCGAAAAGGAGTCGTGGCCAAGCCCTGGCCGCTCTTGCGGCTTTGGTGGATCTGTTTGGGCCGGGAATGATTCTACCACCCGACAGACGATTACGTCTTTTCTCTTCGCAGCTAGGCCTTGTCGGAACATTGCAGAAATATGATGTGAAGACTTGGTCTGCCGGACAAAAATTGCCTGGAAAAATCACCAAAGAGCACTTGATCTCGTGGATTTTTGAAGACTGGTTGAAAGAAGCCTACTTCAAGATGATCCAGAACCTTGAGGTCTGGTGCGATGATGAAGTTGAGTATGCTCGCACCAAGGCCGTTGATCTAGCGTTTGCTTTAATACGAGACAAGCCCGAGCAGGAGTCCAATCTTATGCGGCTTCTAGTGAACAAGCTTGGCGATCGCGAACGTAAGATTTCATCGAGAGCTTCATATCTACTCCTCCAACTCCTAAACACGCACCCCGGGATGAAACAAATCGTCATACGCAACATCGAACAGGACATCATATTTCGACCTGGACAGCATCTCCGTGCAAAGTACTACGCTATCAATACGTTGAACCAGACCATCTTGAGTACGAAGGAACCTCAGATTGCAGACTCCCTGTTGAATATTTATTTTGGTCTCTTTGTTGCTCTGTTGAAAAGTGGTGAACTTAGCCAGCTTGATGGGAATCCCGATACTCCTAAAGGTGGCAAGCGGAAGCATCATAAACCCAACCCAACAAATAAAGACGATGATAAGAATCAATCTAGCTCAAGCGACCGAGAAGCTGCCGAAAAGCTCGTATCGGCGATTCTCACTGGTGTGAATCGAGCGGTACCATTTTCGCAAGCTGAACAGTCTACGTATGTCTCACCACCTAATTACACATGATGTAGGACACTGCTAATATTTGATAGACTTGAATCCCATCTGGATACTCTATTTCGCATAACACATTCATCCAACTTCAATACAAGTATCCAAGCTCTTATGCTCATTCAACAAGTTGCTGCCAACCGACATCTTGCTACAGACAGATTCTATCGAACTCTCTATGAGTCTCTTCTGGATCCTCGTCTAATGACTTCTTCTAAACAAGCGCTGTACCTCAACCTTCTGTATCGAAGCTTAAAATCCGATGTGGATGTTCGCCGTGTGAAGGCCTTTGTCAAGAGGATGTTGCAAGTATTGAACTTGCACCAGCCTTCCTTCGTCTGCGGGATAATGTACCTCATAATTGACCTCAGCAAGACGTTCCCAGACTTGAAAACATTAATTAATGAGCCGGAGGAACACGATGAAGATGAAGCAGTCCCAGGCGTGGCTTCAGATGCTCCGACCGATGCTCCCGTGGACGGGCTACATGCTCAATCTGCCAAGATTGAGGGCGTATATGATGGACGAAAGAGGAACCCCGAGTATAGCAATGCTCATCGCAGCTGCCTATGGGAGTTGGTACCGTTCCTTAAACATTACCATCCCTCCGTGGACGTGTTCGCATCTACTCTACTTAGCGGGCAGACGGCGGCCCAAAAGCCAGAATTGGCTAATCACACGCTCATAGCGTTCTTGGACAAATTTGTTTACCGCAACGCCAAGGCTGTCGACGCGACCAAGGGTGTATCCATCATGCAGCCTGTGGCCGCAAGCGGCCAGGGCCACGTCCTGCTAACGAGCAAGCCTTCGGCTAAAGCAGCAGGAAGCTCCTTGAACTCGGCCGAGTTCTGGAACAAGAAGAGCGAGGATGTCGCCGTGGAAGATGTCTTCTTCCACGAGTACTTCTCCCAGATAGGGAAGTCCGAGCAGGCCGCGCGCAAGAAACCGAAGGCAGGCAAGGGGGCAACGGAGGGCGAGGACGCCGAGGAGGCGGCGGAAGAAGAGATCTGGGACGCGCTTGTGGCGTCTCGTCCAGAGGTGGAGGGCGACTCGGAGAGCGAGCCCGACTTCGATGATCTCATGAGCCTTGACGAGTCGGACCAGGATTTGGAGAAGGAGATGGCGGAATTGGATGACGAAGATGATTCAGACGACGGCGGCGCTGAGTTATGGGATGACTCTGATGATGACGACGGCGAAGATGGAGAGGAGGAGCTCCAGCCGGCGCCTGCTGCTAAGGGAGAGGACGATGAGGAGAAACCGGAGTCGGAGCACAAGAAGAGGAGGAAGGCTCTCAAGAACCTGCCTACGTTCGCGTCTGCAGACGACTATGCGGAGCTCCTTGCTCAAGATGACGAGGAGGTGCTATAAAATAGCAACAGACTGCCAAATTCGTCGGCACGGTACTATCATGAGCGTTTTCATTATGGCTAGGTATAGATATGTACTTGAAAATTCTAGATACCCGGTTTGGTACTGTCCTAAAACATCAAACAGGTGATACGAGTTTTACATGTGAGAGCCTGGAGACTCATTCATTTCCTTGCTCACTAAACTGCCCTGACTCGATAATTCATAAATCGACCCAACTCGTCAAAGCATCGAAGACTTTTAAGTGTCAAACCACTCCAACGGATCATCTTTAGTAAAAATAGCACGGTACTTCCTCCCGCCATCGGGCTCCTCGGCGTCCTCGGTGTGGATGCTATGCAGCGTGGCGACGCCGGGCTTGTCGTGGCCGTCGCCGCCGATGAAGAGGCGGAAGTGGATGTATGCGGGGCCGGAGTCGGGCACAGCCGGGATGCGCAGCTTGCCGAAGAGGTGCAGGCCGTAGGCGGAGATGCCCACGCGCACGGCTTCCAGGTCCGACGACGTGAAGGAGGTTAGGTCCGCGTCGCTGAGGGACTGCACTGCTGCGAAGTATTCGGGTTCGTGCTCTGGTGGGTTTGTTAGTCTGTGAGGGCTGTGTGGGTGTGGAATAGGACGTACTGAGATAGGTGTGCTTCATGTGCAGCAGCGTCTTCTTTAGCTCGTGCTCGACTTCGCTGAAGGCTTTGATGGACTCCTCTTTGGGGGCGTGGGGAGGTCCCAGTTCGACGGTTTCAGCTGTGGCCTAGTATGTTCTGGTTAGATATCCAGATATGCTGATGGCAATTGATGTACTAACCATGGCGAAACAGTCTTTCGTCCAAAGTATTATGAATTGAAAATGTTGGTATTTATGAGTAGGTATGTAATTATGATCTAAATTGCTAGAGCTTCGAGACGAGAGAGGTGTAGTTCAAGCTTCTTATGTTTATACTCCGCATGAAAGCGTGGAGATCACTCGAGCATGGTGTGACGGACGGGGACTGACAGACTATCGAATCATCGGCATAGATGCCACAGGTCTGAGCTACTCGTTTGCGTCAGAAGCAGGGTGATGCTGCCAAGTGACAGGGTGTTTACGTAGTTGGGGAGCTGTAATGTGTGACAGATAGAAAACGGGAGCTTTAGTAGGACATATGAAATTCTTTAACCGGATTGGTTATGAAAAGTTTGGAGACTAACACGGAGACCGCCGGGGTAGTAGATTCATGTATGCGGGTACCTAACGGCAACCAGATTCTGCTAAACCAACTTTAAGAGGTTCATTCTTCTTTTTGTTGGCTATGACATATTAAGATACGTCATACCCCAAACCTAAGCTTTCATATAAAAGCTCTGAAACACCATCTAGATCCATTTAACTGGACCGTGATGGTGGCAGCTGTGGCAGTAGGTTTCATGTTCCTTGCAGATCGCAGATGATGCCCCTCATTAAGATAGCCAAGCTAAGATAGCCACCCACGCGCAGCGATGACAGTATAAATCTTGTTTTAGACCTTAAATATTTCATAATAATAACGTGCCTCAATATGTGTGAATACCTAAGGGGTAGCTTTGGAATATGTATAGATCTGATAAGAAAGGAGAGACTTAATCTCAGGTTGATATTACTTCGGTATTACAAAAACTGCAAGATTCTGTGTAACTTCCAAGGTTTAGTCAAAACTTTCTTCCTGCTGAATATATTTAGGGTCTTGGAAATGTTTAGAACAATATATAGAAACAACCAAGGTAAATGTCGGTCTTACCTGATAGCATATTCAATAAAGCAATAAGACTCCTGATGTGGGATATTTCTTCCGTATTACATAACCAAGTTGCCGAGGTACTTTCTATTTCGGGTAATAAATGGGACCCACGGTTAGCGGCTTACGGACAATTTTGAACTGGGAGCTTGAAATTCGTTGGGGACATTTTGAATCCTCTGCCGCTACAGATCAAGCAAGGAAAACCTCAACAGCTCGCCGCATATCGATATGACTGTTCCTATTTCGAACATGTCGACGAGGAGGAATTAGTTATCGGAGGTGGTTTAATTGGTTAGGATAGATATTAAATTCTGCTGACTTTGGGGAGAGGCCCCACTCCGGCATCGAACCCCCTATCGCAACCATGTTCGCCGCGCGAGTGCGAGCCAACGCCTTGGCTAGGGTGCGCTGCCGCCAGCTTACCGCTGACCCGAATATAAATCTGGTCCTGCGTCCGACTCGCCAGCCTCTGCCTCGTCGCTTTGTCAGCACCTCCCCTACCGCAGGTACATCTCCCCGAGTGACATATTATATATCACGCCCGCGAAAACAACCTACGTAGGCTAACATAAGGAGCACCCAAGATCCGCCTCAACCTTCCATTTTCCGCCGCGTCGTCTCCGTCGCAGCCTTCGGCATAGTCTTCACCGCCCTCGGGACCGCAATGGCAGCAGCGCCCGCCGTCCCCGCCGTCAGGGAGGTCCTGAACCCGCCCACGGACGAGGAGACCCTAAGCATGTTCGCGCCGGCGACGGAGCACGAGCGCGAGGTCGAGGACTTCATCCAGAACCACCCGTTGACGATCGCGATGCGCGCCAAGGAGGAGTTCGCCGAGGCGCGGCCGCACCTCAAGATCCCGCCCGCGTACCGCGACTACAACCTCACGGGCGGCACGCTGATGGGGCCCGGCAGGTTCGTCGTCCCGCCCGTCACCTTCGCCGAGCAGGGCGGCAAGTCCCTCGTCTCGATCTCGTACCTGGGAGACGAGCTGTGCGGGCACCCGGGGATCATCCACGGCGGCCTCCTCGCCACGATCCTCGACGAGGGCCTTGCGAGGTGCTGCTTTGCGGCGCTGCCTCTTAAAATTGGCATGACTGCCAACCTTAACATCAACTACCGCGCCCCGGCGCCGGCGGGGTCTTACGTCGTCCTCAAGGCTACTACGACGAAAGTTGAAGGCCGCAAGGCTTGGGTCGAGGGCCGGATCGAGACTTTAGTGGGTGAGGGAGAGACCCCGCTGGTCCTCGCGGAGGCGACGGCGTTGTTCGTCATGCCGAAACAGGCTGCGGTTAGTATACGCCTAGGGCTCCAATTCTCTGGGCGATCATGTTAACTAATTGTTTGCAGTTGATGCTGAACGTGTATCCCACCACATAAGCAGGCACGGACGATATACCACAATGAATAGATTTGATTACAGCGGAATAGACGATAGGCTTTACATCCGGTTTGGAGTTGGCTGGACTAAGAAATTTGTGGTATCTACCCCAACCACACTTATAAGTCCGAGGCTGGATTGATCCAGAAATTCATATTACATAACTTGCAATTGAATCCATTGACGCTCTAGATTTCATTTCTTTCAGTGTTCATATGCCTATTATTTGGTCATATTACAAATACGTGCATGTAATCTCTAAATTTAAGGGACAACTCAAGCTCACAAGGTACCGTCCTAACTACTAGGTTGTAAGAAGGTTACCAAATAACTGTGGCTACGTATGTAGTTGCTTGCGTCTTCGTGTCTGAAGGAACACGTCGAACAATGTAAAACAGTACTGAACGACTGTTGAACCCCTATTATGTTAAAACATGCCTGCGCATTACGCAGCCAGGTGACGTAACCTCATTATGATACTAAACTTCAGTCATATGAATACCTACGTATACATATATATAACAGGATCAGCACTTTTTGAGACTGTAATATCTCCATAACAGTACCTCGAAGAAATAGTTGTTCCATAGGTAGACAGCTTTATTAGCCTATCTTTCTTAGAAACATTAAATATTAAATAATTAAGTTCAAACAATTACCCAGTTGAACCCTACCCGCGAATCGGAGGCCGATGGAAGCACGTCATCCGACTCCCGATAACCTAAACGGTAACTACCTAGAATACCCACTGCGGCTAAGAGAACGTCGATAACTTAAAAGTATTTAGTAAAGCTCTCATAGAAAATAATTCTATGATAGTTTCTATTGTTGCTATATTTTCGAATTACTCCATCTTGTAGCTTTCTACCTTAAGCTGTCAAAAAATCCTATACGTCGAAGCTGTGTTAGAACCGGGAAAAGATGGCAACGTAAGCACCCTTTGCTTTGCTTTTTTTTCAATTGCTACAACTTTTCTGCCCCTCCCCCGCCATCTGTTCTCTTCCAACCTACCGACTTCGTTCTATGGGCCATACATAGGGGTTTTCATAGGGACAACCCAATGAGAAAACACAATGGTTTCCATAGATGGAATTTCATTCTCCATACTCGAGAAGACCAAAAAAACGAAATAATTAACCCTCCAATGTAGCAACATAACCTGGCACCCCTCCCTAACCCGGCGCGAGCGCAACGCCACGCGGGGGCAAAAAGGCTTCACGCTCTGGTTCACGGGGCTCTCCGCGTCGGGGAAATCAACCGTAGCGACAGCACTAGAGCAGCACCTGCTGCACCTGGGAATAGCCGCGTACCGGCTCGACGGGGACAACGTGCGGTTCGGGCTGAACCGGGACCTAGGCTTCAGCGACGCGGACCGGCAGGAGAACATCCGGCGCATCGGGGAGGTGGCCAAGCTGTTCGCGGACAGCTCCACGGTCGCCATCACGAGCTTCATCTCGCCGTTCCGGGCGGACCGCGACCTAGCGCGGAGCCTGCACAAAGCCGCCAGCGAGGGCGTCCACGCCGGCGACGAGCCCATCCCCTTCGTCGAGGTCTACGTCGAGGTCCCGCTCGACGTCGCCGAGAAGCGCGACCCCAAGGGCCTCTACAAGAAGGCCCGCGCCGGCGAGATCAAGGAGTTTACTGGTATTAGTAGCCCCTACGAGGCCCCCGAGGCCCCCGAGATCGTCATCAAGACCCACGAGAGCTCCGTCGAGGAGTGCGTGGCCCAGATCGTCAGGTGGCTCGAGGAGAAGGATTTGATCCCTACGAAGACCTTGACTGCGACTGCTGCCGATGCGGCCGGGAGCTCTGGGACTGCTGCTCTTGCTTCGTGACGGGTGGGTTAGTAGAGAACAGGAGGCCTAAAATAGACAAATGTGTAAAATAGTTGATCAAGAAATCCTTTTGGCATTCACGTGAAAACAAAATGGTGAAGTGAGGGCAAGACCTGTGGACATAGACCGCAACAAATTTGGCGCCTCTAAAGAAATGTACACAGAATTCATATTGCGATGACAACCGAAGGCCCCTTTTAGGGAGATGCTACTAGCCATGACATTTGTCCGCCCGCGAAACGCCAACCTGATAAATTAGCTGCTGCATGCTGTCTATAGTTCGAACTCGTAGTACACGTATGCCGTGTACTCGTTGCCCTCTCCTGCGTGCCCTAGACCGGCTGCCGCCATCTCTGAAGTTAGTGCCGCATCGTCTTTTGTGATCCTTCCCCGCTTGTCTCTTCCGAACGCGTTTCCACCCAAGTATGAATAGGAAGAGTCCAGCGCTGTCTTCACCTTCTTTACCAACTTCGAGTTTGTCTGTCCCGGCCGAGTTAGTACACACGAGATTCGTACAGGGGCAATATATTGGCGAGCCTACCAATACAAGAACGGAAACGAATTCCAGCGGCAGGCCGTAACGCAGTACGGACTCCACAAAGACGCGAAGGGCCATGACGTGCGCCCATATCATGACGCTCTCGCTCCATCCCGTGCGGGTCAACCGTAAAGCCTCGCCCCAGACCTTCTTCTCTTCCCGCATGATGCGATCTAGCTCCTTCTGCTCCTCTTCTTTGCCGCCCTCGACGTATTTGTACTGACGGGGAGTCCACTTTTGCTCTCGGCACTTCTGCTGGAACTCGGCGCCGTGTTTCTTAAACGTGGTGACAGCGAACAGGATAAACTCTTCATCTTGCGCAACTTGTATGGAGGATCGAGGGACCACCATAGGTGCGAGGGTCTCATAACTCTTAAGATAGTCCTTCTTCAGGTTGGTGGGGACAGCGACGAGGTGCGTTTCGAGATATTCGGAATCTTGTACTAGCAGGGATGGGTTGACGATCGGGGTAAGCGATTTAGTTGCAAGATTACCACTGATTTTAACAAGGTTAGCATTGATATAACGCTAGTGAGTATCGTAATAGAGGGCTGGGGCGCATTACGTTTGCTTCCTTTGTAGAGTGGCCAGATTCGTCTTGACTTGGTTGTACTGGTTGAACTTGCCCTTGACATCACTGTCGATCGTGGCTAATTCCTACCGGCGCAAATATTCCGTATTAGCAAGACCATCCGTCTTAGAAATGCCTATGTAAAGTAGTAGGATGCACCTTTTGTAGAATATCAATCATTTCGCCAACGGGTCTGTCGGCTCTGTAGCGAACTTTATTCCAAGTAAAGGTGCGAAGGTACTGATCCGTCGGCTCTAGAAGCTAGTCAACATACTGGTGTGCTGGGAGACGCTGGATATCAAGACCACGAACTGTCGTTAACCATCTTTTGCTGGGAAGCTTTCTCATCGTTGCCCTCGTACAAGGTGCGCAGGGAATCGCCGACCTTGCCAACCACCCCCTCACAAGAGGTATTGAGCTTCGCCAAGTCGTCGGCTTGCTGGACTAATGCATCCAGGGTTCCTATCTTAAAGTTGGGCACGGGAAATGGCAAGACGCTTCCATTATCGGATGTGATGGTGGTCTTGAGAGACTCGAGGGCTTCTTGCTTGTCGCCTGTATCGAAGGTGCTTAGAGGCAGCGAAAGGAGAACGTATCTCGCCGGAGTCGGGGCCATGGTGGCGATTGGAAGCTATATCTTATATTTAGGTGATGTCACAGCCCAAGCATGCAGCTTATGTATAGTCGGTAGGAGTAGGATCAAGGAGTTGGTAGAGCTCGTGGAACTGGAGTCGGAGAATATTGCTCAACAACTCAGGTCTCAGGACTTGGAGTTGAACTGGTTACTAAGGTACGAGGTGTATATTTAATAATATAGGATGACACTGTATGACTCTTTCGCATATAAGAACAGCTACGACGGTGGGAGATTCGTGGTTTAAGCTGTCATGTAAAGTTCCAAGGTTGTAGGCGAAAGTAGGTCGCAGTGCAAGGCTGTTGTGTGATTGGAGCTGTAGGTACTTGGAAATGCACAAGTCAACGTCAGTGCTTCTTTAGCCTAACTTTAAGTGGAGTGCCCCGACAATAGCATCATAGCACCTATCACGAAAAGGCAGCTTCAACCTACATAGCGAAGCTACCAATAACCAAATATTTCATATCTACCAGGTAGCCGAATCTCATGGTTGGTAAACACCATCTTTAACATTTAACTTTTACCCAATAAGGTACATATATTCTGACCTCTTTGCTTGATGTTAAAATGTACGAAGTAGGAGTTACCTTATGTGATGTTATAATCCTCGTTCATTCATACCGGTTCACTTTCTCACATCCTATGGTACGTTTTATAAATCAAGTAATGTTCATGATATATGTACTAAGCACCATACTATTTAACATACAGATTCGATATGTTCATAGCCAATCATTTAACTACTCGGCAGGTAACATGCGTATACATATCCAGCTGATTATGCATCCAACTTGCATATAAGTTACATACATTGATAGAAACGGAGTATTTGCAACTCCTTACCTCGGCATTAACCAGTTATGTAGCAACGGATATAAGAAAGTGAGGAGAGTAACGCGAAATGGGACGGTATCAAGACTCAAAGGTCTTGGGAGCTGAAATGGGACGTGAAGGTGTAAGTGATAAGATAACCGGAGTACGAAAATGATGTTCTAGGTTTTACAAGGGACAATACCTAGGTACCTCAATAAGTTAATGCGGGACAAGGGTCACGGGCCACCCACGATTCGATCATGTTTATTGATTGAGGGTGTTTTCTCTTTAGGACCCCTGCTGAAAAAAAGAAGGAAAAAAAAAGAGGTGGAAGGTGCAGCACCAGCAGCACCAGTTAAGGTATCTCGCGACTCCGCTTTGGCGTAAGAGGTAAATCCATCCGCAGTTCATTAGGTACCTAGGTACCTATTATCCACAATCCATAATCCACTAAACATCGAATCCACTAATCCCATCTGAAGAAAAGTACAACCCCAAATCTTGGAGAGTCGACGTGTAAATCCAATAGCCGCCGCTGAATGAGCACGAGAACCATCCGAACCATTCAATACCCAAATACCCAAATACCAAAATATCAAATCAATCACTCTCGAGAATCATCTCCCCTTATTATTAACTAACTCTAGACCTGACCTGCGTCCTCCTATCGTCTGTTACACCAGAATCAAGCGGTCAACCAGTCCCATGAAGCCCAACCACCTGTCGCCATCGACCACTTTTGACTTTGATTTGACCATTGTTGCTTTGCCTGCTGCCGCCGGCTGAACGCTCACCATCCCAATATCTTAATCTGCAACGTATTCGTCGCCCCAAATTTCATACCTACCCAGGTAGTCCTTGGGTCCTATTAGTCTAAGCAACCTAACCGTTATTACGACTATTACGACTTCTTTTTTACGATTTCCCGAATTCAACCCCCCGGCGCATTCAAAAAAAAAAACATTGATTCCATCTATTATTCCCCGGCTCTCCGCCGTGTCGCATCGGCAACTCGCAATGACGCGCTGGTAGTTCCGAAAACTTTACCCTCCGTCATCTGCGGTCGACGAGTATGAGAATCCCGCCAACCGATCCGTACTCAGTTGCCAGAGTAAAGTCCAATCTTCTCCGTGTTGTAGTGAACGAGACAGACTTAGGCCGCACACCCTCTCTGTCATGGTCGGCACTGCTCCATCCCAATGGCTACAACGTCCGGTACGCCCTTTTGTCTCCCCTCTCTCGGTCTAACCACTTATTCGGCTAACGAGATGTCGCAGGCCAACAACCAGCCAATTTGGCAAACAATTCATCATCCATGGCTGCCAGGGCCTCGAGTACCACAGCCCACCAACTCTCTGAATCCCCCACGCCCGGCTTGACCGCACCGTCGCCATCTCTAGCCGCTCCCACCACTAACGGCAGCGCCAATGGCCTCCTACCTTCTACGTTACCTAATGATGGTTCTATCCATGCAGATTTAAGATTATATCCTCGAGATGGACGTGTGAGGAATCCGGTCCCGAGCAAGCTAAAGGATGTTACAGAGCAAATGAAGGGAAACTTTAGTGTGATGCATATGGACGTTGCCAGTCATCGCGCAAGCGAAGGACGCGATGCTGCTGCAAAGCGCACTAGCGAAAGCACCGCTCTGCAGGCCAAGTTAGCTCAGACTGACGCCTATGTGTCCCATCAACGAAGAGCCAACTACCCTCGCCCGCCTGGGTTAAAACAATTCACCTCACCCAAAAAGTCCAGCTCTGTCGAACCACCGAGTACTGCTGTTGCTGTTGCTGCTACTATAGCTACTCCTGCTGGTGCTGGTGCTGGTGCTGGTGCTGGTGCTGGTGCTGGTGCTGGTGCTGGTCCTACTGCCACTGCTGACCCACCAACCCCAACACCAGTTCTGCCCCTTACAGAGGCGGAGACTAAGGCCGAACAAGCTCGGCTCTTAACGCTTCTGAGGACCCTGGCTCCCGCTCTTGTCGTCGACCAGTTATGTAAGGCGCTTGCATTCTTTGGTGGCATACCCGATGCCCCCCCTCCTGCCGATGGCAAGTTTCCCGAAAGCGCCGAGTCCAACGGCTCTGGTTCTCTGTTTGTCGGGTGGATCGCGGAGATATTCCCTGATCTTGAGACACCTCGAAGAAGGGCGCCGATTCAGTCCTCTCAGTACATGAACCAGCGACGGCCGAGGGGGCGGCCTAAAGGCAGCAAGGCTAGCAAGTCTCGAAGTGATAAGGGCATCAAGAAAGGTACCAAGGGAAGCTCAAACCTAGCCCATGAACCTCAAGATGATAGCTGGGTTGATGTGGAAGACAGCGTTCTAGATTTGAATGGAGATGATGATCTAGATGAAGTTGGGGAGGCTTTGGGGGATGCTCCGAGCACGCCTCCACGAATCCCCGATGCGGCACAGTTCAACAACACTCCGGCCACCGGCTCGACGGGTGGTTTCAAATCTATCAACGATGCCAACACAATGGCGCCCAACTCTAGCACGAAACGACGCGGTCGACCCAAAGGGTCTAAGAACAGACCTAAAGATATTTCCGGTTCGCAACAGGTTAGCCAACCAGCCGAATCCGGACTTGGGAACTCCAATGTTCCTAATCAAGTTGATCATGTGTCGACACTTCCGATCCCACCAAAAGTGACTCCAGTACCCGTTCCTGTTCCCATGCTTGGCGAACAGCCGAAGAAAAAGATAAATTCAGGCCGTCCAAAGGGTTCTAAGAATCGCCCCAAGGCGGCGAACGAGTCAGGGGGCAAGGATGTAACTAGATCCCAACAGCGGACGCCCGACTTACCAAATCATCAAGGTAGTCAGCATTCGGGCCAGATGGCTACGATTGGCCCCTCGTTCACGAGTAGTATTGGTACTTCATCTGTGTCTGATATTACTGCTGCACAGAAAGACAAACGGACCCAATTGCCACCACTATCTGTGGTGCCCAACACCCAGGTCCCGACTCCCCAGGTGAAAGAGTCGTCAATAGTTGGGAAGAAGAGGAAGCGTCAGTCTGCTCCCGCCAGCGCTGCCAACCCTCCAGTCGATGGGACTACTGATGGCATTGGCGGAAACAATCAAGGTCTCCAGCAAGCCCAGTCTGGTCTTCCCCAGGCAACTTCAACGTCAGTCCCTCAAACACAGCCCCCAGTTAGCCAGGCTATTCAGCAACCTTCGGTGAGCACTAGTAGTGTGTCGTCAAATAAACGATCCCGTAAGTCTCACGAACCAGGTTCGCTACAAACATCGAAACGTTCGACTCCGAACAGCATGGGAACTAAGAATTCCACATCGTCTACGACGGTCACCTTGGATCCAGCTCGACAGACTAATCAAGCTGCGGCCTCATCACAAGGCCATGTGCAGCCTGAAGGTCTAGAGGCTCATTACGAGCGGATAGCTGCGTTGAACCGCGGTGATCAAGTCCAAAGCAACGCCAATCGCCCCCAGAAACAGCAACAACATCAAGGAACGGTACCTATTGGAAGCACAGTATCTCCTACTCCCGCGGAAGGTTTAGAGGCTCACTATGAGCGCTTTACTGCCCTCCAAAACCGACAGGATAGCGCGAGGCAATCGACGGCCAATCGTCAGCAGATGCAACAGCAGACCGCCCAAACCGCTTCGCCGATTCCATCACAGGCCTCAAAGGGCCCCCAAATGCCTTCTACTATAGCGTCGCATCAGCAGGCTCGGACACCGCAGACTTATTATCCTCAGGCACAGACTCTTAGCTCATCTTATAACGCACAGGCCTCCACGTATAATACGAATCAGCGTCAGCCTCAGCATATGGCTACAGGGTCTCCTGGAACCAGCCTTGTACAGCATATGACTAATTCTCCCCAGTTCGGCGCCCAATCTAACTCGCCTCTAATGCAAGGGGATGCTAATTACAGAGGATCGCCATCTCTGGCCCACAACAACACAGGGTACCCGCCGCGTCGAACTCCCTCAGCGTCACCTCTCGATAACAACTACCGTACAGCCGGTGGTACCAGCCATGGCGTTTCTAGCCACTCGCCTCACTTCGGCGCGCGCCAGACCCCGACAACTACTCATAGCACGTCGCACCCTACAATGCCCTCATCCTTCGCGCCGTTCTCGGATTCTAGCTTTTTGGATATCCAAAGCCTAGATTCCAACAACAACCATGGCGGAATCGGGCTCGGTGCTGGTTCATATGGACTCGGTAGCGGCGGCGTACCCTCGCAGCAGCGAACAACTGGCTCCAGCGCTGCCTCCCTCTACTCCTCGGCCACGGGGATGAATAACAACTATTTGTCTTCTTCAAACGTTGGTCGTGCCACCCAGAATAGGTGGCCGTCATGATCACAATCCCCCCTTTCGATACCTAGGATCTAGGAAGTACTAATGTGGGATACAAATTTGCACATGATATACGACGGAATGCGGCGTTATAGGAAAGGGACGTAAAAAAATATAAAGCGGCGTTTGAATACGGATGTAGGGGGTCGGGGTTCATAACTCGAATGAAAACAACTCCTCCCCCCCTTTTTTTTTCTTCGTAGCATGGTTCATGATGGAATGTTTACAAAGGGAAAGGGATAGGAAAGGGAAGGGAAGGGTAGGGCTTAGGGATTGATGGGAGGGTCTCTTAACTTTCTTCATTTCTCGTAATGAACGAAAATCTTCTTCTTCTTCTTCTTCTACTGGCAGATTAAGTACAATCGGGAGAGTTTCTAAGGTCTAAGGTGGATTTGTTTACTACGTGTAGGTTCTTCATTTTTTTTTTTCAACTATCTCGGTTAGGTAACCTCTGTTCGAAAGGGATGAGCTAGGAGCCGGGTTTGCAAGCAGGTACGGGTTCTTCGCGTTGTTCTCAATATACCATTTGCGTCGCTGGGTTGTCAACTTTTTTCAAAACTTGAAACTTTTATTACCTGGTTGATGGCACGTATAAGTGGAATGAAGGGGGGGGATGAGGATACGGACGAAAAAGGATGATGTTTGTTCCAAGTGATGAACGGAATAGCACGGATGAGAACGATGGAATTGGCCCGAGAACATCATTGATTGATATATGGGATATATATCTACTTTGCTTCGTTCCTCCTCTCCACTCTCATGAAGACGCGTAGGCTTTCGCTTTCGTATTGTGTCTGCGGCCTGTGACTTGCATGGAGTCTCCTTTCCTCTCCTTGCTGACTTGCTGCCTTCTTCCCACACTATCTTCCCAGATAGAGCGTAGGCCCGTTACCACTTCTTCCCTCTCCCGCCCAGTAAGACAGGAAAGCTTAGAAAGCTCGCTTGTATGATCAATAACAATGCCTTGCGATACATAAAAAAACGAATAATGGAGTTACACCACCGTTTGCGGTTTATGGCCTATGACGACAGTAAAAAGCAAACGACATAAAGGAAAAGAGGACCACCGAGTAGGTATGGTACGATATGATGTCTCCCCTTCCTCCGTATCTGACAGCAAGCAAGCCAGTCAAAACCAAGCCAAGATATAATAAAGATAAAAAAAATGACTTTCTCGGATGTATTTTAACTCCTATAATTTCGCCCAAGCTCCAATTTCCCTTTCCTTCCTAACCGTGAAGTAGGGATATAAAATAAAAAAAAGGAACATTGGTCCCATCTTCTGGTAGAAGGTAGAAGAATGAACTGATGAAAAAAGTAAGAGTATCCCGCCCCTGTATAAACGCCCTGTAAATGCTCAACGATGTATGGATATGACATGGCTAGACAATAGATGAGTCCACCCGCTGATATCTTCTAAGACGCCTATGCATAGGTATCAATCAAGTAATTCAACCGCCTCCTAAGTAGATAGTGGAATATAATCATTCGATCGGATCCTCCTCGATAGCTTCAAGAGGTGGTCGAGCGGAGTCTGGTGCGCTGTGCCCGTACCACCATTCATCCTCCTCGGCGGCACCGTCCTCGCGGATCAGTTCCAGCATCACCTGCGCGTTGCGCTTTATGTCCTGAGGCCGCTCCACAATATTCCGGTCGAGTATAACGGCCTCGGCTGTCGGGAGCCACAATTGTTGTAACGTCGGTAAGTCGGGAAGCAGTATCTTGAGCTGTTCTCGTGATAGTTCGCCCATTGGCATGCCGTCAGCCAAGCTGCTATGGAACACCAAGCTTTCCCACGAACTAATCATCGATACGTCGCTACCCCTTCGGCCCGCCTCCGATCCTTGCCGTCCACGGCCACCTGCATATGCTTCCCCGAATTTCGTAAAATCAGCCTCGCTCGCATTCGATTTTTTCCGGTTCAGTCCCATAAACCCTCGCCGCGTTTTCATTACCGTCTCTGCCGGCTCCTTCATGACCGAATTAAACCATGAATCCACAGCCCCTCTCCTTAAATTATATCCCTTGATCTCCCAAAACCGTTCTACCTGCCGAAGTCCACCAACGCACATGGCAGTCACGTAAACTTCGTCGGGCGGTCGATCCTTCAAGTAACCTCGAAGAGAGCGCTCTATTCGACCGACATACGAGGGAGGCCGAAGGCGTCGGCAGAAAGAAGACACGACCAGAGGGAACACCTGGTGAACGCGTAATAAGGTCTGATCATCATACATGCTCATGATCTTGGCCTCGATAGGATTGATAGTATATGGCACCCGTGATAGACCATACCCGTGTTCCTTAATATACTCGATGTGTAATGTCCGGTAAGTTTCGAAGAAGTGGAATATCGTGAAGAGTAGCGGTATTAGTCGGCGACGCATCCGCTCATATTGAGGTTCGAATTCGAGACGTTGAGCCGGCGTGGTTCTTAGAAATATCTCCTTCGTAACCCTCTCGCATATCAAATAAGAGAGTTTAGAGGCAACGTGTAGCCGATGCCATATCCCACAAAGGTAATGAAGCCGTATGGAAGACGGATCGGGTGCTGGATAAAGTCGTTTCGCATAAACAGGCACGTGGTTTTGCAGATGATATCGCGCAATCGGGAATTCGTTCACTGTGATCATCGCATGCCATGACCGCGACGCTAAACGAAGATTAAGGATGTCAGATAAAGGTAAAGAGGCGACGATCTGGATCTTCAGCTCATTGGGAAGCGCCAAGAATAACTGGTCAAAAGGCGTGCTCCTCTTCTTTGTAGAGTCCGTAGATAATCTCCGAGAATCATGATCGACAGATGCACGCGATGGTAAAATTGTCCTGAAGCTGAAATTTGGACGGCGCTTCTCGGATTTCTGAATATCGTGAGGGACTTGATCAATTGACTTTGCCCTTCCGATAGGTAATATGAAAGTCGACGGTTCGGCCACGACGGGGCCATCGTGCGGGTTAGCAACAGCATCTTGGGGCTGCTCTTTCGACTCGCTTAGCTGCTTGAGCTTGTCAAAATATCGCCGCGAGGCGAATTCAGTAATGTGTGGAGGATCCATTGTAGAATGCTCTCAGGTGATTTGAATCGGCACGCCTATATCGGAAAGGGGGGGCAGGCAGTGCCTGTAACGCACGCTTGTCCTCTATCGAACAGGCAAGGCGACAGCAACGAGATCGGTGGTATCGAGGATAGTCGGTCGCAAATCACACATGTTGAGACATTAGATATATTCGGCGGATAAAATCTTCGAGGGCAACGGTCGTCCAAGTAACAATCCGACCTGGAGGGTTGCGGTTTGTAGATCAAATCGAGGACGAGGGCGAAGATCGAAGGAGCGACAGGCAACAGTTACAGCAACCGGGAAGCGAGCGACGTCAGTTGTACAGACGTGAATCAACAGCCAAAGCGCTCTACCTCTCCCTTCACACGTTGGGCCTAGCTCTAGTTGAGTGAGTCTCGGCCGTAGGCGTGGAATTGGAATGTCAAGTCTCGTCAATGCCGAAATGATTGCTCAATGTAGGGCGATTGTCGCAGACCCTAGGGATTCGTAATGTCACGGATGCGAATCAGGTTCGAGGGGAACGAAGTAACTATCGCGACCAGGTAAGAAGAGATTCTTTTCGATTGATGAGAATCTATCGTGATGTAGCTATTTAGTATTAGAAAGCCAAGATGCGAAGGCGCAATATGTGTCTCGGGCCAAGATATCCGGGAAGACAACAATAAAGATGATGTCGAAAAAAGGTACTAGGTAAAAGAAAAAAAAAGGTGTTGAACAGAAGTGAGAGAGAGCAACGTTGACAGAAGAAACCCAGATAGGGCAGAAAGCCTACGGCCGATGCTAAGAAGAAGAAAGACCCATAGGGTTTACCACTCAAACAGAACAAGTGGATAAGGTTTGAGGAGTGTGGGAAAAATGAGGCCGAGAACTTGAAGGTGGCAGAAGAAGCCCAAGTGGGAATCGGCTCGCGAGTTTGAACGGTTTTGGGGGGGAAGCGTTGGAATTGGTAAGGACGAGAGTGGACGGGGAGAGCACGGGGAGTGGATTGAGATGTGGATTCTATGGGCTGTAATGGATTGTATGTGGATCAGGAGAGTTGACCGTGGCCCAAGGAAAAACAGCGGAAGAATTTAGTTTTGGGTTCATAAGTAGATTTAGTACTATGTACGCGCTGTGCAATACATCCCATATGTACGGGCAACGTATGGGAATATCCATGAACACATACAAAATGTAAGGTGTGTTGGTAAGGTGCGTGTGGAGAAAAGGCCTGTCGTTACTTAAGAAAGAAGACCCACGGGGGGTATCCAGGCTGCCAGGGTGTACACTGAACGGGGCGTGGCAGGCGGGCAGGCGTGGGTGGCACTGGGGGAAGGGAAAATCCACTAAACATTCGGTGTTAGGGTGGCATGAGCTATAAAATAGGGTACCCGGGGGGCGTCCTTTCGATGCTTAACGGCGATTTGGCCGGCCAAATAGTGGAGTGGTGCCGACCTATCGCCAGCGAGTGATATGTCGCTATGCGTCCTTATCGTTTGGGACCGACAAAAACTGAAGAAGGAGCGGCCGACAAGCCCGAGCACATGGTTTTTTAAGTTAGTTTAGGCCCTTGTACCTTGGTACAGATCCCTTCGTACCTAGACTAATTCTTCCAGGAAACAACGTCGACATTTCAATCCATTTCTCACGATCCCATCACATCACGATCCACACACCTTTCGTTGATGTCGTTATCAAGATCCAATACCATGTATGAATCGCTATCTATCGTTTTTCTTTAAATGTACTCATGGTCAAGGTTGTGATATCTTCCTAATGCCTTTTAAATGACTCTTAAGCTTGAAGTCCTATTATTACTATTACCATCATCGTCATTAAAGTACATCGTGGCATCAGCTTATTTATTGATAATATGCTAATATGCCAATATGCTAATGAAGAAAAAAAATTCGAACCAATTCTAAAGAATGGTTACTAGGGTACCACGTTATGACCCTGATAAAGTCGGTCAGATCGTAGCGGTCATAACCGATAGCCTTCCTCATAGGGTATTCGTATTGTATCATCTCCATCAAGCGTACCGCATTGAATCTGGTAGTCTGGACTATCCGACTGCTTTTAAGGCGACCACCTATCGGTCCGGGATAGTCCAATAGATATATCGGTCGTCCGCAAATGCTTTTCTAGCCTCGCTCACTCGCTCGGCCTTATACCAAAACCTTCTATGATATCTCACCTAGGTCCTAGCTTCACGTCCGTTGTTTCTCAGTCTCTTGATAGTTCAGAATAATCACCATCACCATTATCATCAGATGCATACGTTACTTTTCAGCCCGTGTCTGGCCAGGTCTGACGATAGGATTGGTTGTTGAGTCTCTATACTCTCTCAATAAGCACCGCAAAGCAAAGCATCCCCAATTTAGCCTATATACAAGCTCGGTTATAGCTTGCAGATTGGACAAATCATACTTCACGGAGCCTCGTAGATTTCCGATCATGTCTCGTTGGAAATCTGAATAGTTGCTGCGGCTAGTGCCGAGAGTAGCACCGACTTCTTTGCTCAAGGTCATTTGAAGATGCTTGTAAACTTGGTTACCATGCTTTGATCTCTCTCGTCGACACCGTCCTGGCCGTCGTGACACGCTTGGCATATATGGAATTTCACCGAATTTATGAACTCTATGTTACTTACAGACCGACAGGTGTTGGAGCAGAGCTGCAATAGCAGTAGACGATCGGATCAGTCTCTCACACAGCTGGTAGCTCTCTCTCACCACAGCTCTTGGCGGCTACACAGCTACAGAGATCCAAATCGTCCCGGGGAGAGAGACGTCTTTCATCACGATTCACCTAGCGCCAGTGATCCAGGTTACCATTTGGGAAAGATCTGCATTCGATTTCGGCACTTCTGGGGTTACTTTTCTCATTTCGGACTCGCAGTGTAACATGCCACCTAGACGGCGAGACAGCAAGGCCACCCTTTTTCCCAATGGGATCGTACCCCCTTTTTTGCAATCTCTGCTCTGCGAGACATTGCACATGACCACTCCGAATCGTCGAGTTTCATTGTTGATAATCGAGAACTAAAAGAGCCCTGCATCATGATACAATGGCCATATATACAGGCACCTACATACATATTTAATTATTGCCTGCGTCTCGGCACAATCATTGCCGTAGCGCCCCAGGCCGTTCCTGTCAGCACTTCATTTTACCCGGCATACGAAGTACATAATCTCTTCATTTCGCGTCGTTTATATCTCTACGACTGAACCAAAATATGACCATCGTAGGTATCAAGCGGTGACCTTCACACTCTGGCTCAAGCAACCTTCACACATCAAACGATGATCGTGTCGTATCATTACCTCTGACACCAGGAAGAACACCTTCCTTACCAACAATTCATACGTGCCGTGATCGTGGCCCATTAGAAACAAGGGCGCAGGAATTCCCCGCGATAGAGCCGCCGGGTCCGTCGTCTTTATTCAAAAGGAAAGGGACCGCCCATGTGGACCGGGCGGCCTTACTACGGTCGTTTTCCCTGTACTCACAGTATCCGACGTAATCTCCTCCTCATTGGCTGACAGCCCTATTATCCATCTTCGAGTGTAGCCATATTTTCGATACCATCTTGACATACATATGGTACGACAGACGACTCTCAGAAACTGGTACTTACTATCTCAAAACTAAGAAATAAGAACATATGGATGTCTACTTTAAGATTTAATCTTTTTTTTCGTATTGCAAAATTTCAACGAAAATCTAATGAAACTGAGTCATGTATGGTACTCACGAGGTACGACGTCGCAGTGAAGAGTCCAGAGAAACAAGATCTCAGGACCAAATAGTGACGGCTTCAACTCACCTGGCTACCTAGGTATTCACAGACTTGAGAGGTATGCCGGCTTTAGAGATCGCATACTGTGCTGTGAGGGTGCGGTGTGGTCTTTGTGAAAAGTGAACTCCAATGAAGCATGTTATTTGTGGCCTTAACCGCATCTTAAATGCAGGTTTCACTCCACAAATGAAGGCCTAAGGGCAGTCATGTTATAATATCACAACACCACCCGTCGGGTCTCTTTCGGAATAACTACTGTCTGGTGGTAGCCCGTCGTCTCAGCCCTTCCCGAGTGACGAAGCCGTTGCAATGGCTTGGCTGGACAGTTAAAGGCTCATTCGGCAGGTGTGTTCCCGCCGAGAGGTCACACAGGACGGACGGCCTACTTGTTCAGTCTAGCCCAGGCCGACTAAGTATGACGAGTTGCCGAATACTACAAGAAGGGCCCTGGGGAAACGTCATGCTGATCAGGCCAGTTCTGATCTAGCCCCAGTCTTTACCTAACTTCTTGAGTAGTGACCAACTTAGACTGACAGCGCTGTAGCGTCAATGCTTAGCACGGCTTCAGCGGAACGGAAGGTATTAATAAGGGGCTAGCCTTATTCTCAGCTATAGCACTCACTGTCTATCGTCTACTTAACACAGACTGGCCCCCCTGAGCTTAATGTTTGGGCTTTACTTACATTATATTGAAGTTCTCTGCGATATCGCAACCCCTTAGTCTGGGCCTGTCTTCTTCAAGGTCGAATGTCTTTTGAAAGCACCCTACCTCAAGGAGGTGCCTTAATATATCAGGGGAGCATTGCTACTCTTCAAGCCAAGCCTGCCTGCCTGAGCCGTGTCTACATATCTAACCCTCTCGTCAGCCAGGAGATGGTGATAAGCTTCCCGGCGATAAACTTGGCTGAATACTCAAGTTGAAACTAAGCGAGCCAATCTCAAAAAGAGACGGTAGCAGCAGTAGATGCTACAGAGCGCATCGCTTATGACGCAAAGTAGATTGCTGATCGTATCATAACAAGAACCCATCATATGGAATGGCGACCATTTTCCCTTTGCTGATTTGTCCGGGCTATATTTGGTTGGGTAGATCCATTCATTGTCTGCCGACGTCTGCAACTGTACCTCTCAGAAGTACAATATACTCGTATTACACTTGCATAGAGAAGGCTGCGAATGGACGACGACTTATTATAAAGCAGATGATGTTAGAAAATAAGCCTTATCATGAAGTTTTCGTCGTCACGCTCGCTAAGTTCGGAATCGATCTGGCCCGATTACCTACACGCCGGGTACGGGTATGGGGGGTGGACGCGTGCGCGGTCGTCTAGAATTGTTCTAAGCTTCTCTAGCTTCCTTTTAAGAAAAGCACGGGGGAAGCCAAGCCATCCAGGGATCTAAAAGCATCGGCCCCATATTCTCTCAGCTTTCACTTAACAATACCGGTTTAGGAAGTTAGGTATGGGAAAAATAAGGGAACATGGGGACAACTTGAACCGAATCGAATCCCTTTTCATGCCTTCATCGCCGGGCTGCCTAGTAGCACAAGTCTTCGCCTAAAAAGGCTTTTCCCCAATTTCCGATTTCTCCTTAGTTACCTAGAGATCGACCGACCGACTAGCCCCGAGCCAACGGCTGGCGTTGCTGCGTGCTGCATGCGATCTATTTTTAGCAAACCACATCTGTGCCGCGGGCTGCGTGGGTTGGTTGTTTTTTCTCTTCCTCTCACTTTTCTCTCCCACTCAAATGGCGTTCCTGGGGGGGCCCCCCCGCCATCACTGACGTCCTTATTGTAAGGTAGGTACTTGTCAACTACATGGATTCGAGTCTAGGATGACCGCCAAAATGGCGAAGGCTGTTGGGAGTTTCGGCTGACTATGCATGTCCCTGTCACGTACCCATCATCATCGCCGCCAAGACGTCGAGCATTCCCTTTTTCTGCCATGAGAGTCGTCACTTGGGAAAAAAAGAACCATCCGATCTCTCTCCTTCTATCTCGTTCCTCCTCCCCGCCTTGCTCCTCCTCATCTCCAGACCCTCCTATCCGCCTTACGTGCGTCGCAGTAGCCTCCTTTCTATCAGAAACTACACCAGTAAGGTTAAGTAATCGGCCGAATTTGGTAACACAGCCAGCCCAGCTAGTCATTTTTTGTTGCGACGGTAAGGGTCAAGGGGAGAGAGAGCTTATACTTCGTCGCTATTATTACTTCACTATTATTACTATTATTACTATTATCTAAACTAAATCTTCTGACTTTGGTTTTCTTTCCCCCGAACTCCTTTTTCTTTTTTCGTCATCTTCCATAATCATCATTAGCCCCGCGCCGAGTTTGAAAAAAAAAAAAGCCTTAAAGCCGAAAACAACATAACATAGATTTTTCGCTACGCCGTCGTTTACGAAATTTGAGCGCTTTCTTTTTTCTCACCCCCTATTCCCTCCTCACCGGTCTGCCAACTGCCGATGCCTGCCTTATATGAGGCATAGTGGCAGTAGCCAAGAGAAGGAGCATACATTAACGTTGCTGCTGGGGCCGCTGCCACTTCGAGATTACCCAGGATATTCATCCGCCCCTTGACATTCTTCCCGAGAACAGCTTGAGAGCGCTTTTTATCCCCCCCGCAGCGCGGCTGCGTGAGTGAGTGTGTGTGTGTGTGCGGCGCGTGTCCAGGGAGGATCGGCTGCGTCGAGCATTCCTCTTGCGCCAGACGCGCGCTCGTTTCCATCACCCCCCCTTTAATCGAAACCCGTTTCCAATCCAGCCAATCTCCATTGGCTTTTCGGCGGTCCGTTCTACGCAAGCTTGCACGCCCTTGGAAGGTAACCACACATTATTAAGTCCCTCACCGAAACCGGGCCGCTCGTGCGAACATATGGCCATGGATCCCACACCGAGCCAGCCGACCTCGTCCGGGTCCGGAGCCCTCCGGATACCCGGCCCAGGCCCTTCCTCCTCCTCGTCCTTCGCCACCGGCGACAACAACATCCCCGCGGAGTCCGGCGTGGTGGACTCGCCCGTGTCGCCGGCCTCGCCGAACGCGCTCGCGCGGTTCGAGTTCGAGGCCGGGCGCGGGAACGAGGGGTCGAAGATCCTGATGGTGGAGTGGGACCCGACGCCGGACGGGGAGGGCGGCTGGGTCGTGAGCTGGGACAGCAAGACGGCGACGTTCCCCGTCGGCGAGAAGGTGGAGGGCGAGGAGGGCATCGCGACGAGCGGGGGCGCGGGAGAAACCCACCGGCAGCGCGTGTACTTCCTCCTGCCGTCCGACGCCGCCATCCCGCCGGTGGTGACGATCGCGCACGGCGGCTCGGCCCGCTCGCTCACCGCGAAGTCCATGCCGGCCATCTTCGCGCCCGGGCTCGGCGTCGGGTCCCGGGACGCGGGGCGCCGGGGCGTGCTTCACACCGTGTGGGCGCGGCTGCGCGCCGCGCAGCTGCAGGACGAGATCCGCGCGGAGCTGCGGGATAACAGCGAGAGCGTGGGGCTCGAGATGGCGGTCCAGGAGCGCCTGTGGATCATCGACCACTTCGGCCTCGACGACCTGCGTCTTCCCGATGCTGGTGCCGGGGCCGCGTCTGCGGCTCCTGCCATTCCTTTGCCTCCGGCGAGCCCGCGCTCGCCGATAGGAGGGAGGTTAGGAGAGAAATTGAGGGGGTTGAAGTTGGCAACTTCGCCGTCGGACTTAGCTCATCCTTTAGGTAATTGTCTCCGCCCCCCTTTTCTTTTTGTTCTTTGTTTGCATCTCCATAATTCTTGGTCTTGGGGATCTTCAATATTCCACAATTCATTTCCGGGGAAACATCCTACGTCAGCATGTTCCTCCTAAGTCTTATCCAAACTTACTCTTTGCTCCAGCTACCCACTTCTCACACCACAACCCCCCTCCCCCGCTCAATAGGAGAGCGGATGAAGTAACACCGCCGAGAACGGGTGCGGACGCGAGTGGTGTGGCGTCCCTCGACGCCGTCCTCGGCGGGGCCGATCAGCAAGTCGCGGCTGTCCCGCCTGTTTCTCAGAGTAAAGAGACGGAGGACGAGCTGTTCGCGCTGCCGATGAGCCCGCGGAGCCCTGAGATGAAGACAAAGAGTCCCTTCGGCCTTCTGAGGTAGCTAGAGAAAAGGTTCGCTTGCGGGCTGTTTCTCGGTAGTAAGTTGGTATGGTTGTTCTGGATATAGAGACATTTGGAGAAATATTGTTTACATCTCATAAGAAAGCTGAAAGCTCGCTCGGGGGTGTGCCCGGAGATGAAACTGGAATTGGGATAGGTGAGTGAGGGGAAAGAGCCTCATAGAGCAGAGGAACGAATATAATGAATGGGGCATAGTGGAACGAATTAGTGGACGGCAATGGTCTCGGAAAGGGGGGCTGGTATCTGGGGAAGGGGATGGTAACATCACCGTATGCGTGACTAAAAAGAAAGGCGGAGCCGTCTGGGGAAAACACGTTTCTATAGAACGTCTGGGTAGAGTGTAAGGAAATAAAGTACCAATCGGAAGGATGGCTAGGTATGCCTCACCACTACTACCGCTAGACTACCGGGGAAACCGCTTGTTCTCCACGTTTGCGTGTGCGTGCGATGATCAACAACAAACTTTTGGTATATATGGAGAATCAATATACTTAATGATCGAGGTACTTGTGCTCAGGTACCCAATACATACACCAGCAGAAGAGGAATTAAAGGGAGCATGAACTAAACAATAGGGGGTATAATAGACCTCTGGGAAGACCATACCGTTCCGTTATCTCAACAAGAATTGAAGCCCTACTATTCTCTTATCAAACGTCGGACTTGATGGAAGAGACAAAACCAAGCCTATTACAGGTCACATCCCATACCATGTACGACGAACCCTACAAATGAATGGTCCGTACGTCCACGCCGCTCTAACGCATCACATAACTAGACATGCAATCAATGCTCGCCGGCTTCGTATTAGGCGGGCTTTAATACCAATAATGATATCAACGCAATACATGCACGGTATGACGGACGAATTCCGATCGTGACCATGACCATGAGCTTACCGACGCGCGACCCAGACCCAATATTACCACTCCGCGTTTCCACCCGAGTGACTACTACCATCGCGGAAACTCCGCAATACCCACCAACAGATCGTGGGGTTACAAGAGCGAGAGAGAGAAAAAAAATGTTGAGCGCTATGTCTTGTTTGGTTGTCACATGCCGTAACCCGTATCTGCCGGGTCGGTCCGATTTGGGTGGTCCCTCCTCCCCCCCCCTCCACCCATCGTCGCAACGCGAGTCGAGTAAAAACCTGAAACAGAGATTTCCTTGTGTGCACAGTCTGTGTCCCGCTGTGATTCGTCGCACAGTCCGCGCACCCGCCTGCCTATCTTGACCGCTCCGCACACGTCCACGACACCCGGATCTTGGAGCCGCGGCCGCTTTGCGGCGGACGACCGGTGTTGGGACGATGGTCACTCATTGCCACCCGTTTTTAGTAGGTACCGCGACTTGGGCCGACGATGAGTTTAGAGTAGATTCGATGGAATAGAGGATCTGACAAGGACTCGAATCTGAGGGTGGGTTTAATCGTTTCTTACACGTAGAGTAGGCAGGATTTAGACGCATGGAATCCTGCTCTTCCTACAAACCGCCTCGCCCATGATTCGGGCCCGTAGACGCCTTATTACTTTCCCTGCTCTTCCCACGCCCCACAGCTATCAGCTGGACCAGTTCACTCCGAGGCCCGACTAAATGGTTCGCCTAGGTCCGTATTTAGCAGTAAGGCTTTAGAGATCGGCGCTAGGATGCGGATGGATTCATGTATCGCCCGTACGTACGCCCTTGATTGTAGATTGTCGAAGTAAGGTGAGATGAAACATTAATGAAAGAAACGATATCGCCCTGTGATCCCTTACGGCATCCGGCCTGCCTATTCCGGAGCAGACGTGATCGTCGGAGTTGCTGACGGCCGTGATTCGAGCGCACGTGTTCCGGAACGTCCAAGGCTAGAGATGGTAGAATCATCATTATCGGGTGGCAACCGTACAACTCAGATAACCGACGCAGACATCGTTTCCATTACCGCCACCCCCCAACCCGATGCTCATTCCACCTCTCGCGCCTCTCGTGTCGTAGATAAAACACCTTCTTCGCCTCCCTGTACCTCCTCACCCAGTCCAGCACCTCCCTCTCCGACGCCAGCTCCCCGCTCTCGTCCCCACCGCCGCCCTCGAGGAAGCTCTCCTCCATAGCGCGGCACACGGCCTCCTGCTCGGCCAGCGCCTGCCCGAGGCGGGAGTACAGCGCCGCGGGGGCGAACGGCGCCAGCGCGGCGTCCATCTCGGCCTGCTTCTGCCGCCACTGCCGCTCCAGCGCGTGCGTGCTCAGCAGCTGCGCCTGCGCCGCGCCCCGCTGCTGCGCCAGGTGCGCCTCCAGCTCCGTCAGGTGCGCCGCGAGCCCCACGTTCTCGCCGAGCGCGGACAGCAGCGCGTCTCGCGTCGCCGCGAGCGAGGGGTGCATCGTCGACGGCGCGTGGGTGAGCGCGTCCAGGGTCGCGGCGTTGCTGAGCATTTCGGCGAGGTCTTGTTTCCTGCAGGGGGCTCGTTAGTTGCTAGGTAGATATATTTCCGAGCGAAGGTATAGCGTAGACCTGAGCTCATATAGTATTAGACAATATAAAAAAGGTGCAGCCAAACGTACGATTTATCCTCAAGAACCCTAGGCAGCCACTGCTCGCCAGGATCCGGTATACTCTCGCGCTCGCCATTGAAGCCCGCCGTCATGGCCGTCGGCGCCGGGATCAAGCCCGACGTATCTATGTGAGCTGGCGACTTCCCCTTCGCCTCGATGGACCTTAGGTAGTTCTCGTCCGGGACCGGCGGCGCCGGGCGAGGGGAGTTGTTGGTGGAGGGCGTGCCTAGACGGCTGGCTTCGTGGCTGCTGGGTTTCGGGGGAGGCACCGGAGGCGGGGGAGTTGGCGTGTACATTTCTCCTCCTCCTTCTCCGTATTTCGTAGCTTAATTGAAATTTCAATAATTAATTGGGCTGCAGATTTCCGTTATAGAGATCGTGGTAAAATCTGTACTCGTGGTGGATTAGATATTGTTGTAGAGGTAAGTACCTAGGTATGTTTGATTTTGAAGCTTGCTTCTAGGATGAAGCTGTTGAACGAAGGCGGGCCGAGGTACCTAGGTAGCTGTCCGTTGATCGCTTATCTTATCATCCAACCCCTATACATACACCCAAGAAGCACACCCCTTTTCATAGATGAGACCACTTACATATCGCATCTATGACTGCCATTTATATTCTTATAGTACCTCTAATTTAAGATTGAAAGATGATGCGAACAAGAAGTGGTGAATCGCGAGTTATTGAGAATACAGAAATTCAACATGGCATTCGGATGTATTCAGATTGATTATGCTAGACACTACGGACATTTTACTATGCCCCGAAAAACGCCCTTGCTTTTGATAGTCATTGTCGTATCTTAAGAACCAAGCCAACGCCGTCAAGCCGCCATCCCTCCGAAATGCAAGCTGCAGAATGTGATACGGTACAATCGACTCATCGTTCACTTCTTGACTGACCACAGCTCTCGTGTCCACCCGTGCTCTCGCATCATTCTCTTGCTGTTGATGCCGCCAGGTCCTTTCTTGTCATTACTACTGATTGCTAGTGCTTTACTGCAGTTTGCAAAGCCCTCGACCAACTCCTTCATCCGACCGGCTTTCATGATTACTTTCGCCACGTCCGCATCCTTCTTCGCAATGACCGAGGCGAGTTCCATACATTCCAGTAGATTATCACGGGTCAATGTAGTGCCTGCAAAATGCAACACACTCACGTATCCTATGATCGTCTCCGGAAGATATGCGTCTCGGAGATAGGTGAAATCTTCGTCTTCTGATTCAGATAGTTAGAATTGTTCACTTTTCAAGATGTTATAACTTACCTTCAATGCTCTCCATGAGCCAGTTGTTCAAGATAGGACGCATGAAACTCTTGATGACCTTGACTTCGTGGCCAATGTTAGACCAAAAGTCTCGACCTAACTTCTCTGTCGGACTACATTGAGATGTCAGTTTTATGGTGCGCTGCCGGAAGAACCATGGTAGCGGGTACTTACTCTTGGGCTAATAATTCACTCGAGGCAATTGTCTCCATCGAGTCCAACGCTCGAGTTAAGCATTCCATCTCGAAGAAGTTTTGCGCTGCTGCGACTTCATCCGGTCCAATGCCGTTATCCTGTAAGGAGCCAGTCGCAGCACTTGCTCGAACTTCATCAAACCATGAGACATCCTCATCATCTGAGTACACAATGCCGGTCTTCCTCTTAAAGATCTCCGCACAGCGAACTCGCTCGGACAAGGCACGAGCTGCATGGAAATTGAATTGCTCTAACACAATATTAGTATTGGATACCGAATCTGCGCAGCAGAAAAGGGCGACTTACTGAAGAAGCGTTTGTAAATAAGGGTGCCGTAATGGAAAACTTCATGCCAGAGGCCATTAACGAGGAGGAACCACTCCAAAGACTGGATGAGATGTTCGTCGACATCGTTGAGATTCTCTGGGGGTTCCCCAAGGAAGTCTGGCTTCAAGGGGCGTCCATACTTGAGCGTGGGTGGATCATTAGAGAAGACGGTAAATCTACCGAATGGTGGGTGGCGCTCATCTGGTTCGGGATGCTGCTCAAGAAGGGACCGTGGCTGAAATTGGACGAATTCGGCAATATCCATACCAAGCTTCTCCATTAGTTTCAGTATTACTTCTCGTTCATGTTGATCAGTTACGTGAGTAATGTTTCGGCTCAGCGTGAAGAAAGCCCTATCCCCTCGCATTTGACCGCAGTAGAGCGGCATGATGTCCGTCAAGTCCATTACCCTTAAAGTGGTAACATACGCCGCGACTACATTCTCCTGCGTCTTGTGGCGTTCAGAGAGCTCTGTATGCAGATCTCCCTGTAGCTCCTCAAGAATTGATAAGATCAGATATACGTGGACTAGGACACGTAAGCCGTTATGATCTGACGGCTGGACAAACTTGGCATCGTCTATGTCTTTATCGGCAGAACCGAAACTTGGTATTAATGCCGAAGTGCCATCCTCGTTCGCCAACTTTGAAAGCGCGAGACCAAGTTCATAAGTGTACTGATCCATGTTATTAGATAGGATAGCTGCTTGAAGAGTCTTCATAGGTGTTTTTGCCTCTGCAGAAGTCTTGGAATTGGTTTCTAAAGACTTCACAAGACGTTCCCCAACGGAAGCAGCATCACCATGAAATTGAACAGCGTTGAAGGCGGGAAATGTTTGGGTAATAGTAGCGGTTGCGTCTGGTGAGGATCGCTTCATCAAGTAAGCATCAAACTGGGTTCGCAGTAAAGCGTTGTAGTGCGCGTAGACAAAATCATCCCAGTCTTCACATATTTTTTCGACGCTTTGTATATCACCCGAGAGGATCCCGTATACGGCACGCTCGAAATCGTCGGTGCCCCCCTGTCGCGCCAAGGCAAAACAGGTGCGCCGCCAGAGAAGCATCGAGAGCGGATCGTAGCTGAAGCGTTCTTCGTTTTCGTCTTTAGATAATGGCATCGCGGACATGCTGACGGCCCTCCAGACTTCCGTCCTCTCGACACACCAATCTCGAATCTCGGTGATACTTCGTCCTCTTCGCAATAATTCATAGCATCCGAGCCAGATAGCTCGTTCGAAATACTCGTCTTGCGGTTGGAGCTTTCGATTCTGCCTGGTCGCTACATCAGGGTCTAATTGGGTAACAAGAGGGTTCGATCCGTTTCGGAGCTTCAGGACAACGTCGGAAGCATTAGGGTCCAGAGCTCCAGACCAGCCGTTGACGTTCTTCTGCATCTTGATAGCAGATCGTGTATGGAGCCATCCATATGCGATGATGTCGCCTCTCTCTGCCCGCTGCTGGTAGTCGCGTACCAATGTGTCTATATCCGTACGTGATTCATCTGCGCTAGTCTGTAGACATTCCAAAACCGCTTTGCGTTCCTGCGCGGTAGAGTCTGTTTCCAGGAACTCGTCCCAGAGTTCCGAGCATGATTGAAATCTCGATATGTCATGGCGCGTTGGCTTAAGAGAGGTCTTGTTCGGATATCGCAAAGGGAGGAGACGACGCATCAAGTCCCATGTCTGAGCTTCTAGCTCCCAGTTCTTTAGCGTTTCCGCCGAACCTGGCAATCCTGGTGAATTATCTGCATCGTCAAGGTCCATGGAGTCCTGGCTGGAAGCATCGTAGGAGTGACGGCCGCCTTTTCTAGATAGCTGCCCTTGCGACTTGCGTATTTCGTCGACCTTGCCCGCCGCATATCGGTAGTAGGAATCAACCAGTTTGAATATATCGGCTCGCTTCTCGGCTGGAGATCTTCGTACCAATGAGATGGAATCCAGGCCCCTAGCGAATACCTCTGCATCTTGTACGAACTCGTCCTCGGTTTCATCATATACAGGCGAAACTATTGGAACAGGATAGTCAGTTCCCAACCCTTCTCCATGTTCAATTGATGGTATTGGCGGCGCTATACTCTGGTCATCCAAGTCGGGAGGCGGCGACGGCCTACCAAGATCGAAGCCGTACATATGTTGAGGTCCTTGGCTCATCATCGTGTCGAGGAGGATGGATGTGGCAGGCGGTCGAGAATATCGATGTTCCGGTTATTTTTGTATGGGGAGCTGGTTGTTAACCAGCATCCTCCAAATCGGCAGATGTCGCAATCAGACGGCCAGTTGTAGTGTTGTCATTTGCGGGGTGACGCGATGGTTTGGATTGAGTTGCGTTGTTGAATAAGTAGGCGATTCGGTTTATACTAATAGTGTGATGTTAAGAATGAAGCTTTAAGGTTGTCAAAGCTACAATGGATTTGCTAGAAAGAGAATCTCGACGCGATTCAGGTACGAATAGTTTATTAGCGTGTTAGTGCTATGTTGGTACCTAGGTAGCAGTTGCTAGCGTACCTACATCAATAGTAGTGGAAACAAGTCCCACTTAAGTACAGCCAATCAAAAATGGCACCAGCCTCTTTACACTAGCCTCAGTGGCTGCTAGTGAGAGGAGTACAAAGGAAAGAATTTTTGATCTAAATTTTTTTCGTTTTCTCTTTTCTCTCTACATAATGTCACCGGCATTCATATTAGAGTCTCGGGATAAGCCAACTATTTGTATTCAATGCTTGTCCAGGTCCTTCGCGGATCTCTCGCGCGCTCAATGATCGCCTAGAACGATTTCTGCTCTTCATAAATGTTGCCTGGCTTCTTCGTCCAGGTTAACGCACATAAGGAGATGTTGAACATACCACCCCCATAGGCATACAGAGCTGCAGAAGGAGGTTCCTCGTGAGGGTAATTACAAACGCATTGGAAAATGAAATACAGTTCAAGTTTTAGGTTGTATTGTCAAGGTGTACGTGCCTCTGTCCATAATCTTCTGAACCGTTCACTTTCGCTCGTCCTCTCGTTGCTTCATCTTCAACCGCAGGAGTCTGGCTTTGGGGCAGCTAACGCTAGTTGCCTCGTCGCCATGCTTCCGGTAGAAGGCGTTGCAACATTCATATAGAGCATCGATAAGGTGTGAACATTTTGCCTCGTTGTAGTTATTCTTTGTTAGGCAGTCTATTTCTGATTAGACTGAGTGGAAGTAAAAGTATCGGGCTTATATACCTTGGATAGCGCACTTCGAGAAGACTATTGTTAGCCGTATGTGCGTTAAGTGACCAAATGAACTACAGGCTCTTCAAGAACTTACAGCACGAGGGTGACATGGAGGTTTCGACTCGAGATCTTCCTTCAATCCCTATGCTTCTATTAGTTTAGGACGTTCCTATCAATTGAACGTTATAGGACATACCATGTTCTACTCCCGAAGGCACACTGGATCGCGTTTCCAAGGTTATGGGGAAATGTGAAATACTGAAAATTGTTACAAAGGGGTAGCCTTAAGCATCAGGTGTTGTTCTACTTAGCCTCAGAATTTGGGTAACTTGATGTAATTTTTTTCTTCTTGAAATTATTGAGAGATTAGTATGTATGCCACCGATCGAATATGACGTCGACAAAATGTCAACTAACCTCATCGGGTTTCCAATATGTCTGATACGCCTCCGCCAAATCTCCAGGCTTCTATCATACTCCGTCATAAAGTACACATAAAAGCGACGCCTTTGAATAGTCTTATATTTCAAGACAGCATAATCAACATCTTCCAATGCCGTGAACCTGACATGGACTTTTGTAGTTCTTAATGACATCTCAAATTTCACATATGCTGCTACTCTTAACAGTACTCAACAATAATGCAATATCAAGGCATATGTAAGAGGTCTTTCATGGTTGGCATGATAATCAATGAATATCCCATATGTCTTAAGTTGGTATAAAAGCCATACACACCCATCAGTTATAGTAGCAACTGCTTCTCTTCCTGACGAATATACCGGAGCAGTTCTAACAAGACTTCCATACTTCTCGGGCCGCTATAAACATGATCTTGGCTCCCGAACTCTCATCAGCTGGAGTTGATCATTGCCAGCTGTGAAATGGCGTGCAACTGCATACATGATACCTGCATATGTATAAGAGTCTAGGCTAAAATACTGGGTACCAGTCAGTAATGTTATCGTCAGGCAAATGGGTATCTAGGTACAAATAGGTAAAATGCGGTACTGATCGGAGATAAGAGACAGCGAGTTACGTAGACTTCGTGAGTAACAACCTGGGTTGTAGATCAAAATGGATAGTAGTAAGTATACCATAGACAAGACTGCCAGATGCATGCAACACTTTAGGTAGTATAAAGACACACTTAGTATATACCAATCTACCTTGTTGACGATGGATAGAACCAAAGGGATTCATTGTCAATGTATACCTAGCTGACAGCGGCAGTGCTCAGGTTGAATAGGTAGCCTTACCCGAGGGCTGAACGTTACCCAGGTAAGTGAGTACCTTGTAAGCCAAATGACTATAGGAATATACATTCACCATGGATAAGGCAAAGTATGACCCGCAGGATGGCATGTACTTGGTGCAGTAAAAAGTACCTCCAGGGCTGCCCCGCATCTAGCGTGGTTACGGTGGTTGTTTCCCACTTGGAACATGGAGGGCGCCTCACGCAGCCTTCGCGTTGATTCTAAACTTCACCACCGCAATCGCAACACACTATAACTTCTCTTCTTTTTTTTTTAACACTTCCCTTTTTTTGCCATCCCTTTCCCCAGCCACTCTTCACACTTTACGCTAATCGCGCTGCCGAATATCATTCACCATTTTGTACACCAATTTCACTCTAGCTATCTTTGCGTTCTCGAGTGATTTCTACTCTCCCATCTACACTGACTTGTGAGTCTTTCCATCCTGCCGCCGTGCAATTCACAAAAATCGAGTTGTAAGCCTCTACCTCTCTACGAACACAACCCCACTAACACACTTATGGCGACCCCACCAAACAGGCAGCAAGGCAAATTCTCTCTCTTCAAAACTGCAAATACATACGCAGAGAAGATTCTCTAGTCCTCTATACACCGACCAAAAAAAAAATCATCAGCACGCACGTTCAAGATGTCCGGAGAAAACGACAGTGGAAGCCCCGCGGCTGAGCGCCAGGATGCACCTGCCGGCGGCAGCGAGCACCTGAACATCAAGGTCACCGACAACAATAACGAGGTCTTCTTCAAGATCAAGCGGTCCACCAAGCTCGAGAAGCTGATGACGGCCTTCTGCGAACGTCAAGGCAAGAGCGTCGAGGCCGTGCGTTTCTTATTCGAAGGACAGCGAGTGCAGAAGAGCGATACACCCGACTCGGTAAGTTGTCTACCAGAATCGCCATGGCCTCCTCCACACTTGCCATAGGCTTTCTATTTCGCCCCGGCGCATTCCTGCCACTCTCACCACCGTGCTATTATGTCATATTCCGCACCTCGATTAGATTCACGCCTGCTAACAATGGCTTTTCCGTCCCGCAGCTGGAGATGGCGGATGGCGACACCCTAGAAGTCCACCAAGAACAAGTTGGTGGTGCGTCCCGCCGCTAACATCGCTAGTCTCGGTGTGGCTGGCAGATCAGTGTCGCCATTGACATTGAAGTCTAGATGGATTACGGACTTGGGGAAAGGAGTAGGGGTTTGTGAAATACCTGAGATAGATCAGATGACAACGGAAGCAACCAGGGCTACGGATGATATATCTCTCTTATCGCCTCGGAAAAAAGTCCTTCACAGATCCTCGTTGCCTCTCTCCGACCTGAGTTGGGGGGAGCGCCTGTCATCTAGATTCTTTTGCTTTTGCAAATCTTTCAGAAGTAATTTCTTCTATCAATCGAGACGGCGGCTGATCTCAGATTAGAGCTGCTTTATGGTTTTTGTTATTGCCACATCTTTGTTTGTTGTCTTCTACAATTATCCTCGTGCTACCTACCTCACTAGCCATTAATAACACCTCGCTCGTCCTCCGTTACCATTTACACGTCAGATTTTCCAACAAAACACCGTTTAGCCTCTTGTCTATCGTGAGACAGGCTTGTCGAAGCTAGACCATTTCTCGAAGTTACTTATTGTACCATCTATGAGGTTGGCGCCAACTCATCACACGTGAGAGCCTCGCTGTTCTAGATCAGAGTAGCCTCATCGCTCCAGAAATAGTAAATAGCAAAACCCATCAAGATAGGCTACCATTTACACATGACATCCCATACTCAACAAAACCTAGGAGGCACATGTCCAGAGATGGAAATCTGCAGAAATATACCGGGTGCCTAAGCCCCGGAACGGTATATCACAAATCACAAAGCAGGCAGTAAACCCGTAATTTGAAGAGAAAACCCAACAAGACCTATGCATTTTTTCCGAACTTAAGGGCTCCTTGCTTTGCTATGCTATGCTATGCTGCCAACCTGGGGAAAAACGCCACCAACTATTAAAAAGCAAACCCTCGCGGCCCTGAAGCATTAACTGTAAAAACACACAATCGCCAAACTCTCTTGCCAAAAAAAACACAAAGTCTCAAACTGATCCGATTAATTACCCATATCCCGGCCCCAATCTCATAAGCATTCATGAATCCTCCGCCTTTTATGCCCCCCCTCCATCACATCTTCAGCTCCGCGGCGCGGCAGCGCGTGCAGAGGACGACGAGATCGTCGCCGCGGTCGCGCATGGGGAAGATCTGGCCGTCGTCGAAGCCGCCGCGGCAGGTGTTGCAGCGGAAGCACTCCTCGTGCCACTCGGCGCCGAGGGCGCGGACGTACTGGCCGATGGCGGCCTTCTTGCAGCCCTTGCACTTCGGCGCCCGGCGCTCCGTCCGCTTCGTCTGGCAGTTGATGCACCACGCGTACCCGTCCTTCTCGATGTGCGTCGCCCCCTGCTCGAACGGGTCCCCGCACTCCGCGCAGAAGAAGTGCCCGTAGTGCCAGTGCGCCCCCAGCGCTACCACGTGCTCCCCCAGGATCGGCGTCTTGCAGTGCTTGCACCGCGGCGCGAACAGCTCGTGCCAGTCCAGGTGGCAGTAGAACCGCAGCCGCTCGTCCCCGTCCTCCGCCATCGTCTGCCCCGGCTCCTCGTCCAGCACCTCGCCCGCTGCCCTCCGTCGGATCCGGTCGAGTCGCTCGCCCCGGAAGCTATCCGGTTCTGGGCTGATCTCGAGCGCCTCCAGCGCAGTTCCACACGCGTAGCACCGGAAGCACTGCGGGTGGAAGCGCTCCGAGGCCCCGGCGAGGGCCACGAAGCGGCCTTCGATGGGAGTTCTGCATTCGTGGCAGATCGCTGTTGCGCGACGGCCGGTGACTCCTGGTGCTGGGGACCAATGGCTTCTAGGACGTTCTCCTCGCGGCCTGGCGAATGCCTTCGGGTTCGGTAACGGTCTGGCAGAAGGCTTCCGGTTGTCGTCGGGGGTAACTATCGTCGGAACACTCGGTGCTCTGCTGTTGCTACTACTACCACTGTCGTCACCGGGTAACACAATAGTCGGGACCGATGGGCCATCGCCCGACACGGAAATGGCCGGCACCCTCGGGTTGTCGTCGGCCCCGTCTACCTGAATACTTGGGACAGGCGGCGTATTGGCTGAGCGCCGTGATGCTGCCGCGGACGGCTTCGGGACCGGAGCATCCGGCGTAATTGCGATAGCAGGGACAGACGGCTGCGGGCTTTGTGAACCCGCACGCTCTTTTCCGATGACCCCGAAAGGTCCGAATCGGCGTTTGATGCTGTTGCCGGGCTTGGACTCTTCTAACTTTGAATCAGTCGCCTCTTTCTCCGGGGGCTTCCAGTTTTTGTCAAAGCTTACGATTGGTCGTCCGGGGCTGTCACTGACGGCCGACGGAGTGGGGAGCTTGGAGCTGCGGTCCTTGAGCCGCATGCTTGTAGCCAATCTGATATCATCACTCCGTATCTCCATGCCATTCTTCTTGGGAATGCTCTCCTGTGAGGTTCGCGGTGAGCTGGACGTGCTGTTCATCGTGTAGGCGGGGCTGCGCGACTGCGACGGAGGATTCTTATGAATCTCTATTCTAGACACAGACTTGGCGGGCACTGCTGGTGTAGCTTCGGCAGGTTCTGAAGTTGCGGGATCGGCGAACTGAACTTTGTTGGGAATGCCTCTGGATTTGAGACCTAGAGATGTGGTTTCCAGCACACGAGGCCCCTTAAGATTGCTTTGCCTCGGATTACGTTCAGGTGTAGTATTCTCCGGTTCTTCCCAGATTTGGTCGCCCGAGAATGGCTTCTCAATCTCCCCGCTAATGTTGCGTTTCAAGCTGCTGAGCCGACGGCTTCCAGAACTCGAGCGTGCTGCACTACCCATCGAACCATACGATTTTGACTTTGATTTCGTCGATCCCATCGAATAGGTACGCTGCTGGTCCATACTTGCGCGGGCACTCTCTGGCGAGGGAGCCCTCTCACTACCGGACGAACTACCAGAGAACGACCGAATAGTAGAGTCTCTTGCAAGCCCAGTAGCACCGACCTCGTCTCCATATCGTCCGATACTAGCGGTACGAGCATGGGCGTAGCTGTCCTTTCGCAGATGAGGCTTATAGCGGTAGGGAGCGCCAGGCTCGGGTGTCTTTATTCCGTGTTGGTGCTGCCACACCAATTCGGCCGCTTCGTCGAGAGCAGCATTGTATAGTTGAGTTTCGCCGTCGTCTTCGTCGCTGGCCGCCTGCTTGCCCTTGTCCTTCTCCTCATGCTTGAGCATATCCATAGCGTCCATGACGTCCATTGCCTCGCGAAGCGAGACAGCTTCTTCCTTTTCCATCCACCGTTGGCCACGCTCGATGTATGTGGCACTGGGGACGACCTCGCTAGGCTTCACTGGTGCAGGAGTGACGTTGGGGTTCTCTGGGTAGTAATCCTTTCCGGTAGCGGAAGAAAAGGTAGAATATCGAGAGGCTCGAGAGGCTATGCTTGGAGCAAAACTCGGGCGACTACCACGAGGCCTAGGTTGGTCGGATTGTGTTCTCTGGTGGGTGCTAGCTGCTTCAGACAGAACAGATGCGCTTCCAAGTGATGGGCGGCCTGTTGCAAGACCAGCTGTTGTTGTAGAATCCGTACGCGCTTTTGTAGGCTGTGGTAGTGGCCGTGCTCCTCCTGGACGACTCACGCGATTATCTCGGAGATTTGCTAAGTAGGCAGCTACATAAAAGTGCCACTGTTAGTGCATTTGCTCCATAAACACGGTTCATATAGTGCTACGAACCAAATTGGTCGTTATTCATATAACTCGGTGACGGTGGTGTCACTTTTCTGGTCGAGGGCGACCTTTCTTTTGATTTGCTTCGCAGCATGCTTGCGAAGGTCGAATGTGTGTACGTAGATCTTGGCAAGGTGGATACGTGAGAGTTCGAATTATGTATGTATGTGTGTATGTAGGCTGGTTGGCGATGTGATTGTTTGATATATTGGATTTGGGTGTTTCCAAACTGGAGGGGCAGCAGGGTCAAATAAAAAGCAAATACTAATAATTGACTGGTGTTGTTTCTGTATTGATAATTATTAATGTTGCTGTTTACTACGGATTCCTTACCTACGGGAAGGTTGCTAGGGGAGAAAATAACAGAAACATTGAGTATTTATTATGGATTGGGATGTATGAATGTTTCACAGGAAAATCATAACGCATGATGATGTGTCCACCCAGCTTTCCTTTATTTGATCGGGTCGTTCCTGGTCGTGCCTAGCGAGGAATGGGGAAGATGGGAATTTTTCGTTGGACCAATGTTTTGCCCGGTCTGAGCCTAATGCGTTGCTGGGGCAGCCGGTTAGGTCGACAGGGTATGAACAAGGTAGGACAACTGGCAGATCCTAGCATCTCGGCTCCGCTTCCTTCTCCACTCTGACAGCTGGCCATCCACACCAAAACGTTTACAGACATGTACAGCAATTCAGTTTAGGCTACTATTGCCAGGTGCAAGGAGTGTCGGGAATTGACTTTTCAGGGCTTTTACTATGCATGGATTCGTGGATTCATGGAGAAAAGCTAGAATCTTCCTGCAGGTCCGCCTTGACTTGGAACCACTCCACCCTGATTGATACATTGGGAAGACACACAAGATAACCCAATCCTATCAAACACATTTCAATAGGTACCTTGCACCAGCTGCATCAATTTGACCCAAGTAATTCTCATGTTTGCTGGTTCCATTACCCTTCGCCAATTCAGTACAACCACTAATTTACATTCCGACGGATGCAACACCGGATTCGAATGAGGTTACTCGCTGACTAGCTGCATACCGATACTGCTGTCTATCACGTGTAAATGAGCCTCCGATTCACTCTTCATACATAACTGTCGATCTTCTAGAACAAAGATCTATAACTAGGTACCAGGTAATGGGCCTTCGTGTCTTTGTAGACCAATCCGAGATGCGTCTTATAATTCATGGCCTCCACTTGTCATGCACAACAGATGAGAGCCGTCTACCTATGTCAGATGAACCATTATCTCGACATCAAGAAACTCAGGGTCTCACAAATTCTTCGTCGGAGTTATAAGAAGACGAAAACCCCCTAGCAGTTTTTACTCTTGTAATTAATTATTACTAACTATTTACCTAGGTATATTTCGGTCTTATCATGTCGAATTTGAAGTTGCAACGCAACTAAGTCTTAGGCTGGCTCCATCGAGTTAGCCTAACGGTGACTCACCGCACCAGACACTCGACAACACAGCAGGGGGCTTCGTTTTTCCATGCCCATTCAAATCCGTATCGGAAAATATTTTGCATCGGCCTAACTTCCGAGTTTGCCTTCACCGTCAGAAAAAGGGCGATGGAAAAGGTCTATCTCCGCTACGTATGTATATGGTAGTAGCCATCGGAGATCAGCATTCGAGTCCGGTCTGTCTCCGATGGCTACTTAAATCACTGCACTAGCTAATCTCTAATGCTCTTACGTTCGGTCTCACCTCGTTATCTTATGGCGTCTTTTCCTGCAAATATGGTAGGCAAAAGGCTCTCCGGACACGGAGATGCCAAGTTACGCACAAAGGAGGTGTCGTCCAGAGTTCCTCAATCTGCCTTCACTAGCCGCGTCCCCGTGGGGCGAATCCCACGGCAGTCGGTCCGGGATTCTGTCTGGTAGGTTAAGTTATGCTTAGCTTACCGTACTGGTATTATTCCCGTCGGTTTGTTATATCCGGGCGATATTTACCTAATGAAGAGCATACAAATCCCATTAAAAACATTACAATAAGTCCAAGCATGAACTAAAAACATACCTAGGAAGTTTGTCAGTGTCATCATATATAAGTAGCAATTTTCTTTGCTTTCAGTGATGTGATATGTGTGTGTGAGCCGAAAGTGTAACCGAATTCTTTCTTCCACCGTCGTTCATATTCTCTCTGGATTATCTCTCATCGCCATGGCGGTGTCTAACACGAAATCGGAGAATGGCGAGCATCATAACGACTCATCTGTTGTGAATGTGTCGAGGTCGAATTCTCAATCGCAAGGTGAATTCAAGGAAGGCGGCTATGGCTGGTTAGTTTTTGAAGATATGAGAATTATTCCACTCGTGGAGCTTTACCGATATTAATTATTACTTTGTTTAGGGTTGTCATATTTGGTGTATTTGTATTGAATGCTCATACTTGGGGCCTCAACTCTGTAAGGATATTGATATTGCCCCAAAAATGGATATACAATTGCTAATCATTATATATAATCAATAGAGCTTCGCTGTCTTCCTAGCTTATTACCTTAAGACAAATGCTTTTGGGACGACCCAGCTGGGGTATGCCTTTGTCGGCGGGTTGTCTATCTCGATAGGTATGCATCCCATATACGAGGAGCATCCAGGGGTCAGCAATGTGCGATATGTTGCTTCTTACTAACAAGGTTACAGCTCTCTTGGTTTCCCCAATAGCAACTACACTCGCAGGGTGGAAACGATGCGGCACACGACGGACTATATTCATCGGGGTTATACTTGAAACGTTGGTCCCTTTCCAAATTACCTACAAGACTCACTCGCTGACGTCTCATAGAATTGGGTTCATCGGTTCCTCTTTTGCAACGAAATTATGGCACTTGATACTTAGCCAGGGTGTATCCTTTGGCTTCGGGATGGGTCTCTGCTTCGTTGCCTCCGCTTCTGTTCCGCCTCAGTGGTTTGTAAAGCGCCGGTCCTTCGCCAACTCTATTGCTGCTTCCGGATCGGGCTTCGGTGGTATGTGCTACTCGCTGGCGACCAACGCGATGATCACCAACATTGGCCTGCCGTGGACCTTCCGAGTCCTGGCTATTATATGTATCGTGGTAAACACCGTTGCTAGCTATCTCATCCGAGACCGTAATAAAGATATCGGCTCGATCCATATGGCTTTCAACTGGAGGCTCTTTAGGAAACCGCAATTTGTTCTATTCCAGGCTTGGATGGTCCTCTCGATGATCGCATATGTCATCCTTGTCTTCAGCATCGTCGACTACTGCCAAACCGTTGGCTTGACGGCCTCCGAGGCTTCTTTAGTAGGGGCGCTGTTCAATAGTAAGTCTTCTGCCTTACCTAAACGCTTAGACTAGTTATATCTAATTGTGAACCGCAGTGGCTCAAGGAATTGGTCGGCCCATAATAGGATTATCAAGCGACTCCGTCGGTCGTCTCAATATTGCTAACCTCTGTACTTTGTTCTGTGGCCTCCTATGTCTGTTTTTCTGGATATTTGGCACTAAAACCATGGCCGGTTGCATTGTATTTGCACTTCTCTGTGGCCCCGTCGCTGGTGTGATTTGGGCAACTTGTGCTCCTATAACTGCCGAAGTTGTCGGGCTCAATCTCATTCCTTCAGGTCAGTTCCAGATTTACTTCTAACGTTATACTAAGCTACTCTCGACCACCGCGTTTTAGCCTTTTACCATCAATTTGCTGGTAGCAGTTTTTGATCTCATACTAACTTTTAAATAGCATTATCACTAACCTGGCTCATGCTCGTCCTACCATCAACGTTCGCCGAGGTCATCGCTGTGAGCCTCAGACGGCCCGGGCCAGATGGATACATTCGCGTCCAGCTCTTCACCGCGTTTCTATACATAGGCGCGTTCATATTCGGCTGGGCTCTTAGAGCATGGAAGGTTTGGGAGCTGGAACAAGCACGGCTAGACAAAGAACAGCGCGAGCTTGCTACCCGCGATGAAGGCATATTGTCGGCCGCGTTGGAACAACAATCACATGCTGGTGGTCCGAGAGTTCAATCAGCTCGGTGGTCGTTATCAGACTTTAAGGGGTTCTGGGTCATAGAACGTGTGTAAAACAGTAAGTATGGCTTATGATATGACCTCGACGCAACATGAGAAGTCGCATAGACTTTAGGGAAATGAAAATCTACAACGTATCATGAGAGAATGATATATTTACGCGAATATTTCTGTCACGAGGTGGACCATATGATAAGGGTTGCAACTATGTTGTTGTGCAAGGAACCCTAAGCCTAACTGTCTAGATCGTGGTATAAATACAAGAGCCTTCTTTGTCTTATAATGTCTTGGGTATCTCCCTTAGGTGTATCCCTTAGACAAGGATATCATCTACGAGATTAAGTCCCTAGGATCAGACTTCTCACAATTTCTCCCTATAGTTCACTCATAAGAAATATTTCAAATGCTCTATTTACAAAGACATATACAATCTGAAGCTTCGGGTATTTCTACAACCCCTTATCCGCCAGCTCAATAGCCTTAGCAGCAGCCTCATCGAAATCATCAAACGCGAACAGCGCCAACCCACTCTCGGCAATGATCCTCTGCCCTTCCTTCTCGTTAGTCCCGCGGATGCGCACCACGACGGGGACCGTCATCCGCAGGCTCTGGAACGCCATGACGACGCCCTCGGCGATCATGTCGCCGCGCGTGAGGCCGCCGAAGATGTTGACGAATATGCACTTCGGTGCGGGTTAGAATAATAGCTACGAAACGATAACAAGTGTAAAGAATAAAGATAAAAAAAAATCAAGGAACTAAAAGACGGACACACCTTGACCCTCGGGTCCGTCAATATGACCTCAAAGCTCCTCCGCACCGTCTCGCTCGTAGCCTTCCCCCCCGTATCGAGGAAATTCGCGGCGCGCCCCCCCGCGTCGGCCAGCGCGTCCACCGTGTTCATCGCCAGCCCCGCGCCGTTGACCAGGGTGCCGATGTTGCCCTCGCGCAGCTTGACGTACACGATTCCCTCCTTCTCCACGCTCAGCTCGGCGGCGTCCTCGGCGCCGAGGTCCCGCAGCGCTTGGACGTCCGCGTGCCGCGCGCAGCTACGGAAGGCGGCGTCGTCGAAGCCGAGGTGCGCGGCGGTGAGCTCGATGGCGTCTGCGGTCTCGATGATTCGGGTTTCTAGCAGGAAGGCTTCTTTCTCGGTGAATAGGCTGGCTAGCTCGTTGATTACTTTTCCCAGGGGGGCGGCGGAGCTGGGGTTGAGTTGGAGGTGTTGGGCTATGGCTTCGATGGGGATGTCCTGGACTCCGCGTGGCCCGTAGGGGAAGTCGAATTTCTTCGCTTCGGATGCGTCGCTGGTTGGGGAGGCGATGATGCAGGGGCTTCGTGACGACCTGTTGACGGTTACTGCTACCAGCTTCTGGGGACCTGAGTTGGGGCTCTCGGCGATGGGGACGCCGCGCTGGCGTAGAAGGTCGAACGCGACATTCTGAGTTAGATATATACTTCGCTTTTGACTTCCAAGTTTCTGGTGCGATCTCAGCTGGGCTGGAATAGGTGGGCGGGCTATGGTATGCATTCCTCTTCGTTGAGAGATGGTACCCGATGCAGCCACGCCGGCGCCGGTGGGTGTCACGCCGTCCAACAGGGATTTTAACACTGGCCCGAATCTCGAGGGGTGGTTGACTATAACTGCTCCGGCTGCCTTCAAAGCCTCGATTTTGGTCAGAGCGGAGGGTTCACCAGGCAGAGCGAATGCTCCAGAATGACCCATAATTCGTCCCGGGACTGCGTTCACACCTCCGACGAGGGCGGCGATCGGTCTATTTGAGACATTCCTGTCAAATCGCAGTAATATTATGGCATTAGGACCCATGAATACTCACTTCGGGTTTCTGGTGTTGCTTCGATATTTCCTGATCAAGTCAGCAGCTTCGAGCTCGCCATCTCCTCCAATTTCTCCTACCAATGCGACGCCTTTTGTATCGGTATCCTCTAGGAGAACTTGTAGGCCTTCTTTCAAGCTCGTTCCGGGGAGGATATCGCCACCGACTCCTATACACATGCTTTGACCCAGACCGGATCTGAGAGTAGACCCAGCAGCTAGATAGAAAAGAGGGGTTAGATGTTAAGTGATGCAGCAACGGAAACACTAGCAGACATACTTTCATAGCTCAGGGTCCCTGACCTCGCGACGATCCCTATTCGTCCGGGTGTAAAGCACGGCAGAGGTTGAAAACCTATATGACAGCAACCATTATGAGTTACTGGTTATAAAAAAATGACTCCGACAAGGTGTTTCTAACCAATTCTGCATTTCCCCACGGCCGAGATAATGCCCGGGGAATTTGCGCCGACCAGTCTACAAGCAGATTGTGTTTTCAGTATCGAGTGAATCTGACAAATATCGTTAGTTCCCCCTATTCGACTCCTATTCACTAGTAAGTTTTGGGAGACTACTTGCTCGAAGGAGATCATGTAATGGGATATGTTCTGCAACCGCCACGATGAGCGGTACCTCAGCTTCGATCGCTTCTTCGATCGCGCCGGTGGCTTGGTGCGCGGCTACGTATATCCCCGTCGCATCGGGTTTGAGGACTTCCATAGCCTACAAAAGTATATTTTATTAATCTCATATTTTCCTTTCTTCTCTGCCTTTTTTCTCGTATCCTACCCCGTTTGGAGCGAGAAATCTCATACCTTGCGAACGGTGGGCAAGACCGGCAGACCTAGGTGCTCTCCCTCGCGTCCTGGTGTTATGCCTCCGACAATCTTGGTACCCCATTCTATGGATTCACGAGCATTGGCAGTGGCCTGTCTTCCTAGACTTCACTGTAAGCATAGGTTCTAGGGAATAAGAATGGAGAGGGTTGAACCGGTAAATCCCTGGAATATAACCCGCGTATGACGACCAATTTTGAGATTGCTCAAAGTTGAGTCGTAGCTTGAGTACCGGCGATTCTGGAGGAGAGCCCTTGTAAAACCGAGGTGACGAGAGTACACAGTGGCACGGTACCTCAGAGGTCGGACCCTCGAGACGCTGCACAGCATGTTTTCCAACAAATTCAAAGTGAACGAATCATTCTAAGTGAATACCGATTTTAAAAATACCCAAGAAATTAATAAAGAGGATGGTATAATTTCCTTGAAAGAACGCCTAGAGTTTCGGCTCTTTATAAGCCGAATCGGTCTTAACCGGTCCGTAAGTAAACCTGCCCCGGCCCCGGAGCACCTGTGAGCTCCAACCCAAATCCGGAATGGAAATAAGTCGGATATAACCAACTAGCATCGTAGTCAACTACCTAATGAATGAATAGAATATTACTGAACTAGAAGTCATGCGGAAACTATGACGTGCTGACGCCAGATCGTATATCTCTTTTAATGGAAAGGCGTACAACTTAGTAAGATGTGAAGTTACTTTGGTGCTAGCCGCGGGCTTCACCCGGGAATAAGAAGTGATTGATAAAACGGCTATGTACTTAGTATCTCTTTGATATACAGTATATACTTGAGCCTCCGTCCGCTTCTTCGAAGCTTGCAACATGCTTTCTGGTGTATGATGCAGCGGAGATGGATCCTAGTATTCAAAATCCTGAAGTGCTCAACATTGAAAATGCAGCCCATTAAACAATGTGCACGTCAGAGAAGAGCTTGCCGATAGGGGCACGATAATCATGTTGTGGCCTATAATTGTAAGTGAGAAAGCCGGATCATAGGATCGATGAGATTGATATTAGATGACCCTCTTGCTACCGCCGTTGGGGTTCAGAACTCGATGGCTGATTTGTGTCCGAATCCGATGTGAAGCCCAAGTTTTTGAAGTCGTCCTTGGCCATGAGATTCCTAAGCAGTGAGAAGATGACCAGAAGATATCGGGCCAGGAGAAAGTGCTTACCGATCCATACGGCACGATAGATAGGACTTGGCGAGGTTACGACACTCCTCATCATTCATGCCCCTGACCTTTTTAATACATGAAAGGTACTTCGTCATGACGGCTTTGCATTCACCTAAGGATGGGTAATTAATATCCATATGAGGAAGCGAAGACATGATCAGTCTTACTAACCTTCGTGATCTAAGGGAAAGCTACCACGCTGTGGCCTGGATGCAGACGAATAGTATAAGTCAGTATACACATTCTTTCAAAGAAGACAATACTCATAAGGAAACATACGGCGTGGGCTTCCCTGTGTAAGTACCCCCACCTGGGCTACCGAAAGAACTCATGAGAATGAGAATTGACTGCTTGTTCCCTTGAATACCCCTTAATTCCAATTCATATAGGTTGTGCGTGAAGGGATCGGAAAATTTTGTCTGTCACTGTCAATATTATGGTGGTTCGTTGTTCGATTGCAACTCGGATTCAAGAACGTAAGGACTCGAGCTTGTAAATTTTGGAGATGGACAGTGCCATACTTATTTCCATACTATGTAAGTTACTAATGTTGCACACAAAGATATTCTCACTTCAATACGTCCAACGGGTAGGTTTGAATTCGGAATTAGAAACAAAGACTCGGATTATATGAAATCTGAGAAATAAAACTTTCCAGATAATAAAGTATTTATTTAACAATGTTATTGTCGAGTTTAAAGACAATAATAGGATGTCCATGCCGTTTGCCAAAATTGTCGGCCGAGTATTCAGGTACCTACAGGGGCCTCGACCCCTCCCCCCACATCGGTCGAGAACCTCCGTCGTCGATCAACCCTGGAAGTCAGTCTAATGAGGTACCCTGCCCAGCCTGCCCTGTTTAATAGATGGTTGCTGGGCGAACAACCGCTGCCGAAATAATTTGACATCACCTTACCTTGATGTGCCATCTGGGCATCTGGGACCTTCCCAAAACCTGCTGATTTGCTGTTTGCTATTTGTCTGTAGAGATAAGAACTTTCTATCGTACATATGTACACATAAAACATTTTACTTTATTTTAACCTTCTACATTCCATCAACCCTTTTTTACGAGTTGACATACGAGAAGTTTCAACCTTTCCATCTTGAACATTCCACTACCTATACCTATACGTGTACCTAATACCTAATACCGACGATAAAAAAGACCAGTGACGTGCTGCCAGCCAACAAGCCCTCCCCCACCTCGTGTCTGCAGCATCGTGGGCGGTGAATTGGGATTCCATTACCACATACCCGATCTAGAACACCCAACACTCCTCCGTCCAATTGCTCAGCCTCTTGCTCGATATCCTCTGTTATAAACCTCTGTTAAACCGCCTAGTGCGGAGGCGATCGACCAACTTGATGCTCACAACAAAACTTGGATAGAAGATGCGGTTAACGCCTCGCCGTTATGCCGCGCTCTTTTCGATAGCTGTGACGACTTTTGCGCTTGCCGACCCCGTCCTCAACCCACTCGAGTACGGCATATTCCAGGACTACTCCCCAATTCGGAGGAGAGATCTCACTTGTCCCGCCGACTACTTTAGTTGCGAAGATCGAGGTGCCGCTTTTGCTGGCACATGCTGCGAGAATGGACAGCAATGTGCGCTAGATGCTCATAACGAGGCAGCCTGCTGCCCTACTTCGTGAGTATTCTTTTAACTGTAGTGTTTTGAGATGATAGTTTGGAACTGACATATCTTGCTAAATTGTAGAGCTACTTGCACCGGAGTAGCGCCAAGTGGACCAACCCCAAGTGTCTCCTTCGTGAGCAACACATACTTCCAGTTCCCATACATACAGACATCGTTCGCCAATTCGGTCGCATGCACATCGGCTCTTAATCAATGCTCGAGTAACTACGTGGCATGTGTCTCGGACTTGGCTGGCACAGCCGGCGCGGGGTACGGTGTCACTATCGTAGTTCCGGGAGGAGGTGGGACAACGGTTGCTGCTACGACGGGTACGGCGCTCCCTTCAGCAACGGCGACATCAGTGTGCTCTAGCCTGTCATCCGAGGCTTGCTACAATCTCCAGACTTCTCAATGCACACAAGCCGGCGAGACGGGTGGGTTTATCATCGGAACCGGAAATGCCGCGCCGCGACCTACCGCTGCCTGTATGGCTGGCGTCATCGCCGGGGTTGGCTTGGGGCTTATGGGAGGGCGTCTGTGAAAATCGTCTTGCGGTTTGACGACTATGCTATATCTCTCGAATGTACGGACGCTCATGGTATCATGAGGATCTAGAAGCGACCCGGACGACGTCACGAACGGCTATGACCCTTGTTTCTGTTTATGTATATTCTGGTCGGCAGTTATAGATCTGCATCCTTGGTATAGGATGGGTGGTGGGATCATGGGTAGAATTGGAACCAATGACGGACTTTTCTACCAGGAGATTCGGAACTACGTAGAGGTGGGATCTCATCTGCATAATGGCATTTCAAAGATTTGAGAAATGGGTTTAATCAAACATTGAAACAAGGTCTCGGTTATGATTCCTAACTACCTACTTAAGCCATTCAAGAATCCCTATGAGAAAGTTTCAGTGACTTGGGTGAGTTCTGCTGTAGGTTATTTTACTGATACGGAGTACGGAAAGAACTTTATAGCCTCCGTCAAGCATATCTTCGAATCCTTGATAGTAGTATCCTTTGCATTGTCTGTAGGATACCTACACGACAATATCAAGGTAATTCTTGAAAATTACATGACGAGCATTGCATAATATGAAATAGCTTCGTATATTGAATATGGCATGCTAAATATTAATACGGGGGTTTGATATGAGGAAGTGGAACAATACACTTCCGAGCTGCTGTTTCTCATTGGTCAGCTCACACGCCTAGTGCAACTCATAAAAGGTACGTATCGAATTATAGAATTCATGAGAGGCTCATATCAAATGTCTACAACTTAACGAGAACTCAACATACTCCTATATTAAAACTCTATTCATCGTTCATGAAGACGAACGTCAATAATTGAGTGAGATTTCATATATTCGTTCAGTGTCAAGGAAAGATTCTGGTTCAACTCCGTTGTAGTCGAATGAAACATGTTCATCTCGAACCGCGACGCATATCCTAGGGCTCGGGGGATTAGTGAGTGCATCTGAGACCTGTGTTGCCATCTGTAACACCAGAGATCTTGGGGAATAGTATGGCGTCCCCGATTCTACCGAACACATCAAACTTCCTAGGGGTGGCGCTCGTTGTCAACCGTCTGCGCGATGGACCGTTGTTTGTCTTCCACTACCCGCCCCGGATCCTGCAGCCGCGCGCCCCATCCTCTCGGGATAATGCGCCTAGGGACGAGCTCGACGACGATGATGAGCTGATTAATCAGATGACGCATCCGCCCTTCGAGGCACCTTCCGGCTCTCTCCCCAAGTCCGTCGATCTGCAGAATTGGAACCATGACGACCACCTGGAAACCGACAGTGGCTCCCAGATAGTGCCTTGGGAGCACGTCGCCGGCTATCCTACCAAAGATCTCGAGAGCCTCCTCACGCCCAACCGAGCTTTTCACAAGAAACTCTTTCATGTTTCCCTAGAACAGCTCTGCTTCGCATCGTACCCCATCTACGTCCCGGAGAACGGGATATGGAGAAAGAAGAAGAAGCAGCCTAAGTATCAACCGCCCAAGTCGCCCGAGAACGCGGACTCGGCTAGTAAGTATGGCGAGTACTCGGTTCTCTCAAGCGACATACCGCAGATTGACACCAGGGACATGGCGGAGGAAGCCGCCGCCGCAGATGAAGCCGAGGAGAAGAAGAGTGGTATGACCATGTTCAACCTCGTCTTCATCTTAAATCCGAAAAAGCATGAGGCGAAGGAGTTGAGCGAGAATCTCTACCTACACATTATAAAGAAGATAAACAAGGCGTACAAGTATAGCCAGCAGAAGAGCGACTTTGTCTGGAAAGAGTCGAAACGAATATTGGCTTTGAAGGATAAGGGCCGAGAGTCAAGTATGCACTTGGTATTATCATATCGCATATGGGAATACGAACTAACATGTTATCTACAGGAACTAGGATGAGCACATTATGGAAGGAGATCCTAGAGACTTCATCCCTAGCAGCGTCCATGCAGGATGTCTACGAGGCCGTCTCTCACAACAAGATCGCAGCCTTGCAACTAGAAACGGCCGAAGGCGCAGTTACGCACTCGGTCCAGATACCCGTGCCGTTCTATCTCACGGACCTACCTCCTGACGACGAGAGCGGGTCCAAGGGGCTATGGATAACAACCGCGAACTCCTTCGTCGAAGAGGACAGCCTCAGCGACCCCGGCTTCCTCGACAAGAACTTCGCCCTGCTCCTGATGAGCGACGAGAAGAAGATCATAGCGGAGCTGCAGACCGACCCGGATGAGACGACGGCGGCCATGATCGAATTCGTGAGGCTCTCCAAGCCGACGATGTCGTAAGTTGCATTGCATACAAAAGCATTCTTCTCCTTTTCGTCGTAATCTTTCTGCTTGCTCTCCTTTGCTAAACGGTAGATATATATACTCACACAAACGTTCACAAGATTCCACCAGATCGGCCAGGGCACGGCGCTCTCGCCGGCGCAGGTGCGCAAGTACGCGCAGCACTTCATCTTCTGGCGGCGCGCCATCGCCATCCCGCCGCTGCACGCGCGCGACGTGTACATCCTGTCGCCGAACAGCGACATGTCGCGCCTGCCGCGCGCGAGCCAGGCCTGGTCGCGGTCCTTCCCGCTAGCCCCCCCTTTGCCCGAGTTCCTCGCGGGCCTGTCGGCCGCGCCGCGCCCGTACAAGCTAGCGGCGCCGAGCAAGAACCACCGGCCGACGTACCTGGCCATGCTGGCGTGGCTCATGCGCGGCGGCTGGGCCACGCAGCTCTGCACCTTCGCCTACGTCGTCGTCTGGCCCGAGATCCTGTACGAGGTCGAGTACGAGCTCGAGCGCGAGGAGCTCGCCCGCACCTCCCACAATGACGACTCCTTCGACGGTTCCGCCGACGCCTCCTCCCACACCTCCTCCCCTGCCCCATCCAGCGGCTCGCGCTCCCCCTCCCCCGAGCCCGCCACCGCGCACGCGGGCGAAGACAGCAGCAGCCCGCCCGCGGCGCCCGTCTCCATGGCCTCCTCCACCGCAACCCTCAAGTCGCCCCGCACCACCACCACCACCGCCACCGCCGGCGAGCAGGCGGCCGAGCAGGCGCGCCTGGACCGCCTCGCGACGCGCGCGCACCGCGAGGCGGCCGAGAAGTCCGCGGCCCACGCGCGCCGCCTGCCCCCGCAGCCCACCGACCACCCCTCCGCGAACGCCGCGCCGCACCTCGCGCGCTACTCGCCCTACGTCATCGCCGACGCCGGCCGCGTCGGCGAGAAGGAGTCGCGCTACCTGTCCGCCATCGGGCGCCGCCTGCCCGAGCGCGTCTTCCCCCACAGCAGCAGCAGTAGTAACAGCAACACCTTGTCCGCCAACAGCGGCAAAGGAAAGGGCAATGGCGGTCCGCCCTTGAACCCCCGCGCCGCCTGGCCCGTGTTCTGGAAGTACTTTAACGGGCGTAGCGCTCTCGAGCGCGTTGCCTTGCACGAGGATATGAAGAGGCGCGACGCTTGGAACTTGCTCAATTCTATGAGCGAGTATTTGCTGACTGTGAGGCACTGGTGAGGTTCGTGGCGCCTTTGGGCCTAGGGGCTAGGTTTGGCAGTAGTATATGGACGCTTGATCGGATGAGAGGAAGAAGATACCTATGCACCGAGTAGATGGCCGGAAAGGGCGGGTTTATAACTCCGAACCGCTCCTGTTACCGACACTATAATATGACGACGTTCTACATGAGCCAGTTTGGACAAGAGGACGGTAATTCACATACATGCAAGCTAAGAATCTTAGGTTATGTGAATAAATATGACTGAATATTAGGGTACCCTGATGTACCGTACTGCCGGCCTTATATATCTTGTTGCTGCCTCCGGATTTCCTCTCCAGTCAAGATTCCCTTTAGATCCACGAATACACAAAGCATATCATGCCCGAACCCTCACCTCGAAGGGCAGCTGGGTTTGCAAGGGCTACATGTGGGAACCGTTAAAAAAAAAGGCAAGAGAAGACGAAAAGAAGATAAAAAGAACTCCTCGATCAACGATGTGACGATGCAAATGCGAAATAGACTTCAACGTAATCTCTCTGTCAAAACTAATGAATAATTGTCCCCAACTCCGTAATCCACGAGGTATCATTGAAATGAATCGATCCCGGCCCGCAGATGAATGATGCGCGAGTGACGATAAAAAAAACGCGGCGAGGACAAAAAGAGACCAAAGGTGCGAAAGGAGAAAATTGTAATGTAAAACCCTCCATGTCCGAATCTGTCGGACGGTAACCATGAAATGATAGCCACTCCGGCCACTCCGTGCCTGTTTCCCACTGTTCGGTGAGATAACATAGAACGCCAGTCTCCCAAAAAAACGGCCGCCCTATGCAGTTGTCCTTCCCTTGACGAAGATACCCGAAATGACCGAGGTGAAATGCCTGAAAGTCCCGACTCAAGTGTAATGTTCAATGGCGAAACGCAAAATTCGAATTGGAATCGGAGCTTGGTTAACGCCGGTAAATGCTGGAGAGAGATTCAAGGAAGGTAAAAGGCCTAGAAGCCATTAATCGTGGGAGAGATCCATTCCGAACTCATCCTCTTCCTTGAAATTGATCGACGCGGGACCACTGCCGTCATCATCATCGTTCCAGTACTGGCCAGCATCACCCATATCCTCCCCAAGATCCACGGCGTCCGGGCCGTCGGGGCTCATAGAAGAACCAGCAATCACACCATCCGACCCGTTCAGAGAGTCTCCTCTATAGTCAGTGTGCTGCGGTACTCGGAGACCCGATCCAGAAAAGCGAGAGTATGAAAAAGTGTGGGGACCGTTCTTGGTCATGGCTTCCATCAGCTCCGTTTGCATTCGTTTCTCATCCTCTGTAAGCTCAAGCGGAACACTGCCGCCAAGCTCTACTATGGTGTTGATAAGCTCTTCCTGCTGTTGAAGCTTAAGATGTAGCATCCACATAAGGTCTCTGGTCCAACTGACTGCCCCGTTAAGAATGTCACCCTTGTTGGGGCCTTTGTCCTTCTCCTCGAGAGGAAGACCAGTGGTGATGTTGCCAACACCGGTAGCTCGTTTCGCACCCGGTCCGGCTAATCCCGATGTAGCCTGCGCCGGATGAGAGATTCCAGTTAGACTAGGAGACAGCGGGGTCCCGTTCTGTATTAATTTTCGGATTTTCTCGTCTTCTAACCGATGCGGGGGGACAAGCTTGCTTAGATCCTGGATCCTCTCGTTGATGTTGTCTCGGCGCCGTCGCTCGACAAGGTTGTGAGACTCGCGACGTCTCTTTCTCTTCATTTCTTGCGACGAAACTGCATTAGGCGGCGTGTTCAATTTTGCCGGCATAGAAGTGCCTCCCTTGAGTAACACATCTGTAATTTGAGGGTTCTGCATACCGGGTTGCATGGGTGAAGAAAAGCCCGATCCGGGGAAAGAAGACATGCTGTTCGGAGTGTGCATCCATTGACCCGAAGGTGACTTCTCGTGGTGGCCATTCGTAGTTCTGATCGGTTGCGCACCGAATCCCGGTGCTTCACGAGAATTGACAGATAAGTTTGACATGGCGGCAGCCGTCTTAGGAGTGAGTGGGCTTCGGGTATTAGAAGTCTTGCGTTGCATAGTATGGGAGAGCTGAGGGCGAGACTTCGTATTCAGGTAATTGGGATCGTTGGCCTCATTGTTCAGGTCGGAGCCAGCCAAAGGAGAGCCGGAGTAGGATATCGGCGATTGAAGGGAGTTTCCGAACTGTTGGTGTTGTTGCTGCATCTGATGGAATTGCGGCTGGTTATAACTGTGTACGAATGGGCTCTGGATGGGATCACCGTCGGGAGTGTTGGAAAACCCATTCATATGCGACTGGTCCATTGGCAGACCATGGCTACCTTGGTGTGAGGGATACACGCCCTGCGAGAAGCCCATGTTCATCTCGTTCATGCCACCGAAATCCTGGCCTTGGTTATGCATACCGGATTGGTTGGACATTGGATCCGTCGGGCTACCGAGGGTGTCGAGTAATTCGTCATCGCCGAAGAAATTCGAGGAGTTGTTATTTCCGTTGAAATTGTTGGAGTATGATGCTGCGTATGTTCCGGACATGGCCAGTTCATTTGGGTCAACGCTGCCACCAGCGCCGCCCGCGCTCTGGCCGCCGCCAAACTGATTGAAGGCGTGCTGTGCCATCATGTCTGACGTCGGGTGGAAGAAAGGTGGGAGAGCTCCAAGAGAGGAGGAAGAATGGTAGGTATTTACAGCAGTGATATATCACCTGTCTGCAGCCGATTTAAGATTTAGCAATAGTTGGCGACAAAACTGGGTATCGCTACCAGGTAGGTATTGAGGGTAGGTAATCGAGTATGGATGTTCGGCGATTGTGTATCTGCCTAGATAGAGATCTAGCGTATTTGTTCTGTCGAAGGACAGAACCAGTCAGCCCCGCATCTTTACTCGGCGAGTGGGTATGCGGGAAAGAGGGAAGGAAAGGGTAGTGGGAGATGTGGGGAAGGAGGTATTAATAAAATAACGTAGAAATTGACACACCGAGATAAACTCGGCGCCGTTAGAAAATAACAGTATGGATGTACCAAAGTATGGAGGTAATGTAGCGGAAATACAAGTAACTCATAATGTACCGCTTTATGCAACAGTACAAACAAATAAATAGAAGATAAGGGAGATGGAAATGTATATTTACCTCGGTTGAAAAGAATCGTCTTCGAAGTTGAGTAAGGATTATTTATATTGTTTGACCACAAATTACGTAGCCATGCAGGTGGTGAACGACGTCGCGGGAATGCGCCGGCTTGTTGGATATTTGATTTGAGGAACCAAACTTATATAGAGGGGAAATTGGAGAGAGACGCGTGAAAAGAGTTTATCAATGTAAGACGAGTCCCTATTGTGTGTGTCTGTTAGAACAAACCGAGTAGAGTTAAGTAGAAAAATTAAGACTGCTTCTTTTTCTTTTTCTATTCCTTTTTGTGCTTTTGTCGCTTGTGTTGAGTCCGATGCGAGTAGTCCGAGATGCGGAGGGTTAATGAATACAGATATACGTACAGGCTAGTACCGTAATGAAATGCGCACAACCAACAATGGACGTCGGTGAGATTTATTGGTTGATTTGGGCCAAGCGCATCACTTTGTGCGCTGAAGTAAAAGAAAAAGAAGAAGAAAAAAGGAAGCCAAAAGTTGTGTTCCCTCGGGGATAACTGGGCGAAGAGATTATTTTGTGCTTCGCCAAAATTTGAAAGGCGGTATCGTTATAACCCCTGTATCAGTAAGATGAGATAGAGAGAACCGAGGGAATGATGGTGGTCCTCGATGACAGTCACTCTGACCTCAGAGAATTGGCCGAACGCAGGCAGGGTGGGCAAGGTAACACCACCAATGTAGGTAGGATAGGAGGAGGCTAGAAACGACCAAGGCTTGTAAGACCGTAAGCACGGAGACGACGCCGGGTTTAATCGGCTCTTATTTCGGCCTGGGAAGTTGCACAAGAGGTGATGGGTCGTATATCAAATCAGAAAGTCTGTCAGGAGCGCAAAGCGTCCGTTGGGTCGTATATGAATTAAAGAATGGGGTTAGGAGAATCGACAGGGTGTGTGGGAACAAAACGAGACCTTGAACGTTTCCAGGATTCGAGGCGGTAAAGGTACCTAATAGAAGGGAAAAGTCCTGGAGTTCTGGGACTTTAGAGGGAAAGATGCAGGTAGCCTAGCCTGGGTTGGGTGAACTCGGTTGGCAAGGTTCTTATGGAGCTCTTTAATAAAGTTGTTGGTAGGGCAGTCTGTGTCAGCTCTCGTCAACTTTCCAGATGAAAGCGGGCGTAGCTGTGGGCGAAGCTCGAACCGAGAAAAGACCAGGGTAAGAAGGGCTGCCTGACTTTTGCGAGTTCTATACGAGGAGTGATTCACTCCTTAAGATTTATTTAGACTCACTCGACCAGAGGGAGATGGTCGTATAATTCTTAGATAGAATAACTGACCCGGACCCGGTAAGTTTTCCAGTAGAGAAATTGTTGAAATAAAAATCTCACGGTGTATCCGGACGTTTGAATAAACGGTCTTGAGTAAGAAAAGAACGTACGAGAGAGAGTAATAGATAGAGAGTTGTAAGTGGTAGATAGCCCTGTACAAGTACAAGCTAGAGTGATGTTAAACAAGGTGGGAAGACTTGGGCAAAGTAGCGCAAGGTGAGCAGGGTAGGTAACGCAAACCAATATGCAAGTGCGCCGTTTGTGTGTGTCTTGGTGTGTGTGTTCCCTGAAAACTTCAAGTAACTGATTGGTAGCCTACAAGGCTTCCCCAAGAACCTTGAGTAAATCCCTTGTAAGTCTAGCAAGTTTAGGTGTGTACCTAAGTCGAGGATAGGAAGAAGTTGCGATGCGATGCAATGGATGCGATGCAACTTCTTGAACTTTGGCTTCTTGGCCTCTTGGGAAGGAATATACCTGGGTATCTAGTAAACGATTAGCGGCTGCTCTTAGCCGATTATGTAGACTCATGCAGCACCTAGTAGTTCCGACTTCCGGTCAACTCCACCGAAGGAACCAAAGTCAAAACCACCTTTCCCGAACAAGAGTAAGGTGTCGAATAGTCGATGAGAGAAGTCGGCAGAGGAAGATCGTATCCTGTCGGAGCTTTTGTACCGTTCCAAGGTTCCGTTCAGATAATGTCGACCAGATCTCCGGTCTCCCGATTTCCCCTCGCTCCTTTGCTGACCGTCTTTCGTTAATGGTAATAGTAAATTCCTGTCGTGGCCTCGATGGCGAAGTCGAGACTGTCCAATAGATGCAGGCGATATCGTCCATGTAAATCGAATACGCACTACCAGAATCGTTGTAGGGCTTATCTGATCAAAGTTCCGTGGGGCGGTACTCAAACCCTTGACCAGATCTCCTGCGAGGTCGATCGACTTGGTGTCGATGGCGCAATTTTAATTGACCTTGTCAAAGGAAAACCACCAAATTATCGGCAACAAGGTACTCCGCTGTTCGACAACCTCTGGCTCTGTATGTAGGTGCCAGGTATGTTCATAGATGAGCGTCTCTTCCAGGTTATGTCCGAGTGCAGTTCGTTTTGTTGGCTATATCTCCCAGGATCTCTCGTTGGCAGGGAGGCTTACCATATATTAATAGAGTCAAAGCTGTTGGCTGATTTGTAACTATCCAGATAATAACATTCGCTCATTGGGCTATGGCCGTGGGGTGCATGGCTTTTATATTCAGATAACTATATACGTTTAAAAATACACCCCAAGTGTAAAGACAAGTCCCCAGACCACATATTATTCTGTCGGAATATGTTCATGGTGCGTCTTATGACACCAGAGAATATGGAAAGGGCCCATCTTTAGCTGATATGGTGTGTAGGGAGGTAGTGAATGGAGGTGTCTTTCCCAGCTCTCACCGGACTTATAGGAGGTTACCTCACCCCATCGCGAAGCGCGACCTGCGCGACTGAGCTTTATCTTATCGTCAGGATACCGTAATTAAGAGGGGACCCTGTTCGGAAGGACAAAAGGGGAAATGGTGGGCGGCACTTGTACTCGTGACCACGACCAAAGTCAGTCAACCCACCCACCTAGGTGAGACACGATGCCACCCTTTCTAGCCAAAGGAGATAAACGGGATACCATGGGAAAGTATAGTCAAGAATATGGAATTTTGGACATTCCGAACAGCAGGACATTGTATATTGGTCAGCATGATCCGAAAGGTCGACCTTGTGTGACTCATAGACATTGAGGCCATGCCCTTGAATCGACTAATATGCTTACCTCTGAAAAGGGCGAAATTTGTCACCTTGCGTAAGGCACCCGCTTTGGAAACTCACCTACATGCTTGGGTAGGCACGATTTCCTTTCTATTCGGTTGCGCGGCCAGGGTACACACCAATACCATGAATTATATTCCCTGCCCCTAAGTAACAGACTTATCGCCATCTACCTACCTGGGTGCTCAACCATGAAGTGACGACGCGAACGCGTCGCTAGGTACTCAGGTAGGTAGCTTAATACATATCTTAACAGGGGTAGTCGAACGAGGGCTTGGTAAGCTAATAGAAACCTACCCCCCCTTACAATGAGAACACATTTAGGTGACTTCGGTATTCTAGAGTCCCGCGCGGCAGTAGCGTCTCTGAACATATTATCGCCATCGTACTATGAAGACGATGAAGTCATAGCCATTAGGGGTATGAGGGGCCCCCTTCGCATACTACGTAGTATGATCTATCGGCAATGGAGGGGTAGATCTTGGAATATGTATAACTCTTGTGTTATAGCAATTTGATGTGAAGGCAAGTTGTTACAGATGAAAGTGGGCTCTGTCTGCCGGCGACCGCTCCGATGTAACTCAAGGCTGCAGGTTCTCGAAAGTCGACAGCTTCCTCCCCATGGCGATCCACTGCTTTTGCATCTCCAGCATCGACGGCGGGAGCCAATCAATTTCGTGGCGCATCCTGCAACTTGGATGGTCGTCGATAGAGTTTGAATAGCGCCCGTTCGGCACGGTACGTTATTGGTAATTCAAGATGCCTAATAATAATGGGACCAGCTGATACTCCAAATCGACAGGTAGGGCTTCCATGGTTGTCTCCAAAGCACCCGAGCATAGTACGTCAGGTACACCCAATGAATAGGTTTGCGTAAATTATTTCAGTACATACAAGTTCGCGTCGACTAGCATTGCCATGTACTTGCGCAACCGCGCTCGCCGCCGCTTCAAAAACGGGGCAATCTTGCAACCATCAGAGGATAGTGATCCCGAACTTCGATAGTCGAGACGTCCCCACCAATAAGAAGCCAAGTATATGACACACCTTGAAGATAAATTAGGTAGGTAACTAGGTGGGTATGTAGTTACTTTGCATGTCTGTAGATGTGATATGCGCAAGCGCGTAGCTGTCAAAATCTACGCGATCGTCAGAACTTGCTACCAAGTTACATTGGCGTATAGCAGCCGGCCTGGAGTGCTCAGTCTTTCAATGAAACATCCACACATGTCCGCCCACCTGCGGGGGGGAAGGGGGCAGACGGTGAGGTTCCTTGATGGTGTGTACGGAACTGGGGGATTGCGTCCGACAACCAAACTCATAAACAGGCTTCTGCGTATGTTCGCAAATTGCGCGTCAACATACACACTCTGGACTTCATAGGGATTCCCTGGCAGCCTAGGTATAATTCTGTGAAAGGAGGTATATCAAGTCCAAGGCGCAGCAGCATCCCCTCTATCCTCAAGAGGACGAGTTCATAGGGAGCTAACTATTCCTGGCTATTCCATCCATATTCCATTGGGGTCATATGTACGTACGTAATATTGCCTTTGCTTGGATGTCAGATGAATTGCACATGGGCAGTAACGTACTAATGTAAGTATACAGATTAGGGTTAGGAGCAATTGAGGCATCAAATAGAGAGCCGTGGAAGCAGTCAGGTAAGGATAGAGTTAACCTTAAGGCCTTAGTCGGCCCCATTTTAGCGGGATCATTACCAGGGATTAGTTTGAAGCCACATGCAAAAATATCAACCAATGACGTACATCTAGATGTCACACTAAAGCCCCACTCGCACAGACCACATCCTAATTTGTAGTTGTGTGGCTGATCACTCTGGCTGATGCCTTTCTTTTCCTTACGCACTCTGACACTCTCTCCACTATTCACCACACCCATTTCTAGTACTCCCTAAACGCGAAGAGACACATTCCGTCTTCCATCAACCCACAACCTTTTCATCACCATACTCCCCAACTCCTAGTACAAGAAGGGAGGGGTCATTCGGCATATCCAGTGCACCATTACGAAGTCGTATTTTCCGCACGACCCGCTCCGTATATCTCCGTACCACACGAGATACCTACCGCGACCGAAACTGTCCCGTCTTTGCGATCCAACTACCTGAGAATTGCGAATCGACCCGAAGTTCAGTAGCGAGCGGGAAGAATCATAAAAAAAAATGGCGTCTTCATCCTTTAGGGACTCGATGAACTCTCTAGGGTGGTCGCGTCGCGACCGAGACCGTGATTATACAGCCAACACGAACCAGACATCTGGACTGCTCTCTTCGATAAAATCCATGAACCCCTTTGGAGATCGTGGATATGTACAACTACCTACTACAGAGGGCGCTGGCGCCCCACTGCCTGCTAGCACTCGTCGTGAAGAGGAGGAAGGCTATTTCGTCCGTAAGTCTTCTCTGTAGCTCTCGTTTCCAATCCCATAGTTTCCCCTGCATCGTACCTTAGACGGGCAACATGTGCATCTCCCGCGCGCCCTGTCTCACCCTTCCACATGGACGAGGCGACCCACTACAGCTTTATAGAGACTGGCTGGCTGACTGACTTGGAATCTTGATGTTCGTAGTGAGTCGATGGGATAGACTGTTAATATTTGGTGCCTGCAACCTGGGTGCTCTCGCCTGCTTCGTGCTCTGCTTTGCTCTATGGCCTGTCCTCATGACCAGGCCTCGCAAGTTCGTCATATTGTAAGGCCAAGACTCTCTTAGCTTCCCCTTCCTGCTACCCCTGCCCGGTTTGTCCTCGTGGCCAGAAGCAGCCCCCTTCTTACGACTATGAATGTGGCGAAGATCTCTGCAAGCAGCCGCTGTTGCATATGTATCAATCTTGCATAACAGCCCGGGTGATCAACCCGATGGATCTAACCTTCTTTCTACGACGTCTTCTACGTATTGTTTCAAGTTCTATGTAGAGATATATCCCAGGGATAACGTGCTAACAGTCTCAGATGGTCCTTCGGCTCGATACTATTTCTCTCTTCCTTTGCCGCCATGACAGGGCCTATGGCGTACGCCCAGCATTTGATGTCTGGGCCGAGATTACCATTCACTGCGGCCTACTTCGGCTCCATCGCTCTGACTATATACTTCTCTGTTGGGGTAAGTCATTGACTTGGACTCTGTTGACTCGGAACACTGACATCTTGCAGCTACACAGCACCATCCTTACTCTGGTGGCTGCTATCGTTCAGATCGCATGCCTGCTCTGGTATCTTGTCAGTTACTTTCCCATGGGTTCAAGCGGACTCCGCCTCGCCACCAGCTTCGGCGCCCGGAGGGCCACCACTTGGATGACTGGCTAGCCCGTTCCCATTGTATAATACGTTGTTTCCGATGTATCACGACTAGAGATTCGCTGGCCTCACGTACAGTTTACAATAATCTGGAATACCAAATTAGACTACGAAGAAAGTGTATGATGAATAAAGATGGCAAAAATGAAACATCCTCATGGCGTATATGAATCCTGAATTTCACTTGAAGTGTCTTCCACTCTATATCACTCAAAGTTGGTTATGGTTAATGCACAACAGGGCTGCTATTCTGGTATGTAGAACAATACATGAGAAGGTAATCCATTTCGCCTAATACTACGCCCGACAATCCTATGTATAACGGTCTCTTCAAACTCGATTTAGATATTAACTTGATATAAACTGACCTTGTTCTGTTTCTCTTTTAACCCCCTTTTTTTGTATTAAATTATTCCAGGCCTCTATAGACTTTCGTGGACAAGTTCCAATCTTCTTAATCGGAACTACGGGTCAGGGGTTGGACGCTCCCTATTCGATATTGTGAACCTCGGTCAAGATACTCGGAACTCTTCTCTTCTGCCCACAGGTACTAAATGTTATCGAATTACAACCCTGGATGCGAGTTGTAAACGGACAGTCAATGAGAACTCATAAAATCAAGATTTGAAATGATCGGGACGATGGAGAAACGAATCTGGAGTTGCGAATAACATATAGCTTCGTTATTAATGATATTTACTTTCCACCTGTGCCCGATCTATCACTTACGTATCACCGAGACAAATCCCGAGTGATGTGTGACAAGGGACAAAAGCCCGCAAGTTAGATGGAACGATATGGAGGAGAACAAGGCAAGGAAGCCAGGTATCCAAGTAGAATGTACGGCCGATGACCAAATGTAGAAAACGGAGCAACCCAACGGCGATTGCGGTTGGTCTCAAATGTGACACCGACAGGGCAGGTAATTGAAGCACTCCCAAGGTCATTACTACTGTAGCAATAATCGAGATTTGACTAGAACGCTGCGTAGCAGAAGAGGTAGCCGGAAGAAAAGGGTATTATAGGCCATGCCATCTAGCCTCATCTCCTAGTTACCTTGAGCTACGAAACAAGTCGTTGCCGTTTTATTCATCAGGGTAGGGGGCTTCAGCGGGATATGTACATAAGCTGAAAGTCTGTCATGCTTTCATGGATGTTCTAAAAATGGAAGTTGACTTATTTTGTCATCCGTACGCGGGGCAAAATAACGGAAGCTCGGTTCCCAACGACATCCATAGCGAACGGGAATATAAATACCCAAAATTTGTCAACCTGTTGTTGGAGATTTCCAAGATTCTACCTGTTCCTTTTTCCACCCCACGTGGAGAATAAATGAATAATAAATGAGTCATTTAAGAATAGAAGACCTTAAACGCTGTGAGATAAAAAAAAAAAGTTCAAGAACTGGTCTTGGTGTAGGAAGGGGCATGCGGGACGGACGGAAGAAGATTGAAATTAAAAAGAGAAAGGATCTGGTTGGCGTACATAGTACCCCTCTTCAGCCTAACCTAGAACTCTTCCAACGTTCCTTCTTCAGTCGGGAATACATACAAAAATATATGGATACTTAGACATACATGCATAACTTGGGTAAGTCGGGGTCTATTTACCTACGATACCTATCTTGGCAAGGTCTTGAATAAAGAAGAGATAAGGCATGACAATATCGCCAATTTCGCTCATATGAAAAAGGGTCGTCCCAAGAGACACGGAGATGATACATATGGAAGAGAATCGGTAAGCAAACAAGGTGTGATAAAACTGCTCTGGTCTACGCATGTAAACAGATCCCTTGAAAATTGGCATCCGTTTTGATTAAGTGTGACTGTACAATACGGTGCAATACAATGGTTGAGCATACATACATACAACTTACAAGTTACGTATACCTCTCACAATCTCTCATAATGGGAGATGACGGTTATCCATTCGTGGTTTAAGATAGCGACGACTTAACTTATTCGTGGCAACTTACTTTATTTGGGACCTACTTAATTGAAGAAATCATGGATACGATATCAAATCTGACATCGACTTACACCGGTCAGGACAAAGCGTAGGTGGATTTGACATACCTAAATGAATGTTCACCTACCTAGGTACAGTGCCATTCACAGGTTGGCGGTTTGGCAGGTTGGCAGTAGGTATTCAAGCCTTCTCAGTACACAGTACGACGCAGCACGACACAAGACAGCACATTTGTATTCCCTTAATTCTCCCATTTACCTACCTTAAGAGCCGAAAAAAGGTCCTTTATATTCGCATCATATCAAATTCATCATAGAAACCCCTCTTTGCCAACGGATAGCCATTTTGCTTTTCATTTTATTTTTCTTATTCTTTTTTTAACTTTTGGGGCAAGTAAATCTCCATGTTCTCGCCCGCCCAGCTATCTGCATATTATCATGTACCTAGGTAGCAATAGGTTCCCCAGAGCCGAGCAACAGCCGTAGAACTTGAAGAGGTTTCCGCCTACCAACAGTCCTAACTTAATTAGGTACTTAAGTACTGCGTATAGGGTATATTCAGCATCAACGACCGATCCCACATCGAGTCGTAAGGAAACGACCTACCCACCTGGTACCTACATCTCCATCCCACCTACCCAAACTATAGGTAGCACCGAGTTTATTATGAGAAGAAAAGCGTTCAGACTGGAAGAGAATGGAAATAGAGTATTAGGGATACCTGGGTACTTAAATTATCTTGATTCTATTTCCTTCCTTAAAAAATCATTTAGGTTACCAATGGAGCTTGACACATAGGTGCGAAGGTGCGAAGGTCTTTCTCAATGTTACAGAATATGTACCTACCTCGTGTATGAAAAAGCTTATAGCGCATATAAGTGGAGGTTTCTAAGCAAGCACGATCCCGTAGTAGGCAGTTTCCTAGCCGCGGCGCACCTTTTCTGTATGGACGTAACAAATCGAAATAAAAAAAAATCAAACCAATACAACCGGCTACCCGACCTTAGCTAGTATTTTTTTTTTCTTAGGCCGGTTAGCAAGGGACCAAAAGGAGGAGAGGAGCAAAAAAAAATTATTTTTTACTTGCACACACAAAAAAATCCCATTTACACACACACATACACGTACCTCTCTTACAACATTTCCAAACACACTTTCTCATTTATTTCCTTTGGAAATCGTTGAAACCATTGAACCCTACTTCCCGACATTCGTGTACTCTTACTCCTGGGAAGGAAGACAAGACGCATTCAAGACAAATTACAGGTACTTCGTCTTCTGCGAAACTGTATTTACCGGCGCAAGGTGCTCGCTCTCTCTTTGTCTTTCCTCATATCAAACACCAAACCCCCCCTCTATTATTTCCCCTCCATCACCAGGACGACTGAGTACGGTTACCGCCGCCAACACCAACACCACCACCACCACCACCAGACTCAGCGACCTAGGTATTTTTACTCTACAGTACAGTACCTACACCAACAATCTATTTTCACGCTTACTGTCTACCAAACTACCCATTACCTCTACTGCACACCTACCACTTACCACTTACCACTTACCTGCATTTACGTACACAAAACCGTGGGCAACCTTTGCGGTCCGGACCGCTCCCCCTCTAATTCACCACCAAGCCAAGTCAGCAATTCATTGACTGACACGGACCAGGAGAAGGAAATCTTTTGGGATTTCGAACTTAACAGGTTGAATTTGGTCAGGCCACATCGGGTTCGGTTCCCAAAACTAAAATCCGGTGCAGCCCCAAAGCACAGTCATCTTTTTCATCTTTCGGGTAACTGTCACGTTTTTCTCCCTCAATAAATTTTCCGCCCTCTCCAATCTTTCTAAACCTAAACGACAACAATCGACGGTCACTTTATTTGCCAACCAACGACCATTTTCACCAGCTGCAATTTTTTACTTCTTCTTCTTTCTATTATCAACCTCACCCCCGAACCCGTCCTCGCCGCCCATCCCGCGAAAACCCCCTCTTCCTATTGTTCTCGGTTTGAGCTACATTTAAGAGAGGTTTATTAATCGCACCCCGCATTTACTTTTCAAAAATTGATAAATCGCTTGCGATTGGGCCATCTTTTTACTAAAAAACAAAAAGTTCTTCCTTGCTGGTCGTCCTTCCTGACACCCATCAATCACGACCGTCCCCCTGCTTAGTCGACGACACGAGATCTTACTATTGGTCTGACAATTTTCTCGTATTTCCGACTTCGACATCCATCCATTTAACAACTATCGCACTAGTTTGTTCACTCGAATATCAACTCGAGTTCCACTTACACTCGAAAACTACACCGATCTGATTTCATATCCGTGGAGGGCCGCTTTTGGCTGGTGAGGTGCTTACAGGCCTGGTAAAGCACCTAGCCTTTCGGTGGACGTGGGCAAATATATCCCCCCCGTACATTAGTGGTACGCAACAGATCGCCAGTTTGTGGCTACTCTGTTGCATATGCGAGACCAACTTCAGAATTCCCCTCAAAACCTCGCCAATTCTCTTCTAGACGCCATGTCTAACTCGGCGACGTTTTCCTATGCCCAGGCTGCTAAAGGCCAGTCTGCGGCACAATCGGTTGGGTCCCAATCGAATTCCGCGCCTAGTCAGGCACCATCGACGACGAGCACTCAAAGCCGAGATGTCGCTGCTACTCCCAGCACACGGGCTCCTTCTGTCGCGATCTCGACAACATCGAACGACGGTTCGCAAAATACCAGGAGTTCGTCCGTCAAACCTGAATCTTATACCTTAAATAGCAACGACTCGGATAGTGTTTCTACGAGCGACAAGGTAGCCGAATTATCTGGCCAACCCAGCCAGGTTGCTGAGAAGGCACTTGGTGAGATTGTTCCTCAGGTCACTGAGCGACGGGGGCGTGGCCAAACCCTGAATTCGCAAACAACAGATGTCAGTGATAGCAAAAAGGCTAGAAAAGGCAAGAAGAGCAAGGCAACTGAGAAAGAGTCAGAGCCGGATCAAGACCAAGCCAAGAAGGAGAATGTGCCTCCGAAGCGAGCACTGTCTGAAGCGCCAGTACCGCCGGTCAACATATGGACCGTAAGACAAGAAGAGAGGGCTGCCAAATTCAAGGCGGCTCCTCCGGCAACTACACAATCGCATGCTCCGAGCACCACAAACGGCGGTCAATCCAATGGATTGCCCAATCCGATCCCCCAGGATTCCAAACAGAGAGCGCCTCAGAATGAGGGAACCGAAGCAACCGCGATTCAAAGCAGACCGTTATCTGGTGGCGTGAAACCCCCCAAGAAAGACATCGAGCAATCGCGCAGCAATAACAATCAGAACTCTCGCAGATCTGCTCCGAGAGGTGCCAGGGCAAATATCGGAGAACCACTTGAGACCATAAACCCTATTGCAACTAATACTTCATCGTGGCCAACGCCTGAGACCGCAGCAAGTGGTCTCAAGACCCAAGTGGGTACTGGAAAAACCGAGAAGGAGCAGAAAGAGGAGTCTGGCCCAAATAAGCCTCGGCAGAAAAAGGAGTGGACCACTATGGAGTTTGTGCCGACCGTAAATTTCGAGACGCCCATGCCGACAAGAGGCCCGCGAGGTGGACGTGCCGGTGGTGCTCGAGGCGGACGAGACGCTACCGGAAGAGGCAACCATAGTGGCAATGCTGCAGCCGGTAAATCAAAACACTACCTTGCAGCCTTGAGGTTTACTGACTCCCATCAAGATCGTACTCAGGATGGTGGTGCAGCTCCTGGAGCTGTGTCGGTTGCACTACCAGCGTCCAAGCGTGCATCCACTGACATCACTACATCCCGAAAGTCGCAGATCCAAGCAGGATCTGGAAAAGCTTCAGGGGAGATGAATTCGGTATGTTCACAGTTAGTTCTAAACTACTTGGATCAATATATATTAACCATGAGTTCAGACAAGCTCGAGGGCAGACGTATCAAAGCAAAACCTGGCTGATTCTGCTCAAGGAATCACAGGCCAGCGCAGTCCATCACGCGCCACAAGTTTGAACCAGCGAACCGACGAGCTAAAAATGTCACTGCCAGCAAGAGACAACAATTTCCATGGCACCAAAGATTCCGCTTTCCAGGGCCAGAATGGTGCCAGCCGCAACGAGCGTACAAGGGGAAGCACGCGTGGTCGTGGAGGTCATTCCGGTACAAACGGCGTCGGTCACCCACAGTCTCAGTTTAGTCAAGGACTTCCTCCATACAATTACCAGGTAAATGGGACTGCAAACTCGCGACAGCCTGCTCATTCGTATGCGGCTAGCTATACGCAGATGCCGTATGGTAACCCTTTCCCGATTCAATCCACAGGAAGCTCACACCGCAGCCGACCAAGCTCAGGGAACAATCGCGCTCAAGGCAGCGCAAGACACCAATCTTCAAGGGCTGCTTATCCATTGGCTGGAATGCCATATGATCCTACAATGTATTCACACGGCAGCAGCCAGTACACTCCATATACTGATCCTAACCACTTATTAAGTGGAGTATTGTCACAAGTCGAATACTACTTTTCTATCGACAATCTTTGCAAGGATTGGTATCTTCGCAAGTTCATGGACTCACAGGGCTTTGTACCATTGAACGTTATTGCTGGGTTCAAGCGAATGCAGGAAATAGCCACGGACTTCCAACTCATTCGCATTGCTTGCGATAGTTCACCCCACATCGAATATATCGTTACTGAGCAAGGGCAAGACAAGGTACGACGCCGGGAACAATGGGAGCCTTGGGTCCTTGCAATGGATGTGCGACACCCCACCGCCCAGCATGATGGACCCGTGAATTATCGTCCGTTCGAAAGCCAAATGGCATTTTGGCCTCAGTTGATGCAATATGGCGCTATGGCTCCCATCTTCTCACCCACTGGGACCGAGTCTCATTTCCCCCATTATGACAATGGAAACAGCGTGGTCTCTCCCACAAACAATGGACTTAATGGTAATGTCCGCCCCTCAGACTCCCAACTCTCCGCGACAGTCCCGGAGTTTTCACCGACTGGCAATCCTGGAATGGAGATACCCAGTCAACAGCCTATGGTCTCATCAGATGCTGGAAGCAATGCATTCAAAGCCGACAACATTCACAAGAAGACTTTGAGCCCGGCCTTTAGTGAGCATGTCAGTCCTCTTGCGAATGGTTCTCATAAATTCGATGGCGTGGAGCAGAATGGCCTAGGCAATGAACCGGCCATGAATGGAATTAACGGTAGCCGCGGAACCGAAGAGTACTAACTCAGTTCATGGAGCCACAAAGATGGTTCGCCCAACATGGGTAGTACAAGGAGTCAAGAGTCATTTTACAGTCACGAGTAGGTGTCTACCCAAACCCATCATTACGATGGATGAAACAATAAAATCTGAGCAGCGACTTGACATCAGTGTCGCATGTCTCATATAACGAGATGAATTGGAGGATCCGCCGGAAACGAGGATCTCGCTATCCTGAATCATTGAGCATTTCTTATGCCTTCTTATCTCCCACCTTGGTTCTGCAAACCAAAGCGGTGGTACGCTATGGCTTAAACAAAATTTCTTGGTGCTCACTGGACAACTTCTCATTCACCTACAAGGACCAATCATTTCCAATGTAAATCTCCTGGATACATCGGTATTACATACGCTGCGAGCCCAACCAAATCATGGCCTTGTTGGCCAATGGACTTACCACATTGGAAATCGCAAACGTCCACGCAGGACAGATCAGTGAGCACCGATACACAGGATAATATCCTACATTTTACGCCTACGCCCTTCAAAATAAAAGAAACGGTGAAGCTACGGCTTTGTGCTGTTTCGTTGATACTCTTCCTTACTGGTCGGCCTTGTCGCCTGGGACTCTCACTGCTATTTACCTTCTTACCGGCGACTGTTCATTGGAATGTCGCTTATCGCATATAATGGCGGTCTTCATGACAGAATGAGATGATGGTCATGACCCTTTCTTCACGGTGGCAAAGAGTACAAACCTACTCGGCACCAAATCCAGGCGGTGGCTTCCAAAGTATGAATGCGATTTAGGTTGGTCTCGTCCAGCTTAGCTTCTGCCTGACTACTTGCCTTTACGAATTCGTCATGCCTCGAACTTTGTGTGCTCGCAGAAGTTAGCATGGTATTGCAATAGCAACGAAAAAAAAAAAGTATTGGGCATTGGATTTCTTTCCTTGTCGCACTTGCATTCACGGCGTCGATTGTTCGCATAAGGGGAGGCCTCACGGAAAGGAAATTTTTACAAATAGACCTCGACGTCATAAAAGGAGAAACAAAAGGCTCTCGTCTCCTGCTGTGGGTTTATATCATGTATGAGTATGGAATGAATGAAAACTAAATACGATCAGACTTTGATTTGCACCCGAATCGTTTTACAATGGCTTTTCCCGATTTCGTCTCATAATACCGCTTGAATCCTCCCTCGTTATATCGTTACGTTACGTCCAAGGTACCAGGTAAAGAACCGTTCAGGAAGGCAACATACGCGCAACACGCCTTAACCTCAGATACTTCAATATTAGGACAGTCTAATGAGGATCATGGTCGTGCTCATTGCCGTTCATAATATCCATATCACCCCCCAAAAAGCAAAGGTCTAAATTATTACATTAATGGCGCATTGGCTCCATTCGTTCTCTCAATGTTTTCCATTATAGAGATATCTTATATTCATTTCTACATATTACCAAAAAGCGAGATTAGATGGAGGGTACACATACAGGTACACATACATACATGCATGCATATCAGATCTGCGATCTGCAGCTTGCCGCTTAGGGGGATCGCATTAGGGGTGTATTAAAATTTGGGTTTCCATCAGCGCCGTACACGGGAGGTTCTGTGCGAATCGGTTTGCGTGGGGAGCTGGCTAGCTACAATCAGCTTGCTGGTTTGAGGGTTAGGCTGAGATATGGGGAGGGACAATATGAGCTTGAGATTCCCTTGGCACGATGGGTACGGGAGACGGGGGGGCTTGGGGGTACGGTTGTGAGTCAGCGTTTGCATTTGGAAAAAGGGGGGAGATCAAGAAAATAGGGGTTGGTTTAGCTGGATGGCTATGGCATGGTGTATTTGTGAAAAGAGTAATTCGACATTATTCGTACATAAATACTTTCGTTAGAAAGCAGAGGCTTTTACCTATGGGGATTTCATTGTTGATGTGGTGCTACTAGGTATATGATATGATATATAGGTATACCGAGGATGCTGAACCCCCCTAGATTCCTTTCTTTTAGACCTCACTAGGAGCTTTCAAGTATGGTTTTGAGTGGGCGATCAGATTAAGGGCTTAATGAGACGCTTTCTCTGGACGTCTATATAAGTCAGTCAAGGGATTACTAGAAGTGCGGCACGAGCATAATGAAGACAACCATGATAAACATACCAGTCAATGTAAATGTAGAACATTCCTAATCAATATACATATTTAGGTACTTGATATACGCTACAATGCGCGTCAAGAACAAGAATCCCTATTCCCTGCGCTCTTTCATCGTCCTTCTCCTGACCATTATACAATCGCCAAAGCCGTGTAAGTTGGCGAAACTAGAACCATTCCAAAAGATACCCATTCTAAGCTTCAAGAAACATCGAATTGAGTAAGTATATGTCCCGAGACATCGACCAGGCACGGACAGAACCACAAAGTCTCCCCTACTGAAAGCAGAACTCCAGCTGGGTATCGCACGAGAGATCTGAACTTATATCCGTCTGTTGGAAATCAGCCGAGCCAGCGTCTCCATTGTTCACCTCATTGAACTTGTTGACAACCTCAGTGAGTTCATCGACGATGGTATTCCTGCTACCCCGTTAGCCAGCAGCACACCAACCCAACTACCCGCTGGGTTGATAGATAACGAAAAACACACACACCTCGCACAAGCAATAGCTAGACCACAATCAGTCGCAACTTCAAGATTAGGGTTGTTGACAACCGTGCGATAGAACCCCAGCGCCTTCTTGTTGGCCGCGAGGATGTTAGTAATGGCCTGGTCCTCGCCGCGCTCCCCGGCGTCGTCGAGGTTGTTGAAAATCAGCGATATCATCGCCTGCTCGTCTTGTAGGCTGCTGAGGCCCGAGTCTGCGTCGGAGGCGATATCCGCGTTGTCCATGTCGGAGTTGGAGTTCATGAGGGCTGTTGCGGTTTGGCTGACGGTCGAGTCGTCCTGCTGGACGTTGCTGAATATCACGGCAGGGTTGGTGATGTCCGGGTCGTTGACGGGGACGAAACCGCTTGCTGGGGCTGCTGATACTATCGTCGCGGCCAATGCGGCGAGGATGAAGGGGTACGGTGATGGGAACATTTTTCTTTTCTTCCTTTGATCGAATAATGGTGATTTGGATGCCTATTTGCGACTTCTGGTCGATAAGTAAACTCGCCGTATGACCCGTAATAGACGAGTATGAGTTCGCTTTATAGTCTCGCGGAATCAATGATACAGATTTAGATAATATAAGTTACTGTTTCCAGTCGCTCTTTACGGTGGCTCACATATTATCCCGACACACGTTTGAGTCGAATTTAGATAAAAGTTGTCTATTATCAAGGGATAGAGATTTCTATTTTCAGTTTCTTGCGATTAAGCACTCCTGGTTTTACGAAGGTGAATCTAAGAATAGGCCCATGCGACGAGGCTGAGTGATGTTTGTTAAGATCAAGTAGCTGCTTTTAGATCTCCCTGGCTTGCGGAGAGAGGGCACCCGGGGCGATAGATCACTCTAGGAGCTGGTTTTCTTTTTCCTGTCAATTTTGATAATTTGTATCCGTAGATAATAATAATAATACCTAGTGCTTGCATGAGAGGGAGAAAAGATTAAAGGTCATACACACAAGCACCCTTACATTGCACTGCCGTCTCAGCGAAGTTGGCGAGGTCAAGGTCGGACCCAGTGTCAAAATACCAAAAAGCCATGATCTTCTCTCCCTTAGGTTGGTTTTAAAACCCATTCGGATCTTACACCTTAGTATGGTCATCCATGATCTTCAAGGAACGTCAACGGTCATGGGTGACCCGGACAAGACATATGCACTTCGGTATATTTGTCTCGATTGTGCTACTTTGGCATTTCACCGCCTGTCTGTTGGTTTGATAGACACGCTAGTCGACTATCGCTATATCCACTCTTCTCTGGCGATTGCCGAGAACGTCGACTTCGTCCTATTCTTGGACATTCCAAGTATCCGTCCTCCGATACGGATGACTTAGGTACACCATGAGGCACGTCAACGTCGTCCATGGCAGGGAGCAAGTAGATTACCCAGGTAGGCTTATTGAATCCCTTCCCGCTTTAAATCTTGCCAAGCCGCAACTCCAAGAAAAATCACATATCTTTGCGGAAGCTGATATAGACACGATGTTTCGGTACTCGGTGTGGTATAGAATGAATATGGCTCGAAGAATGCCAATAGCGACTCGTCATGCCCAGCTTCCCTCAACAAATCCTTCGTCATTGAAGTTATTGCCTATCCTCAAGAATTAAATCCGAGAAAAAGGGTGTTGTTCAGTTTAGCTTCGATAGTAACCCCTTAGCCGAGTATACAGCTGCCAAGTGCGGCTTATAGCTCTTGGCGGCGCCTAGAATATGCGAATAAAGATACATCAGGGCACCATTTGAATATCACTTCAAAAGACTGACGCGGCGCGCTTCAATATTGAACCTTTCGGTCAGGCAGGCTGTGGAACACGGATCATCGACGGAATGAGTGTGTGGGTTTGCTACCATTCACCACGTGGGTCGATCTATTCGAACAGAGTCATCGACATCATCAATAACCTTGCATGTTCCCTTCTTTACCTCGGAAAAGTGTTGAGAAGAGGCCAGATCTTGTCCACGGATTGAAAGTTGCTTACATTTCGTACGTGTTGGAGGCCAGATATGATGTTATGTAAATTAGGTATCCTTTAAGGAGATTATCCCATCTCGAACGCGTACCTAGTTGTGAGAAATATCTGATATCTGCCTAGGCATTGACTATCATCTTAAGCGAGTGCGAGTCCGAAAGAGGAAATTGTTATTATCTTTCGTTGTCGTCCTTCGAATGAGAAGACAGGCTGTTCAGATTGTTCAGATTGCCCAATGAATGATACGATGGCGCATCCTTTCGGTGGCCTCCAAGCCTCGGTTCAAAGAATGATGCACGAAAAAATATATGAATTGGGATACGGATAAGTAGCTAGGTATTAGTGGTGAAAAATTTGGTTAAGACTAAGCATATCTAGAAATCTTACTCTCAAGAGAAGGTTAAAAAACGTGACTCACAGATTCAAATACGTACACGTACGCCCCCTTCGGGCTGCGGCGCTACTTTGTGGTCGTCCGAGTTGAGGCTGATACGTGGCTAGAGGCTTGGGCCGTGTCAGGCCACATTGTAGACGTCATGGGCTGATCATGCCATGCAGGAAGCGTGCGTATACCATGATTTGGCTTGCAGTGGGATGGGAGGGCAGGAACTGACAACTTAGAGTTTGCTGTAGCGGGGTAAACCGGCCAAGTTAGACTATCACTAATAAAGTACCATCCAGAGGCAGTTTCCAAACCAACTATAAACAGCCGGAATCGCAACAATGAGACCATCGGAAAAAAGGATCTTGGCAGCAGCAAACGGCAGCAATATTTGCAATTCTCCAACAATCTTCAAAAATAAGGTTACAATCGCAAACAATTACTTACAAGTTACATCCCGTACCTTACTCAAATTACAACTATACCCAATTATAATCCACCAATCAGCAACTTACTTTGACTCTTGGACATTTTTAATAGGTTCCCGATTATTATTCGCTACCGGATCCGGCAACACTATTTATCTAGATCCATTATCTTAGATCCATATCAGAACCAATATCAGAGCCATGACCAAGATCATCCTTTCCATCAACGCGGGGTCCAGCTCCGTCAAGATATCCGCCTACACCGCGCGGCACCATGATTCGCCGAAACAGCTCGCCGAGGCCGAGATAAGCGGACTCACCGCGCCGCCGGCACAACTCACATACACCCGGGGGGACGTTACGGTCCTCAGCCATAAGGACATGGAGCAAAAAGTAGAGAACCAAGACGATGCGTTCAAGATCCTCTTAATTACCCTGACCGGCGACCCGGAACTACCCGAGATCTCCGCCAAGAGCGATATCTCGGTCGCCTGTCACCGGGTCGTCCACGGAGGCGACTACAAGACGTCCAAGATCATCACCCCGGATACTTACCACCACTTAGAACGGCTGACGGATCTAGCGCCGTTGCACAACGCAAACGCGCTCCACATCATCAGGTCGTGCATGGACGAGCTGCCCAGCGCCCTCAACGTCGCCTACTTCGACTCGCAGTTCCACTACACCATCCCCCCGCACATCAGCACGTACCCGATCGACCAGGAGATCGCGCAGAACAACCAGCTGCGCAAGTACGGCTTCCACGGCATCAGCTACTCCTTCATCACGCGGTCGGTGTCCGAGTACCTGGGCCGAGACCCGTCGGACGTGAGCCTCATCGCGCTGCACCTGGGCAGCGGGGCGAGCGCCTGCGCGATCAAGAACGGGCAGAGCTGGGACACCAGCATGGGGCTGACGCCGCTGGCGGGCCTGCCCGGCGCCACGCGCAGCGGCAGCGTGGACCCGAGCCTCGTGTTCCACTACGCCAGCGACGTGGGCAAGCTGTCGCCGTCGTCTACCAAGGAGCTGCACATCTCGGTGGCCGAGGAGATCCTCAACAAGCAGAGCGGGTGGAAGGCGCTCACGGGCACCACCAACTTCGGCGAGATCGCCGGCAGCGACGACCCGAAGTGCAAGCTCGCCTTCGACCTCCTCGTCGACCGCATCTGCGCCTTCGTCGGCTCCTACTACGTCTCCCTCGGCGGCCGCGTCGACGCCCTCGTCTTCGCCGGCGGCATCGGCGAGAAGAGCGACAGGCTGCGCGCCGCCGTCGTGGAGCAGACCGCCTGCCTCGGCTTCCGCATCGACCCCAAGCTCAACTCCGCCAAGATCACCAACGTCGTGCAGGACGTCGGGAAGCAGTATGCCCGGCACCGGACGCTGGTCTGCCGCACGGACGAGCAGTACGAGATGGCGCGAGGCTGCGCCGAGAACGACGAGCTGTGGTGAGCATGGGGGGTTACGGCGACACAAATCAAAACCTAATAGAAACAGACCGATGGGATATGGGAATGGTCTGGGAGTTAGAAAGGAGTTTTGGGGGTTTTTTTTTAATGAATGCATGTAATAACATTATTACGAGGGATGGGTATATCCGGCTGCATTTAGAAGTTACAAGTTATCAATGAACTTTGACCAACTTTCAACACTTGTCCCTCTTCCAACCATGCCTGATGAAAACGAGAGGAGACGACAAGAGCTGAGATAGTTCCCGCGAGAAAGAACTGATCGACAGGCACGAGCGCCAGACCCGCCGGCTAGCATCGTCACCTACATACATACATACATGCTACTGCTTAGCAGAATATGACTTGTAACAATCGACTTCGCGGTGGAGTCTTATGACAAAAAAAAAACAAGTACCTACTACAATCCAATAAATACATAGCGGGAAATTTTTTTTTTTTTCCATAAATTGGTTCGCGGAGGATTTTGGCCGGACGGGAATGGGGGTAACAAAAGCAGGGACCAAAAGCAAGGCAGGGGGCCGGGGCTGATCACGATGATGCGTTGACGCAAGATGACGTCGACACTTTTCTCTCTCTCTTCTTCATCTCCCTCTCCCTCGAACGACGGAACCGAAAGAAAACATTTCCCCAACGCCAAATCCCACAAGTACGGTTCGGGCTCCCACGACACTACAACCGTATGTACGTTAGCCGGGGCTCTATACGGCTTATATCCCATATGGGACGGGATGCGCCAACGGCACCCTCGTCTGTTGTCTAAAGTACGGGATGTATTACTAGATTGGCCTAGGGGTAGTACCTTGCCTATATCCGCTTAGGAGGGACCGCCCCCATCGAAGGTGATGCCGGAGGACGTCGTGCTACCCTAAGGTACATACATGCCTAAGGATGACCGGCAGGCTGGCGGCCATGTGGTCACACATCATTTTGCTAGCTCTTTTGTACATACATACATACATCAATCATGCATACATAACACAAGAAGTTGATAGATCATCATCAGGGTCCTTGCCAAGACTAGGGACTTTTACGGCAAATCTGTTTGAATCAGAATCATCATGCGGTCCTCAACTGACGTGTAGCGCTCATCCTCGCGGCGTTCTTTTCGAAAGAGGGCTATTGCAACACTTAATCACTCATGGAGAACCTGTCTCTTTCGGCTTACTGTAACTTCATGTTCTAGACAGATCGTACACTTTCAAATAGATCACAGAAGGTAGAAATAGCGAGCTTTATCGTTAAACATTGCTTCTCATTTTCGTATGCCATCCGCCCCTTTCTGTTTCGGGCGGACGTTGGTATCTAATGCCAAACCCCAACGTCATGTATATATATATATATATTCAAGTAGATAAATGCCACCCAAATCAAGTGTTCAGACTCTTGAGGACTCGCCCCCGGCGCGGTTCCCCGTTGCGCCCGATGATCAGTTCGTATAGGCAAGCGCACAAGCGCTCGTCTTTGCTGATATCTATACACCTGCTCCATCCCCCTTTTTTTCAAAGAAGCGAAAATCGAGAGCGGTGAGCTAATCAGCCCTGGCTACCGCGCCACAGGCAGGGAGAAAGCGAGAGGAGTGCACCCTACTCCTCGATTGCCTTTCCCGGCCGTCCTTCGAAATATGCAAAATAATAAGGTGCGCCCATCGTATGCTTGCCACCCTGGTATCGATAGTATGATCCATGAGTATGATCCCAAATATACCCAAACGCCATGTTGAAACAAATCCCATTCATACCCATCCCTGTGGCGTACAGGGAGACACGTTACCCGTTCATTACTCCGTCATTACTAGATATTGGGTACCGCGCCGGCGTCATAAGATAGGAGAGCTTATAATCAAAGGAATCCTAGGCACCTTCTTGGCAAGCGATCGCCGCAAGAGCGTCTAACCCGCTACTGGTTCGAGCCACACTGGGTCGACTCATCAGAGGGATGTTGAGGCCGCGCATATCCCAAGCTCCACCAGGAGATGCGAGCGGTGTTTGGCCTTCAGAAACATATTGGTCAGATTCCCACATTTGAACCTCATGAGAAGACCCGTTGCTGTGGGATGACGATTTGGAGGACACGGAGCCTCGCTTAGAAGATGAAGACAACGTCGAACTCTTAGATTTGGACGAGCTGGACGACCTCGACTTGTCCTTGAAGTGGGTCTCAAGGTGCTGCTTCATGTTGTCTGCACGGGTAAATTTCTTGTGGCAACCAGGGTACGTGCACTGAACTGCCTTCTCGGCAGTGTGGATTTTAGAGTGGCGGGAGGCGTGTCCTGAAGTAGTGAAAGTTTTCTCACAGCCGTGACTATCACGATACCGGCAAGGATAACGCTTGCCGGCTTTCTCAGGCGCCGCGGAGCTTGTGGAGCTATCATCCTCATACGAGTTAGAACGACTAGTCGCGACGTAGACTGGACGCTTTATCCCGACCTGTTGGTCAGGGAGATAGTCGTCGTATAATTGTCGCGATGAGTAGTCATAGAGACCGGGTGTCAGCGGCGAGTAGGCATCGTAGCTGGCGTTAGAATCGTATGAGTCTGAACGGAGGAGCTCTGGGGTATGGGGCGTCGGCGATTGGTCACCGGCGGATTGATAGTGGGTAGCAGTGTGGTACGACTGGTGACTGGCGTACGGATCATCGTTCAGAAGCGAGACCTGACGGCCGGTGGCGTCTCGAGCGTGCATTTTGTCTGTAAATTTGTGGGCAGGCGCGAAAAAATGGTATGAGGGTTCAATTCCAAGTGAAGACAGCCTGAACCGTGTTGGTGTTCAAGCGCGGTCTCACGTTGTTCAATCCTTAAAATATGAACTCAACACCGCGAAGGTAAGGTAAGTTGCGATGAGATATTTCTAGGAGGTAGGCGAGAGGGTCGTTATTTAGGATTTCGTGTGTTCAATTAAGCAGGGTCCGAGGGCAAGACAAGGTTTTTGTGTGGGCGGCAGCTAAAACTAGCATGAACTCGAAGATGCGACGACACGAGTGAAAGGTGGGATGGTTGCGGTCTTCGTAAAGTCTAAGAGGACCGTCAAGCTAAACCAGGCTAGGTGGTTAACCAAATCCAAGGGTCTGATTTATAAAATAGTGGTAGTGAGGAATTGAACTGAAGAGCTAGCGGGCGGATGGTACTAGTCTTGTTTTTGGAAAGACGTTCGAGAACAAAAAAAAGGTTGAAGAGGGAGTGAAGCAGATCAGAAAGGCTTTCCCATGTGAGATAACAACGGGAAGTTTGTTGCTTAAAAAGAAGTAGCCCTGGAGAACATGGGAAAGAGGAATCCGATCCAGTCGAGTTCCAGTTTCCCTCCCCACGCACTTGATGTGTGCAACTGTACAAGTACCTAGAGGGGGACCCCTGACCCTTGCAACCCTTGTGCTCCGTACTTTTTACTAGGTAGCGACTGGTTCCAAAAAAAAGAGAGCGAAAAAAAAAGCAGAAGAAGCGGGGGGCAGTTTTGCTTGTACCTGACAATGTATTTTAAATGTATCTTTATTGTATTGTACACCAGTTAGTATCGTTATCGAGATTATCTCTATTCGTCTAATGTAACGGCCACCACCTACGATATATCTAGGGTGACAGTCAGACCAGATATAATTATTCCACCATTCTACACTGTAGAATTGAATATTAAACATGCAAGTTATATGCAATATTGAAAACCAATTTCTCGTATAAACTGACCCTACACATACATCAACATACTGCGTACATACGACTTAGACGGTGGGCTGACGCGGAAGCTTAGAACTTAACTACGATGCATGGCAACATTGACTCGAGTTGTTGAGGGGAGACTTTTCCCACCTTGCCGAGTTCAACTTAGTCCATGTCCCTGATGAAAGCGGCCACTGGTTCGTTATAACCACACTCTCTATATGTACCTACATACAAGCTTTCCTCGGCTACTATAGACGACCACAACGAGTGTTTCTTCTTGATACGTCCCAAGAGGTCAAGCTTCGTAGAATTTCATTCTACACTAACCTCATAAGAATGTACTTGATCTAGGTACCTGTGTACATCTCCTGCAGGCAAAGACGAGTTAGGAAGAAGGTATTCGACGAATTACATGCCTCAGCCAGGAACATCTTGATGAGACAAGTACGTAGCGGCTCACCTTGACATGCGGTACGTACTGATGATCAGCAGGCACGTTTGGATGTTGCATCGTCTGGATCTTCCTAGCATATCTCGCTTGATCTCCCCTGGGTGCGGGCGTGCCTGGTGTCTATTTCAGGATGCCAGCACCACCGGATTTGTCGTTTGGCTCACTTATTAACATTCCAACTGTCCGTGCTTCTCCCCATCGAAACCCACATATAAGGAGAGACAAAATTCCACGAGCTAGATTTATGAAGCCTACATACATACATAGTAGGTACGGAGGCAGATAAGGCTCCGCTGAGGTGATTTGTGTTGAATATCAACGGTGACGTAGGAGGCTAGCTATGTTACCCGAACCGGCTGAACCTTCACCTTTCAACACATTTTCTTCTCAGATGGTCTTTATATATTGTAAGACATTGGAATAAGATTTGAATTTTTCCTCGGAGCTACATCTTTAGACAATAGAGCTAAATACGATGTATAAAACGTCTGTATATAGGTCGTCTTCATTATTATACGAAATATACGCTATGGGACTATATTTTTTCCCTCTTGATATCTCCGGAAACAGATAAAGAAATCCACGTTTACTTTGCTATCATTATTTATACTGACAAGCTCTTCTTTTTACAATATTGTCCATACTACCCTATCGTGTAAGTAAAAATCTATTAGTGACGGTTTTGTTGGTACATCGTTGACATCGTCAACTGACGACAAAGGAAACGAAACAACGAAGCTATCTAGGATAATAAGGTAGCTAGGAAAAAAGGCTGCAAGGCAACCAGGCGATTGAGGCAAATCCAGTTTCCTTTAAATAGCTTAGTTGTACCTCATGATCTTTGGATTTAGATCATCATCCATAGCAATACCAAATACCACACACCTACCTAGATCTATAGTAATCGATTACTACCTTGTCTATCCAACAGGCTCTTACAATAAATAAGCTTCGGGCAAGGGATAAGGCTATGCAGTTTTCGCTTTTTACCAACTCTACCATAAACAACAACAAGAATCTAAGGGTTCTCGGGATACCCTTGGTGCATTCAGCTAAGCAAGCGTGGTTTCATATACGCCGTCGACACCGTCAACGCCTTCAGTTTCTTTGTCGGGAATTGGGTATCCAAAAAGACAAGAGACGATGATTGGTCGGTTGCGCCAAGCTTTATTGCATCAAAGTTGTACAAGATTGAGGTACATTGAGAAATTGACGAAGGTACATGTCGCGGAAACCTTGTGTGACACACTGATCTCTCTTGGCATTCTTCTTTTAGAATGCCGCTTTTCAGAATTCGATACTTTTAGTCTCCAATCTCGATCCCCGACCAACACTTTCCCCTTCATGTGGACGTGTGGACCATAAAGGACGATTAGCCATATATCTGCTTAGGTCTCACAAAAGCGCCAACTCGGCAGGTCTATCTATCTGTCCATCTATCTATTCAACGTGGGTGTCGCCAATTAGGGACTTATTATTAAGGGTCCACGAGAGGAGAAAGGACGCCGACAGGGGTCCTTGCACATACCTATCGTGGGGAGCACAAAGTCGGAGAGATTTTGATTGATATCGAATTCTAAAAGAGCTTCATGCGAAAAGGTACCTAACGTAACGTTTCTTGTCTGCAGGTAGGTACATCAGGTATACATTTGTTTCCTGGGCTGCTTGGATGTGTCGCAGGGTAATGTTGGCCCGAAGGGGGAAAGGAAAGCGGGAGAATAGAGAAGAAACCCGTGATGTCATTAACAAAATAAAAGGAATGAAAACCCCCCGGAATCAAGGTACTGCATGTCGCTGTTTCGATTATCAGTGATTGCTGTGTTATTTGGATAGAGGGATCGAGTTTTTGGAGAGAGATCTCCTTTGACCACCGGTCCCCGCCTTACCTGGCCGCAGTGGGTCTATAATGGCCCCACCAAAGGTACTGGGTGGAGCTCCAGGGCTCGGGCAAGGGGCCGAAAAAAAACTTACATACCTCCACTAGTACTCATGTACCTTGAATACTACCGTATCAACCTCTTTTCCAGAAACAGTTACGGAGCTGGAGAACTAGAAGTGAGAAAAAACGTCTCTCACGATACCATCTTTGAGAAAGAATACTACAGCGTCGGGGACTTTCGACCTACCTGTTCTTAACTATTTCTTACAAGAACGAGGCTCAATGTGGCTTGCTAGGTTGCATACATTATGTATGATGTACTTTAACGATAATATGTAGCCCTGGCCCTATGGCACAGTATGACCACAGTACTAATACAGTATATGATGTGAAAAGGTACATATTGTAGTTTTGCAAAGCCGGTGAGGTTGCACATATCTACACTTTGGACGAAATTGACTAAAATCCGGGGTCCTTCAGCTAAGCGCTAGCGATGTTTAAAAATCCCGCTTGCCATACCTAGGTATTGCACACGATCTGAACATTTATCGCACTTCTTACACATCTCGATGGTACCTATGGTACGGTATAACGAAACTTTGCATCGGCGCGATTAAACGACGACGACGATGCGGATAATTATTAAAACAGCAGTACTACCTACCAGAATAGAACGAACGGAATCGTAAACGGCCAACGAGCTCCATTAATCCGCTCGCAACTTGGACATACAATACATCCCATACATACATATTACACCTGCAAGTGTAGCAAATTTTTCTAGGGTTTGAGGAACTCGCTCCGCACATCAGCAACACAAAGATCTCGACAATGTTGGGCAATCGTCGATTGCTAGGACGATCGCCAGCATGGTGGTCCACATTGCCCACATTATGTACCTAGGTACGGAACACCCTTCTGGTACTTCTTGGCACAAACTTCGTATCTTTCATAGGGCCAACTTATCGCTGAGCAACCAGGGCCCCGGCACGGGTTTGCATATGCCATATCCTACCTAGCTCTTGTGCTTCCCCTGGATTTGTGAATTAACCAGCGCGTCCCATCAAAATTCTGAAGGCTTGTGGCGGTCTAAGAATACTACATTTTTCATTAACCCAATCGACAATATGATGTTCCTTTGGAATTTGGGGGGAGTTCTTTTTTTCTTTCCTTTCATGCGCGCTAACCCTAGAAGCAGCTTGTTCCCGGAAACAGACGGTCTGAAATTGAATAGGTTTCGATGTGCCTGCGTACCTACTCGAAATGCCGCCGAGACATTAGAGCAACGATATCTAAAAGCGGTATGTTATATAACATAAAGTTATCAAAAGCTATCGCCGACAATACCATCAACAAGTATGAAATTTCCTATGTGGTAGTACAAGACATTCAATGACTGCAGTTCTAATACGTGTATGTTAGATACACTTGCTCTATGATCGGATTCTTATAACTTAACAAGTTGATAGGTACTTTAACTGATTCAACATAACTGTAATTCTGCTCTTTGTCGCTAATATATATATTGGGGGGTTATCGATTTTACCGGTGTACACCTATAGCTACATCTACCGTTGGGAGACTTACGCGTACATTCATACAAGTAATTCGAATAGATATATCACAATGACGCAAACGTAACTTTTACTTTGAACAAGTCGGCATTCACGGGGATACATTTCGGAGCTTTAGGTCCACCTACCTTGTTCAATCGGCCGAGCTTCCCGAATATCATGTCGTTATTTCCTTCTAACATCCAACATCCTTCCACGTCCGTGGTCGCTTTGTTTCCGGCTCGGCACCATGGTCGCTTCCTGCCCTAAGGTTTTATTTTTCTAGGGCTTGGGACTTAGAAGCGGCTCGGACCCGACTCCATCGCGTCCGTTTGGCCTGATACAGAATATGACAAAGGGCCTGGACCCTGCCTAATCCATATAGCGCCTGTTATAAACAAAAATCCGAACCGGTCATTGGGTGCCGAGTAGAACCCCGTACCCAGCAGCTCAGCTAGGAGCTCGACCCCTGCTATAACATGCGTGTAGGTCCAGCAGGTCCAGACAAATATGCAAATAAGGATCCACATAACATGGGAAGAACAAAGCGACTCGTTCGAGCATCAGTCCATAAGCAGTTTGAAAGTCGTCGCAGAAAAATCCCAACTCACGGTCGAGTTATAGTATGCCCCCACATCCTCACGTTATCATGGTCTTTAAATTACATACCTTCACCTTGCTTACCTGCCAGCCCTGCATGTTGATAGATCGGTTTATAACTTCGTAAAGAGGTCCCTGGATCACAATTTCGAAGCTGCATATAAATCTGATGATAAGATGCAAATATAATCGTAGATGTACACATCGCGGGAGGTGTCTACCATCTCACTTCTTTGTACCTGATCTCTTAGCAGTCTAGAACCTTTCTTCTCGTTCTCGCTACTACCCTACTTACCTGACTACCCCTCTAGAGGCTAGAACAGCGTCAACAAAGTGCGTGTTCCCTATAGCCGAGCTTATACGATAATTCCATGTCAGAGAATGACTCGCGGTTCAAGATTTTGGCAGGATACGCACGTAGCTCGATTCAGACCCGTCTACCACGTAGAAATATGTACATTATACACCTACGTGCATGAGCGAGAACTAGGTACTGTCAAACGTACATTCACAGCACAGCGATATGTAGGATCCACGACGAAATCACAACAGCATCAGCGAGACCAATAGGAATAGAACCATGCTAGCTACCTTGTAAGGGAGGTATGCCACGGGCACACCGGTAGGTATCGTAGTAACATAAGATCGTAGTATTGTATGATAAGCCCAGATATCTATCAATCTAGATCCATACAGGAGCCGGAGAAACACGACCCCTAGAATTCGAATGGCGAGATGCTCGTCCCGACATCGACCCAGCCGCCGTCCAAAGCGGTAAGCAAGCCCGGCGCATGCCGCGAAGCCGCGCTTCTTTGATCCGGAGCTCCGCGGCTACGACAGACCCGACCACCTGGGCATTTGCAATCTCGACTACACCCCGGCCGCTCGGCATATGCAGCGCAGGCTTAGCTAGCTATGTAGATAGCTGGCGCACGATCGTGGTCGACCCCTCCCAAACAGCTCTCGGCCGTGCGTCTACTACTGCCCGAACACGAACATCGTTCGCAGAGAGTGGTGTGGACGGCCAAGCCGGTCCAGCCCTACCGTAAGCCGTGGAAGATCTCCTATGCCATAGTTGTCGAAACGTCCGTCGCAAGCTCAGACAGTAGTCGCATAACTTGGTGAGGAGTTGCGAAGAGAAAAAATTATTGGCACTACTGTATGTAGGTCATTCACAAGCTCCTCCCCCGGTGTCCAAACAACTGATCGGCCGGGAACCTGATCCCGCCAGCTTCCAGGTCCCCTCTTATGGAAAACAACTCCACATCACAAGCTAGCCAGCTACCCAAAAGTTCGGTCCAGTTAATTTCCATTTTATTGATCCTTAGATAACCACATAGCTGACAGCACGGACCTGACTCGAACTCGACACTTGAGGTACTTGTCGTAGACATATATACTTGATACAATATACTTATTGATAACCCTAGGTACGCAGATACTTACGGCTATAGAACATGGATGCGATGGGATAGGGATGGATGCGTGTACATACATACGACTCCCAATTTACCCCGCGCTGTGGAAGACTGGAGGTTCAACATGCGGACCCTGTTGTTTGGTACAGTTACTTATGTCACTATGGAATATGATGACGGAATCCTGTTTTTTTTCCCAACTTGTTCTCCACGAGGATCGGCGCTCGAAGTACCTATCAGCCATTCCGAAGCCGTGGGTGACCGAAGAATACCTATTCCTAACCTTGGAAGTATCTCCACAGGCCGTACATTGTCGCAAGCGATGTCTTTGTAGGCAGAACGAAAAGTAAACTGTAGAAATTAATGACAACAACAATAATAACGAGACCAAGAAACTCCTGCCCAGCGTCGCCAACGCAATACCGTGCCTTGGATGGATACCAAACACGCAAGCAATTAAACAGATATGTAGTCCTCGGTGCAAAGTCTATGTATATTACCGCATCCCTGGCGAGATAAGGGGTGCAAAAAGGATCGGACGCGAAAATCTCTGTCCCACCCTTTGCAAAATCAACAAATTCCAAAATCCCATCCTCGGAGCGAGCGGGTTTCACCAGATTGCCATCTTCTCTCCTTGCTTTCCAGTGTGTGCGCGTGTGTGTCTGTCCCCCCTTTTCCCTACCCCTCCCGACCGCTCATCTTTCCTCACGTGCGGTGCGCTCGAAGCCAGTAGTAATCGCAATGACCGGGTATAGCAACCCTGCAAGTCCAATAAAAAAAAGAACCTTTTCATTTTTTTTTTCATCTGTTTTCTTTCATTCTTCTTGTAGATCTTGGGATCACGCCCGTGTAACCCACTTCCCTGTTGTCTCACGAAAACCAGCCAGTCGAGGACTTTTTTTCCTCTCTATCTCTCGGGATCGAGATCTGTGCGAAGCTCCCCCGGCCTCGGTACCGGCGTGACAAGAAAGAGAGAGCACAAACAGAACTATGCCGTGCTTCCGTGGCCGTTATGTGCGTCTATGAAATATATATATATTAAAAAAGGGGTCCTACGTTCCCCCCCTTCCCCCCTTACCACAAAACCTTTTCCTTCGTGACGCTGCATCAAGCAGCTGCTTGAGTCAATACGCGAACGACAGCGGAGCGACTTCCATAGCTCTGCATTGGCGGGAGGTAAGATACTTAGAGTTATGTGAGAGGGGTTCGGATGGCGTGGCCCTTCAACTTGGGACACTAATTAAGTTTTTATAGAAAACGCACGTTCACAAGACAAGTTCGTTGCATAACTTGAGTTTCAAGGTTAACTACCTAGATCCGACCGGTGTGGCTTTTTTCTGCAGTCTAAGACTTAAATGGTCTTAGTCTCCCTTCCAAACAAACGCCGTTAACCATGCGACCGACCCTAACTACCTATGCTGTAAGAAAATAGCAAGTGAAACCCCACCGCCCTTCGAAACGCCATGCCTGAACGTTTGTGGCCTTTCGTCGTGTACTGCAGAAAACCTTACACCGCGGGATCTTAGACCGCATATAGCCTAGTATTTGCCTCGGTCTACTTCCTAGAGGGGAGCGATGGCGGTCCCATCTTACCAGCGCCGGTATCAATCTTCTTGTTGGGCGGCTGCTGGGGGACCTTGAAGCCGCCGTTAGCATTACTCGCGGCCCCGCTTCCGGCAACCTGGGTGAAGGTGCCGCCCTTGAACCAACGGTCCTCCTCCGCCTTTCTCTTACGGCTAAGCTCAGCTTGAACCTTAGGATCCACGAGCTCTAGTCCCTGGACCGGCGTGAATGCTAGAGAAGAAGCCGTCCCCGCACCTCCGCCGATGGTGGATCCTACCCCTGAAGTTCGTAGACCCTTACCGCGGAGGTCGATGTTGCCCGATTGGCCAAAACCGCGCAACGACGAAGCTGAACCGCCGACAGGTGTAGCTCCTCCCCATCCCTTGTGCTTCTGGCTGAGTTTTGCTCGGGTCCGATTATCAATCTGCATTCCCCGGATTCTTCCATCATTCGTCTGGCCAATCATTCCCATGCCTGCGGTAGAATCTCCAATGCCGTAGTCGGTTTCCCTCTCTTCTTTGCCGAACACCATGCGGTTCTGAGCCTTGCGCAGGTCAGTCATCGCCGTTGCCTCCTTTGCCTTGCGCGCTCTTCGACCACCTCGCTTCCTCGAGGGCTTGTCATCTGGAGCCGGCAGCGCTCGCTGGCCCTTATTAGGAGGCGGTTCCGTCAACTTGTCTAACCTTTCTAGACATTGACTCCTCAGTTCTTCACCGTATGATCCATCGGCGTTTGTGTGGCCAGTGTCTGCGCGCGCTGCCAGAACAAGCTTTGCTGCTACAGCCTTCATGGCCTTCTTCTTCACGTCGTTTGGAATGCCGCGGATGATGGGCGACTGGAATAGATAGCCTTGCTGTTTGATACCGACGTTGGTAGCGAAGGCCGTATTCCCTGTTCTTTTAGAGCCCCAGGCAGCGAGGTTGCACGCCGGCGTTCGAGACAGATTGGTCAGACCTCCAGCCGTGTTGATCAGTTGCGCAGCGGTTAGGGACCCAATCAAAGCCGTCAAGTTGGGAGCGAATATGTTCATTCGAGACTGCACATAGTCTGTGAGTGTCTTCTTTGCCTTATCCATCTTGATCATCATATGGCAGGCTCTAAGAATGCGTTCGAGCTCCTCTTGGTTTATCTCGCGGCCTTTAGTCGTAGTGGCTTCGACAGTGACGATCATCAACGAAGGACCGTCTAGAACGGATTTCAGTGATTCACCCAAGGGATTGTTGGCCGAGCCTTGAAGGGCTCTTATGCTGTCCGAATCCATAGGCCCATTTCCAAGGATCGCTACGACTTTGGCGTACTCGATAGGGTTCTGAACGAGAGTCTCAAGTTCGGGGAATCGAGCGGAATAATGATCTCTGATGAACTTGTGGACCTTCATGATCTCGCCATCGATTTGAGTGGAGAGAGTGTTGGATTCAGTGAGGATCTTGTACTCGGGGTTATCCTCAATGTTACCTATATTGGTCGTGTGTGGCGCAAGTGGTTTGGATTGGTAGTGTGCGATATCCTATAAGGTCGTAACCAGTCGGTCAGGTCTATATTTCAAGGCAGGAGATGTAAACACTTCATCACCGTCTGTAGAGTGTAGGAAAGGGGTTTAATGTAGACTAACCATGAGGAGAGGATCCAATCTGTCCATCACAGTGGTAACCTTGCGGATGTCCTTCACGCTGCCTAATTGCATTTTTTCTGCCTTCGCTTTGGTTGCTTCTTCATCCTCCACGGGTTCTGTCGCACTGCCGTTCATACCACCCATTTCTTCATCTTCGTCTGGTTCCTCTTCTTCATCGCCGTCGAGCATCATGGCTCCATTCTCCTCGTGACTTGTTTGGGGCCCGACAGCTGGGCCATCGAGGTCAAGGCCGACATCATTCTGCTCCTCGCCATTCTCAGATCCTGAATCCTCGAAGTCCTGCAGCAGTTCATCTGCAAGAGTCGACATGGTATCGAACGGTAATCTATCGTCGAAGGGTCGCGCAATAGAGGAAATTCATTTACCAGTTCTCAAATATTAAAAGAGTGTGTATCGCGCCTGAATGTAGATGGTGCAGGATTCGCGGATAATTTGAGGGTTCTTCGTGAATGTAGTTGGATAAATTCGTAATGCGACAATGAAATGAAAGAATGAAAAGAATAAAAGATGGTCGCAGCCTTCTGAGTCGCGATTATAATTAATATGGAGCCAATAAGCTTCTTATCCAATCAGTCTATTGATTAAAGTACAAGCTTAGGCCGCCAAACTGTCATCCGTGCACCTTCCGGGGTCAAAGCTCTCAATTCGACTTTCGTACGTAGCACCTATCTTATTTCTTATTCAGCCTTGTCAACTTTTTTTCTCTTCTTTTCACCAAACGCGCTTCCTTCCATAATACAAATATTGGTCGGCAACGTCGCGTCAAACCCAACTTATTCACCACCTTCTTCTTCTTTCACTTGTTTTGATCTACACACTGATATCTTCCTACAAGCATCATTCCTTAATCTATCATGGAGTCCTCACGCGGGCCCCCAAGGGTCAAGAACAAGGCCGCCGCGCCTATTCAGATCTCCGCAGAGCAGCTGCTTCGAGAAGCTGTCGACCGTCAAGAAACTTCCCTACAAGCGCCGACGCAGCGATTTGGCGATCTAGAAGAACTTCATGAGTTCCAGGGCCGGAAACGGAGAGAGTTCGAAGACTATGTCCGTCGAAACAGGATTAACATGAACAACTGGATGCGCTATGCCGCCTGGGAACTCGAACAGAAAGAATTCAAGCGCGCGCGATCCATATTCGAAAGAGCCTTGGATGTCGAACCGACATCTGTAGTGCTATGGATTCGATACATCGAGGCCGAGATGAAGAATAGGAACATCAACCATGCGAGAAACCTCCTTGATCGTGCTGTTACCATCCTACCTAGAGTCGATAAGCTGTGGTATAAGTATGTCTACATGGAAGAAATGCTGGGCAACATCCCTGGCACGAGACAAGTCTTCGAGAGGTGGATATCTTGGGAACCGGACGAGGCAGCATGGGGCGCGTATATCAAACTGGAAAAGCGGTACAGCGAGTTTCAACGAGCCCGAGATATCTTCGAGCGGTTCACGATAGTCCATCCGGAACCGCGTAACTGGATCAAATGGGCCAAGTTTGAGGAAGAATATGGAACAAGCGACCTGGTCAGAGAAGTTTTTGGCTCTGCAGTCGAGGCCTTGGGGGATGAATTTGTCGATGAGAGGCTCTTTATTGCCTACGCCAGGTTTGAAGCTAAACTCAAGGAATATGAGCGAGCCAGAGCTATTTACAAATACGCCTTAGATCGTCTACCTCGGTCAAAGTCTATAGGCTTACATAAGGCTTACACGACTTTCGAGAAGCAATTCGGTGATCAAGAAGGTGTTGAGGATGTCGTCCTATCAAAACGAAGACGACTCTATGAAGACCAGATTAAGGAGAATCCGAAGAACTACGATATATGGTTCGACTACGCGCGATTAGAAGAAACTTCCGGCGACCTGGATCGGGTGAGAGATGTATACGAGCGAGCGGTAGCGCAGATCCCGCCGACACAGGAGAAGAGGCATTGGCGTCGGTACATTTACTTGTGGATCTTCTACGCCATATGGGAGGAAATGGAGGCCAAAGATGTGAGCCGGGCGCGTCAAATCTACAAGTTGTGCATCGACTTAATTCCTCACAAGAGGTTTACGTTCGCTAAGGTCTGGCTACTAAGCGCGCAGTTTGAGATACGACAAGGCGAACTGACAGCAGCGCGAAAGACGCTGGGGCAAGCGATTGGCAGGTGTCCGAAAGACAGACTATTCAAGGGCTATATCGAGTTAGAACTGAAGCTGTTCGAGTTTGTCCGATGCCGAACACTCTACGAAAAACACGTCGAGTGGAATCCAGCCAACTGCCAAACCTGGATCAGATTTGCTGAGCTCGAAAGAGGATTAGATGACCTTGACCGGACGAGGGCTATTTTCGAACTTGCTATTAACCAGCCCGTCTTGGATATGCCGGAGCTACTATGGAAGGCGTATATCGACTTCGAAGAAGAGGAGGGCGAATACGATAGAACGCGCGACCTGTACGAGAGACTACTGGAGAAGACGGATCATGTCAAGGTCTGGATCAGCTACGCTCACTTCGAGATCAACATCCCAGAAGAAGGCGAGGAGGAAGCAGGCGAGGAGGAGGAGCGACCTATCAGCGAGGAGGCAAAGACCAGAGCTCGCAACGTGTTCGAGCGTGCGCACAAACGCATGAAGGAGAAGGAGCTCAAGGACGAAAGAGTTTCCCTTCTCAACTCGTGGCTTGCCTTCGAACGCACACATGGGTCGGCGGAGGATATTGAGAAGGTTCAGAAGCAGATGCCACGGAGGACAAAGCGCAGGCGCAGACTCGAAGACGATACGTACGAAGAGTACATCGACTACGTCTTCCCCGCCGACGACGAACAGAAGCAGGATCTATCAAAATTGCTCGCCATGGCCCAGGCTTGGAAACAAGGCGGTGGAGCTGTCAGCTGATCGGGTTGATCGCCTTCTGTATCTAGTGTACTGGGTAAAAGATGCCATGCGAGTTAACATGTCGCGATGTTGTACATAATAGGCTGTTTCACCTACAAAGATAACGGTCTAATAAAATAGTTACGGATGGATCGGACACCACAATGTTCACCCGAACACATATTATCCTAGAATGCTTCTACGGTGCGTGTGTCGTCCTTGGTTGAACTCACTCCCCTGGGCCATCACATCCTTCCTTGATACCAATGCCAAGCTGTGGGGAGTGATTATGCGGCTCGGCCCCCATTGGCATGCCAAGCCATCGACAGAGCTTGAAGGAACTACATCCTAAAGACTCCCTAGACGTCTCTACAACCCTCGAATATCACTCTGACAGGGGAAGCATGAACGTAACATACGAAGTATATACATATAAACAACAACCTAGGGCCGAATGTAGGTACGTGACCTCTAATACGCGCCAAAATAAACGAGGCGGGCAAAGAATCGGGTGCCCTGTCGAAGGTGCATTCACTCAAGTCCTAACCTCTACAACCTCCGACCCGAACCCTTTCCCAAATAGAAAAAGCCTCCGTGGAATCCAGGTGGGGGGAGGGGGGAGAAAGAACGCTTTCAAGGGGGGAGGGGGGACAGAGAATAGGTATCGTAGGATCCCCTCATACGACCTTAGCACCGAAGGGGAGGCGGTCAGCACGGTGACATCATGCATTTAATAGCTCACATGTGCTACGGAAGATTTCAGATAGGCAGAAGCAATTAGGCACGCTCTTCACCTACCTCCCGATTCGTAACTTGGGTCCCGATCTCAATATGGGAATGGAAATTTGGGGTAATGTAGTATGGTACTTCTGATAATGTACGGAATTTGAACTCCCCCAACCTGGTAGAAAGATGCGAAAAATGGCAGATGCAGTGACGATCTCCTGTGTATTTCGAATATGCACACAGAAAATACGTAGGCACGCCCGGCCGAATGTAACTATCATGGATTTCTCCCGTTACGCCCCGTCCCCTTGCTCACCTACACCAAAGCGAAGCGACCTAGTTGCGCGTACATACACGCCGTGTTCATCTATGTGGGTATGTCGCAAGCGACATGAGGCGAACTCGGTGCGCATATCTGTGCAAGCAGGGCCTCCAGTCGGGTACGAGGAAAGGCGACCCCGTGACAGGCCAGTCGCACCGATCATCTTCGATCTCTACATTCGCCCAACGACACTCCTTGAAGCCGTTCGTTAGGCACCATATGGAACGGTAGATTTTAGGCCTTGTTCATTTATTGCGGCCATATGTACTAGACATGTTGGGAAAAAATAACTGCATGAGATATGATATTAAAATACTTGACTATAAGAGAGACAGATAACGAGAAAACATAAAGATCCAATGAGAAAAAAAAGAAAAAAAAGACATCGTGACTTCATCCAATCAGAGGTCGTCCCAAAGGTCATAATCGTCATCGTCAAAAGATGGACAAGCCAACCCACCCCCGGAAGTTACCTATCCAGACAGCTTAAAAACCTTGCAGCTTATCCGCCATCCCTTCTTTCCCCCCTCTCACAAAATATACACACCGCCCAAAGTATGTGTACATAGGTAATAAATTATTAAGAGATCCCGTTTGGCGATCCCCCATTCTCATTGATGCCACGCGTAAGCCTAGTGCGACCCATTATCACCCTTTCCCATCCCTCCTACATATGTACTCGGCCGGGGCTTGATCTCCTAGATCCTACCCAGTCCCGTATAACCCCCTGCAGAACCTTTTGCCCCCTATCCCCGTCGCACTCCCCATTACGGCCATTGACCACCACGTCGGAATCGTAAAGAGTACCTACCGCCCAATCACCAGGGTAGCGGGGCACGATCTCCGAACGATCAAATCGTTTTTTCTTCTTTTGTTTTGCTTTGTCATAACAGGGACACAAACAAGTCCGAGTCTGTGGTGTCCGATAGGGTGCTGAGAGAGTGCCCAACCATCGTCGAGGGTGGCTGCTCCGCGTTTGTGCTGCAGGAGGACCGATGTTCCAGAAGTGTCGACCCGTGGTGACACAAGCGAGAACTCAAGAGACACAACGGCCCCCCCTGTTGCATTAAATTGTCGGGTATATAAATTAATCGTCGTGATGGTGGTGGCGGCGGTGGCGCCGGCCATCTGTCACAAATCAAAGAGTATCAGTGAAAAAAGCTCAAGTTATATATCAATCATGAAATTGTGCGTATCTTAGGAGATTCAGAGAGAAAAAAGATGCAATGCGACGAGCGAGATTTTGTTTCTATCTCAAGAACGACCGGGGTTAGTTCAACGACGACAACAACAACAACAACAGTTTAAGGCAGACAGTTCCCAAACGCCTCCTTTAAAACTCCAATTTTTGTATTATCCAAAGTCATAAGCCATAATAGATCGTAAATCGTGAATAGGTATGGAGCAGGCGTGTACACTGCAGACCATACATGTGTGATTGGCGCACAATGGGCCGGGACCCACGTGTAAGTGATGCAAGGTGGTTGATTTGTCACCTTACATATCACCTCCTGTAGTCGCTCGGAGGCGCGGGCAAAGCATCAGAGTAGGGATTCCCATCGGTGTAACGGGGTCCCTCGTCATACCGACTCTCTTGTGGTGGAGCTGAGGTGTTCCAATTGTCAGCCCTAGACCTGCCACTGTGGCTGGAATTTGCCCGCTTCAGTCGCTCTAGTCGTCTATCGTGACGCCTCTGCCTCTCTTCTTTCCACTCATTAACTGCTTTGGCCTGCTCTCGGGCCTCCTTGAGTTCCGAGAGTGCGCCCTTGACGCCCAGTGCCGCAATGCCAACCGAAGCAGCATCTTGCAGAAGCGCCTTAGTCTTTAGCTTCTTAGCCTCCTCAGGGCTCAGTTTACCTTCCTTGACTGCTCGATGCCTTGCATCGCGCTGTCCCATGCTGCCATACACGTTGTTAGCGGCGTGGATAGTAGCAACAGCTGCTAACCCCGTCGTAATAAGTTGTTTACGTCGCATCTTCGACGTCATCTTCTTATCTTCATCTGAATCTCCAAGATCGCTACTAGAAGCGGAACTAGACCTACCTCCTCGTGAGTGCGATCTACTGCGCGCTCGTCCACCACCGATAGACCGCTCCTCCTCATCATAATCATCATAACCATCATCGTCTGTCGGGCCTCGGCCACCTCTCATGTAAGCGCGAGACTTGTAATCATCATCATAATTGTCGTCCGATGGGCTCCTGCGACGACTCCGGCGAGAGGATCGGTCGTCATAGTCGTCATCATCCTGGTGGTCGGGCTTGCTACCGATTCCAATCTTAGCAAGACTACGCCGCGTTTTGTCAACAATGCTACGGCTGCGGCTGCGGTTTTTGCGCGGCGAGGGGCTGCGACTATCGTAGGAGTCAACGCTACCCCCTCGGCGAGATCGAGACCGAGATCGGCTATCAACAAGTTTCTTGGCACCTAAAGCGCCGAGACCCGCGGCGGCGAGTCCGGCGAGTCCGCTTCCCGAACCACCATCGGAGCGTGCACGGGAACGGGATCTGCTCCGACCTGTACTTCTGTCCTCCTCAATGTCTTTTCTAGAGCCATGCAGCATGCGATTTCCGAGAAGACCACCGACAACGGCCTCCACCAAGTGGCGTTTGCTGTCCTTAGAAGGATCATGGGCAGCATCGATAGTTGCAGCACCAGCAGCTGCGGTGAGAACGCGCTTCATCTTTTCTCCCTTCCAACCGCCCGGCTCCTTCGCAACTCGGAAGGCTTCTGCAGCGCCGGCGACCAGCGACGCTTTGGCAGCCTTCTGCATCCTAGCCGCAGGAGTATCTCTTGAACTCTTCCTACTGTCTCGCGAACGGTACGAGTCCGGGCTACCACGTCGACTTCCGTGACGACTTTCATGACGACTCCTTGAATCCCTATCAGAACCGCCGCCGGTCAAGGCCTTAATAGCGCTCCCGAGGCCGGCCGCGGCAAGGGCATTCTCAAGGAAAGACTTGTTGCCCTTGTGATCCCTTGGATCTTCGTCGTCATCGTCGGAATAGTATTCGACGACACGGCCGTCTCGGCCTTGATGAACGATGTAGGTCGACTTTTTATCATCCTTATTGGCGTGCTTGTTGTAGTAGTCGACTCCCTGATAGCCAGCAAAGGCACCGGCAGCGCCAAGTGCAGCGGATGCGGCTACGTTGCGATGGACATCAGCGCCTTCCTTCTCAGCTTCGCGGCGATCCCAGAGCTCCTTGGCACCGGCAGCGAGAAGACCACCAGCGACGGCGGCGATAATCTTTTCTTGTTTAGAGAGAACGCGCTTTCGGGCTCTCTCTTCCTCCTCGTAGTAGACGCTTCCAGGCTTCTTGTGACGGCGATCTCTTGTTGCACCATCGACAGAACGACGAGAGTCGTAGTAGTAGTCATCATAACCGGGTTCGGCCGATTTGGCTCGGCGGAGATCTCGGGAGTGACCAGGAGGTGGGAAATCTCGGTTGATTTCCTCGACCGAGAGCTGGTCAATGTCCTCACGGACACGAGGAACGAGCGCAGTCCTGCTGGATGGATTTACTCTAGTATAATAGGTTTCTTGTGTCTCGGTAGCGTAGCGTGGACTTGCCGCCGCTCTTTCACGCCGTTCCTCACGGTGATACCGGCGGGAATGTTCGCGCGGTGGAGGGTCATAAGGGTCGTACGCGGACATTGTTAGCTCGTGACGGTTGAAATTCTAAGAGTCTCTAGTTTGTGCTGGTGAAGCGGGAAGAAAACTCTAAAATGATTCAGAAAAAAAAAGATGTTGTCTAGGTGAGATTGGAAGGGTTATGAGTAATAGACGTAATGAAGGACAGCCACAGCGGGGGTGGGGGGGGAAGGGCGAGGGCGAGTGTTAGGCCCAAATGATGTAGTGCTAGTGATGGTGGTGTTATTAGGAAACTTCGATGCGTTGCAGTTGAAGCGGGGCTATCGATGTTCAGCAGCAGATGCCAGGAGAAAACAAGCTTGAAGCTCCGTGTAACCTGACGTCAACCCCTGTAAGCAAGTTGAACCTGTTAGAAGCAACCCACCTGCCAGGCCAAATTGACGTAACTTGCAACTAACAAAGCAAATTTACCAACCATAAAATTAAAACATATTCAGGTCTTTCTAGCCATTGAATTGAACCTTTCCCCTTTTTTATAAAATTCAAAGAACAGAAATAAAATGACGGATGACAAGATACGTTGGAGGACTCTCGTTCTGAACTGCGCCTCCCGGTGAAAGCGACATCATGCGCGATGCGAAGCCTCTTTACGCTAGCTGAATTTGCATCTAGATACATGGAATCCATATATGCAACATTGGACTGGACTGCCGAAGCAGTTTGATTTACGACATGCACCCAAGCACTGCTAGCATAGCGGGGTCTTCCGCTTAACAGCTTCATTACCATGATCGCAACCCACCGAAGATGGCATCGATATAACGAAAAATACCTAAGCAGCGGAAATTTGTGCCCTGTATTACGACAGGCATCAAGTTAGTTCTTCATGTGTGATAAATCATATGATACCCAACACAAAGTACGTTTGTTGGGAACTGGGCGACTAAGCCGATATCACACAGGTACATATCATAGTGCCCGTCCATGTCTCGGTGTCACGTTACTAGCGGTATTTATTGCCTATCAGGAGTCTTATGAAGCTATACAAGACGAGTCTTTTTGTTGCAACGGTCAAAATCTTATATTTGGTCTTCTCCCGTAGTTAATGTGGTTGCCTCATGGCGCGTAGCTTGCCAAAGGGGACGAATAGCCGTCTAGCAAGCAGCTAAATAATTCGAAGCCCATAGGTAATGCATAGCTTGATTACTATCTCACGAGTTTCTAGAAATTCTCCGAATTCATAAGGGCCTAAGGAGTACAGCATTTCTAGGCTGTTGTGTTGCCCCTATAGCTACCTAGCAGCCCAGCTGCTGTGTATCTCCGGGGATGGACTTATATGTAAGCTCTAGCGTACACCTCGGTATCCAAGTTACCTCACTTTACGAATAGCCATGTATATAACACTAGGTACATATTTGCAGCCTCCCTTCTTTTCTGGACAGCATCATGACAGCTGAGCCTTCGCCCGAATTCATACGGCTAAGGCAACTATTTGCTGACTGGGTAGTATTGTCAGACGGAACGATGGGGATCCGCATGACCAATAGTCCATTATCGATCGATGCGGCTTAAGGACAGGGCTACAGTTCATAGCCCCCAACAATACTTCATCTCCAAGCAGCCTCTTATAAACCCCTGGGTTCCTAGCTTGCGAGCTCCCGGGGGGATCAGAAATACTAGAATATCCAAACAGTAGACTATTGTAGAACTAATATCGTAGCCATGAATCTAGCTAGGTACGAGCTACTGCTATCGGGATTTTAATCTATGAATATTAGTACATAGTGAACTAAGGCCAGCAGCGCGTATGAGGCTTAGGTCGTTAATACTCCTTATGGTTAGACTGTTAGTGTATATCCTCGGGGAATGCCTACTGCCCAACCTCAAGAGCCCAAGTCGATAGGTATGCCTTCTGAAACTCCGAAATCTTCTAGCAGCAAATGCTCTCACATATGTGCAAGAACGCCCAGATGACCTTCCTTTTTGATATAGTAATCAACAGTCACTCGCAAGGCTCTCATGTGTACTAGTATTAGCTAGATACGCTGGGAACTCCATGAATCGAAGCGTAGTTCCTTCTCACTTACAGCCAGCATCATCATATCGTAGTTAATGGCTCCTTGTGGTAAAACAGCATCGATATTAGCTAGCTGTACTTAAGCCTCATGATAACAGGCGTAGCGGGAGTAAGTAGTATCTATCAAATCAAATACCAGGTGACCACTACAACATGAAACAACAATATAATGATATCCTTCTACTACGATTTATACTTGCTACTCGTAATGACCACCATAACAGAAAGGGAAGCGAAGGCATCAAATATGGATATTATAATAATTTATATATCTCCATCCCCAAACCCTACGTAACAGCACGAAGCCAACCCCCATACACACCAAACCACCGCTTTGCACGTCTGCATCTCCGTATATCAGAAAAAATATATATATAAGAATATCGGAGCTAACAACAACGAACCGAAACCGAGCAAAAACTCCGTCCCCCAGTCTCCCTTTTTCGCTCACCAAAAAAAAGTAATCCGCGATCTAATCAGAGAAGAGTGTCGAGTCGTGAAAACCCAGAATCAGAATAGCAACCCGCCGAGCCAGTTTAGTTTCGCCCGTTCCCATTGTATAAATATATACTCCCGAACCCCGCATCCCCTATTTATTTATTGTGTGATTCGTTACCCTAGTCTCAAAGTATATATATCCAAAAAGAATAAAGACTGTCTTATACAACAACGTCAACAAAAAGAAATCCGCAGGGTGGTACTACGATCCGAAGAGTTCCCCGTGCGGCTGCCTGCTGCTTAGGAACAGGTCCAAGGTCTCGACGTAGAGCTCCTTCTGGCTGGTCGTGGCCTGTACGTGCGGGTTCTGCTCGAGCGCGTCGGCCCACTGCTGCCAGCGGGTGCCGGGCATCGGGTCGCCCCAGCCGCGCAGCTCTCTTAGGATGCGGGACATGCGGAGGACGAAGGGCGCGAAGTGGATGTCTACCAGGCACAAGTCTCCGCCGAGGAAGTACGGACCCTAGACGCAGGAAAAGAAAAAGAACGGTAAGAAAGAGGTCGCTTCTCTAGGATTGAAGCATGCAAAGGAGAATAAAACCTACCCTTTCGTCGGCCGCTTGGACGAGGGCCGTTATGTCGTTGCGCAACCTTTCCGTGTACTCCGACCGCTTCGCAAAGTCGGTAGCCTTTGCCAGGGCAAAGAACGCTGGTACGATTTTCGCGTTGATCTGAGCAAGTCAGCCGGAACCCCCTTTATCTCTTGTGGTTATGACCGTAACCTACATGGTCGATCCACAGCCGGCAGTTCGCCTTCAGCCTCGGGTCCGTAGGGAAAAGGGGCACCGTCCGGTCACGGTCCTCGAGCTAGCAAGACCACACAGGTCAGCAACCACAAGGTATCCCCCAACCACGGAAACCAATGGCGAATGGCTTACATATTCTAAGATGATGCCACTCTCGCCGCTGGCCCACTCGCCTTCCCTAATGGCGGGGACCAGTCCTCGAGGGTTTGCTTCCAGCAGCTGGGTCAGGCGCTTAAACGGATCCGTCTCGCAGTACTGGTACTGCATACCCTTCGCTTCGAGGGCGATCCATACCCTTTGGGAAAAGGGGCTGACAAGGAAGGGCCATCAGCTCGTGAGGTGGTGTGCTGTTTAGAAATGACTACTTACCAGAAGCAAGCAGCGTAGAGCTTTAATCCATGCTCTTTCGAATGCCTTTTTGCTGTTGCGAGCGCGGCCCCGGACATTTTCTTTGGTAACGGTTTCTATAGTTGTGAATTAGTCCTTTGCAACGCTGTTGGCTTTTTGTGTAATGTATTAAGAAATAAATAAAATATAAAGATAGAAAAATAAATAAAAGGTAGGAAAAGGCGTAATTGGGCGACAGGGGATGTTCGATATTCCAAGAACGATTTTTTCCTCCGCTATGCCGAGGTGAAGAAACAACCCATATATCAATTGTCTTGACAGATCTTTCCCATATATAAAACCGGGTACAAAGATAATCGCGTCTATGATACAAGGAGCAACCCACCTGGATCTTCTTTACCTCTTTCTCCTGCGCAGTAATATACCTCTGCACGGTGGATTTCTTGATCTCATCGCTCTTCTCCAGGCTATGTTTATGAGGACCAGCGACGCCGTCGCCCTTCCCATTTCCACCATTGCCATTAACTCGCTGTATGGTCCAGAACTTCTCCCCATTCAGATGAGCATCCACAGGTCGCGGTAGACCGTCACCAAAGGTTTGTTGTTGCGGAGACTGGTAGGCACTCGACTGGGTCATGTTGAAGTTCGCATCCCCATCACCGGGAAGAATGGTTGCGCCTGGGAAGTACTCGGTGATCTTGATCTTGACATCACATAAATCTCTCTCGCGCGCACTTCGTTTCCGCTTCTTTTTAGAAGGGTCGTCCGACTTAGGCGTTCCCGGCGGCCGTCCTTTCATCCGGCAATCCCAGTAATGTGAGATGAATGGTTTGCGCTTGTACTTCTGCGTGGACCGATGTGAGTAAACATTGTCGATGTGGGGGAAGTAGGTCTCGAATCTGGCGGATAATTAGTCTTATGCACTCGGATCTAAAGGGAGACCTGCTCCCTACTGTTCATTGGTTAAAATGATAGTATCGTCGACGTTGAATAGCTTCTCGCGCCAAGCTTGAAGATCAGGTGGGTCGACAACTATCCTATTGACCAATTGACCGTGTGGTCTATGTTCGGAGCCTTCGGGACCCGAGGAATTGACCTGCGAAGGCTGAGTGAACAAGTCCTCCTCTTGCTGAAGCTGCGGCCCAACATTCGGTTGAGACATGATGGGGTTCTGAGTTAGGATTCCAAATTGACCATGTGCAGGCGGCGCTGAGTGTGAAGACGGAGGTGGGAGAGAAGCATGATGTTGGTGTGGGGTTCGATGGATATCGGGCGTAGATTGGTTATGTGTATTCTGAAGCATGTGAGTAGGATTTGCGTCTTGGTCGAAGCCATCCTGAGGGTGTGGAGCGAAGTCGCCCTGGACGACTGGTACGGTCGGTACGGCATGTAAGCGCTGGAGGTGTCGCTGGAAGACGGCGGGATCGGTGGTATCGAGAGCAGATAGGTTGAGATTCGGGTGCGATGAAAGGCTCGGGACGCGGAAATGATGTGATTGCGGTGGATGGTGGCCGTGATGGTGTATTTCTTGCGATAGAGGATCCTCAGCGCCCGGGGGAGGAGGAGCAGGAGGAGGCGGTTGCGGTGGTGGCGGCGGTGGTGGAAAGGGAACAGAGGCGGGGTCCATTGTTGGCGACGAAGCTGTCGGTGATGGTATATCTGAATCTTGCTGGTGGTGAATTTGCTGCTGCTGCTTGATAATGCCTCTGAACATATCCGGCGCAGCCCACCAGCTTCGTTTTACCCCATTCTCAGGTCGGGTGTCGAGGGCGAAGTGTCTTCGCCGTCATGATTTGGTTCGTAGCTTTAGCTTAGTTTAGGTACGGAATGGCTTTCCTAGGGGAGACCGCGTTGGGATGATCGAATCGGACGATACCGGCAATGCGGGAAGTAACTAGTCTAGCCAAAAGTTACCCGGAATGCTACTTCAATAGATAAATAAATAATATGTAAGATAAAATAAAATAAAAAGATCAGATAAAAATAATTGTACCTAGGTATTAGGATATGGGAAAAAACGCCGATAGAAGCTGAAAAGTGCAGCTCACGAATTGCCCGCCTTATGGTCCTGTGGGAATGCATTAAGGTAAACTCTCGCTGCTTTTAGCTTGAGCTTTTACAACATCATTTACTCCCCTCATTCTGGAGAATTCATCAATTAATTGAAAACCCATCAATGAAAGACTGCAATATATCTACAATTATCATATTTTCTCAAATACCACCGCGATGGGCGAAACGAACAGGTCTTTCGTTGATGGGTTTCCAATTGATTTTTGTGAATTCTCTAGAATGGGCGGGTCAAATGATGCTGTATTTTCTAAGTGTAAAAAGCTCAAGCTAAAAGCAGCGAGGGTTTACTTTGAGTACTTGATTACATAATGCACTCCCTAGTCCCAACCAAGCCTTCCAAGGATTTTTATGCACCCCCAGTCACATCTGTCATCCACTGCTTCGTCCTTTCCCGTTTGTCCCTGTTTGTTCCAAGCGTGGCCAGACCGGGCTTCTCTGAACCGCCAAGTCTAATCCTAAAGTGGCAAATGAACACCTGTACCTTATCGTTCGCAGGGCCCACATGCCGAGAAACGGCCAGACGGACTAGCTTCTTGGGAGGTAGCTTCTGGCGCTAGTCACCATATTAACGATACATCGTAAAATACTCAGATACCTCCAACAAATTGGAACCTTGGAAGTGTAATGGGAATAATAACATCCTATTGATTTGTTACACCAATAATCCAACCTACCAATAGCGGAATTGGACCCTGACGATCTAAGATCTCAACCATTATCTGTTAAATACTTATCCTCCCAGTTACGCCCAACGCCCCTCTTCAGAAGATCCTGAGCTCCAACAACCATGAATCAAGTTCGCCAACTACACCTCTTGTTATCAAACACGTTGAAATTACGGATATAAAAAGAATCCCCCTCTCTGACTTTTCCGACCTTCTTTTCTTAGTTCATGATATGATACGAGGGAAGCTTACGTGCTGCATCTGAGGCTGCCTAGTATCTATGATTGGCATTCGCTTGTCATTCTATTATTTCTATGATAAATGATATATCATACTCTTACTAATAGAAATATCAAATATCTCGATAAGTTCGCCTGAACCAATGGCTTGATATACATATATAACGTTTCTATCATCATCCTTATTCCTTTGGGCATCATCTACTTATGTATGTACACTGCCAAATTTTACTATTTATTTGTCTGTGAGAATGGAGTATAGATGTAAGAGGGATTCGTCTCATCACCGACGTTAGATATCTAATAATACAAACCGGTTGCGCCACGTCATTAGCAATGTCCTGTATAGCTCGAAATCACTGTTACCTCCACATCGACGTTGAGTATACAGTACTCCAGACGGCCCAGTGAGTCAGGGCTTCACTATATATCCAGCCCAGTAACCAAACCATGTATATCCATCCCATCTTACCCTATTTGAACCACCGCAAAGCAGAAAACATTTCGACTAATCGTCAACTTTTACGAGGGCCCTATGTATTTGAATCCCATGCCAAATCCATCCGCATATCTATTAGATGCTGAAGCACACCCTCCGCCACCGGTGTCATACCGTTCTGTCCGGGCCAGCCGTTGGGAACCGTGAAGCCGTTCCCTGAACCGTCCACCGCGCCGAAGGATTCGGGAGTCATACCAGTGCCGCCGCCGCCCATTTGGAAGAAAGTGGATGGGTCTATGCCGGCTTGAGAGCCTAGATGCTGGTGAGAACCGATAGGACTGGTGTCGAAAGATGTCCTGCCGCTGGTATTTCCCATGTGACCAGACCCCGTGGTACATTGTCGATTGTCTGAACCACTACTTGAATTTGGCGTTGGTCGGTTGGATGGCCCATCTGTATTTGATGATGCAGAGATATCGTTCGAGTCGCTCCCCGCACCGTCCACAAATCCTCCCGGATATAACAAGGGTGGTATTATTCCCTGGTTGCACCCGTCCGGAGCAGAGCTCCGCTCGCGCGTAGGCAGCTGTTGGTCCCTCGGGAGCCAGCTCTGGTTTGTAAAATCATCCGACCTCTGCCCAGAGGTTGACGGGTTTTGATTTTCGCATTGACCAATATTTGGAACGCTTAGCGGGTCGTCGGTTGTCACATTTGCGTGACGATATGCAAGAAGACCGCCGCCGCCTTCTTCACGGTCACATTTATTTAAATGGCCATGTTTATGATGCATTTTTGGGATCTTGATACCGGAACCAGGCTGTGAGTTGTTAGTCGGTGTTATCGGTTTATGAAGTTGCTTGAGAGACTTACACTATCCGCACTTCTTGGAAAGGCAGACTTAAGCTTCGGTATCCGTGTCCCCAATGCTTCCAAGTCTACATCTAATTGTACCAGGAATGATTCAGTCAGGGGGTTCTTTCTCTTTAGAGCATTCATAGCAGCCAGGAGGAACCGTAGCGAGTCGGCTGTCTGGCTGTCGTCCGGTCGACTCTTTAAGTATTGGACGAATACTCGAGCCGCAACGTATAAACAGAATGATACGAATGGGTTCATCTACATCGTTGTTAGACAATGAGATCTCTCTGCTTTGTAACTCCAAAGAGGCTACTTACGGCACATAAGTCCAAGTGCGACACCATTCTCATGATGCTAGCAATCTCATTCGCCGCTGTAATGCAGCGAACTTTACTTTCCGCGCTGACAGATGGCGGCAGTTTGTTCCTGTCCGCTTTGAAGATAGCGGCTTGGTGAAGACATATTGTCGAAGTATGGATGTTCATGTTAGTAAATACAATATTAGGATTGGCGAGCCCAGTAGGGAGCTTCAGGTGGTTCGGTAGACATAGGGAGGTGTTTAGCAGAATGTTATCCATATTCCTGTGACGTTTCCAAAACTCTCCGTTAAGGTCGTGATCCCGATCATCTGCGTCCGGGCGGTGAAGATGAACGAGATTCCTGCCGAATAGACAGGCCATCAATACTATACCCCCAAAGGATGAGAGTTTTGCAGCCCCAGCCGGACACATGGACTCTGCAAGAGATTGCGTTTGTTCCGGTCGACTCATTTCGAATGCCTCCTCTGAAGAGGGTAAGTTGGTCATAACATCCCGCTCGTCAATAGTCATAGGCCAGCCTGTTCCAATACTTGCGTATCGATCCTTGCAGAAGGCCATCCAAAATGTCCGTCGCCTCTCTTCTCGCTCCGTCCAGTCGCGAGGTGGCGGAAGGCATTGCTTTACATCGAGACCCGATCCGTCAAGCCTATGAAGTCCGATCCTATGACGTGTGAGTATACATGTATCTAAGTTAATTCTGGCTAAGTGACTTACATCTGGCATAGACGCACAGCTGCACCCGTGCTCATCCATGCTCTTGGGAAGTACATCATCTTGAACTCATATGAGGCAAGTAATACATGAGTCTGGGCATGAGCCACTGAAATCATGTGTTCACCATAGCCCTTGACGTAATCCCCTTCCACATACTTACGAGCACGCTGGTAAAATAGGTCCTTGAGGTCTGCATACTTGTCTGCTACAGCACAGGCTTGAGTCCATATCGCGTATCGTAATGCAACGGGGGGTCTTTGGTTTGGCGCCCTAAAGGGAAATATAAGCATGGAGGCAAATAAGAGTATAGTCTGGAGTATAGTCTGGAGAGCTCGAACATAGATATGTAAAATAATATAAAATGAACAGGTATATCATACAAATTCATCGCTGCTAAATATCGGAATTTGTGGATCATGGGCAACGACGGGTGAATTTTATCGAAATATATCTGATGCCTAAGTATTTCTGTTAGTGGAAGTCGGCAGGTACCCATTATGAAATATCGCTTACAGTTCATCGATCGTCTCCTGAGGTGGGAGAGGTTCCTCTAACCCTAGGCCGATCATCTCCCACGTAAAGCTATTGTCCATGCCGCCCATATTCATCGACATATTGCCCGACATATTCCCTGACATGTTCCCTGACATATTTCCCGACATATTAGCACTGAAGTTAAAGTCGTCTAAACTGCCACCAGCCTGAGGTGATTCCTCATTGAAACGCCATCGGTCCATATCTCTGTCATTTGAGATAGCTATATTGGGAGTCGTGACGTTGAAGTTAGGGGTCGGGGGAGCCTGTTGTTGATTGCGATTCTGTTCAAAGGTGACGTTGGGGGGCTTGGCGACATCAGGGCTGGCGTTGAACGATGGCTCCTGGGTTTTATTCAAGAGCGTCTCGACTTGTTCTAAGTAAGAACAAAACATCTTAGTTGCTGTACCCTAAAATTTAACGATTTTCCGACTAGATCAATACTCACTCAATCTTTCTTCCAAGGCCTTCACGTAACCCCTTTTTGGACCGCTCTTTCGTCTCACTTCATCGTAGGCGCACTCATGCCCTAATCTCGTACAGGTGCTACAACTGGGCTTGATGCCGTCGCATCTAAGTTTGCGTTTCCGACATATCATGCATGCGAGTCGCTTCGGCCTCGGGACCTTGCCATTGTTCTGGCTTTGAGATGTAGCCGGCGGGCTCGTTTCGGCGGTTGGACTGTGATCGGCACCTCGAGACCCCGAGTTGTTGGCCTCGGCGCCAGGCGCCTCGCTATGTGAAGTCGCCATGGCTAGAAAATATAGTTAAACGACACGATGAGAAGAAGAAGCAGAAAGAGAAAGTCCGGCGTCGGTGAATATGAAATTACGGATCGGACGATGTGTATTTCGGGATGCGCGTCGGCTTCGAGCCACTACAGCGCCTCAAAGATGAGCGCCTCGATCTCGCCACGCACTAATCGAGGATGCTAGTGGAAAGAGATCTTGACGGCGGGGCAATTTATCACTCCCTTCTCTCATTCACTCTTTCGTTCATTGATGAAGTATCAAAGATGTTTTGACGTTTCGTAGTCAGATTTAGTCGGTGTAATTCCAGATCTTACAGCCGGAGACCTAATCCCGAAGCAGCTGTAAAAAAGCAAGTATTAGAAGTCAGAAGAAAAAAAAGGGCAGCTGGGCAGGCTGTGAAGGGGGTGTCCTTTTGGGGTGTATTGAGTCCAAGCAAGGTGGGGAATGAGATCTTGTCTAACTGACTCTCTTCTTTTACGGGGAATCGATCATCTTAGTATGTATTATGTTATTGTCAAGAAGTTTTAAGGCTGAAGAGTGGCTGTGATCTGACAAGGTTTTCAGGTTGTTGGTTTATTAATCAGAATATCTTTGTAGTCTTATCTGACGGGGAATGAGGCAGGCAGGTGCAGGTAGGCAGGTAACTTGGTAGACGAATTCAAAAATTCCTAAACGCAGCATAAGCAGGCAGCAGGTCCAATGCGAAATAAAAGCGGCACATGGGAATCCTGGTCGCTTGTGACCACCAATTAGGCGACAGAACAAAGGGGGACCTCTAGGAGAGGATCTAGCCCTGGTAATTATGAATTACCTAGGTACTAATGCAAATGTATTTTAGGGCTGAAAGTGGGCATTGAGAACTGTTCAAGCCACATACTTTTACTTATACTTACAGCTGTCCATTGAGGCCCTTGAACTTACACCCAACACGTTATCAATCGTAATCACATATGTATGAGCACTTTATTGAGGCGGTGACCAACAACTTTCTCTGTATTACTTGGATACTACCTACATATAAGTGTCCATGTCATCGGGCACCTTGATTAAAAGCTCGGGGTACTCAATGCTAGTCAGCAACCCTCTCCGAGCTCAATAGACCTCTCACGTATCATCTCTTGCATCGCTCCAACTTTCTCGACCAATTGGCCGACCGACAGCCATGTTCAATATGAGATATAGACAGCTTGTTCGGCCCCAGGCATTGCATACGCAACACTTCTTTCTGCCTGTAAGTTACGGCAGATGTACAATGTAAACTTGTATGATTCGTCCTGCCATCTTAAAAACCCCACTCATGTCGTCGAAGATATAGGACTTGCATGGAATGTTATTACCTATTTCCCCCCAGTGCTAGCCCCTATTACTCTCAGGCTCCCCGAATCAGCATATGCGAGTGCATATCGATTTGGAGCCCATGCGACAATTGGGGAAGGCGTTAAGGTTTTATAAGTACAAAGATGTTCTCCAGTCTCGGAGTTGAAGATTTCCAGACCAGATCCTAAAAGTTCAAGGCGGCAAGGTTAGACACACATTCAAACTGCGATTAAACTTATTCCCGGGCTTACCTTCGTCACTTCCACCCACGATGTAGAGTCCATCCCAAGAGAAACCTCGGCCACATGTTAGCGTAAGGTGAGTCGTAAGCAGCAGGTTCAACTACTTACTAAGACTGCGAACTGGACCGGTCATCTTAGTCGCGGTTCTGAGACAGTTCCATTCCGACGTTTCCCAAAGTGCAATGAGTGAGTCGGTCCCACCCGTGGCCAGGTACCGATTGAATGGGTGTAACTCAATAGCCATGCAGGATGAGGTATGCCCAGTTAACATGAACTCGGCTTCTGGTCCTTCTTTGTAGTCAAACTGATAGGCGGGCTCAAAGTCGGGAAACGAAAGAATTCTCGTCTTTCCATCCCCAGTAGTGGTAAATATCCTCTGGCCACTCCAGCAGAACGCGATATTGTTCGTCTGCACAGGCTGCTGGTATGATGATATCGGGGTACTTTGGGTCGATGAGATAACGAATAATTTGTCGTCCTAATACAAACGGTTAAGGTTAGGAAAGTAGGCTAGACCAGAATGCGTACCTTGTTCCCAACCACAACGCATTCACCCTGAGGCTCCCAGGCCAAAGTAAATGTTTCTCCTAGGCCCTTGACCTCGTTCAAGACTTGCTTGGTCTTGACATCCCAGAACCTCACTACACCATCGCTACTCACACTGCACAACTCGAGATCCTTGACAGGATTGAAGGCGACCTTTTCAATAGATGCCGCATGACCTTTCAACTCGGTTGTCTGGCGAACATTGGGTTTGTCCGCATTCCCTTGAGCCAATTAGTAATCGAGGGTTCGTGTTGTATAGCATAGCGCGACAGGAACATAGAAGTCCCATGAAATGAATGTGGAACCATCGTAAAGGGGCATTTGCACTTGAACAGAATATGAGCTAAAAATGCGCGACGTACAGACTCGTAAAGTTTTGTCTGCGCAACCAGTAGCAATGTAAGTTCCCAAGGGATTCCAGGCAATCGTGCGAATACTAGGTGAGGTTAGCCAGCTCATTCAAAATGCAGCAGCGTTGAGCCTGCCTCATATGCATGTCACGAGGCGATGTGAGTCTGCGCTATGCATAGCTATGAACAGGTATTTAGGATGAGTATTGACCTACTTGTTTTGTGTCTTGCTCGCACTTTGGTCGTGGTATACTGTCGGCTTCAAAGAGGGAAGTAGAGTCTTCAACCTCTCGGGCGCAACTGAGGTCCTTGGTGCTATGCGCGCCATGTCTTGATGCTTAGCGCGACCAGAGGACTATGAATATATTTATGGTGGAGTCAGAGGTAAGCTTGCATCTCAGGGTCAGTCGTTGGATACAGATGGTGAAAAGGAATTAGGCACGTGTAATGTGTCAGTTTTTGTTTTGTTGCTTGTTAAAAGATAAGTTTGTTAATGTGTTAATGTGCATGTTCAAAGTTTGGTTTTATGTCTAAGAGAACCTTGGAAGCATTTCGGTATGAACATTGATGTCGGATGATATGTAGTTTTTATGCATAATCTGCTTAAGTGGGTATTATTGATATAATAATTGATGTATTGTAACTTTCTCGATTAAGAAATCTTGGCACAATTTAGATGGATCCGGGTGTACTCAGCCGCGTACCTGGTAAGACCTGGTAGGTACAGACTAATTATTACAGTACCACCGATCTGGGTAGTTACCTCTTAACAAATACACAACTATCGAGGCCAGCCTTCTTCAGTTGAAGCTCGTCCCTCACTTTCACATCTCGCCATGCTGCAAAATAACACAACATTAAAATAGCAGCATAATTGGCTGCTCATATTCTTATCATACACTGTCTTATGACCTTTATGACCTTTCGGCGCTTGGGATACACGGATGAAGGTTTTAAAGGCCTGTATTAGCCATGTACTGGCCCATTGGAACTCCTAGAATATATGCGACAACCACCAGCCAAGCTTCTGCTAAGACAAACTTCGTCGTATCCAACGATGGTGTTGCTTCCAGTATAACCGCCGATACCGACTCCTTATCGAGCTCCGAACCACCACCTCCCGTACTATTAGATGAGAAAGACAGAAGCATACCAGATGCCCACATACCGCCCGTCACGCCGGGTCTTAAGACGCCGGCTACCCCGGCTATAAAATCAGTAGAACATGACGTCTACCATGATGGAAGTAGTTCGAATTCGCAACAATATCTTGCAACATCTGGAGGAGGTGGTATTCCAGCCGGGGACCCTGCTGTTGCCTTGAAGGTATCTAGGACTGGCCATCTGTTCGCCGTTATTACGGCCACTACTATGACAATCTGGCAAACCAAGGTTCGTACCCTATCTAGCCAACCTGTCGTTTCACATTCTAACATCAATATCGTCTGCCCTCTAGCCCACTGTGATCCAGGCTGTTGTTGTCCGATCCGAAACATCTATTAGATCCTATGGTACCAATGTCGCACTTCTACTTAGACCCGATTCCGTTATATTCGTTGTCCAGACAAGTTTAGGCTACTTGATCACGTATTCGCTTGCCACCGATGCCGAATCTCGCGTTTACAAGCCTCGTTTCTCAGACCATAACAACATCCAGAGGCGACGGCAAAGTCATTTTGGAGGTCCTGGTAATAATGCACCCGACCAGATCATGTTAGGGCCGGGTGAAGGAACCGGAGTTCGTGACATCAGTGTTCGGTTTCGAAGGGTGATCAAAGTAGACGCTGGAATCGAATGTGCTCTCGCCCTTGATGACGAGTTAGTCGTCGCCACGAAGAAGCCAGCAGCTGTTCAATGCATTCGGTGGACCCCGGATAGCACCGGTAACCAGACGAGTACCGAGCTTGTAAGTCGCATGGGTTGGCTGGAGAAGAAAGTATCAATCAAGGAAATGACCCACGATCGACCGATGAACCTCTCTACTTGGGTCACAAGCGACGGGAAAGCTTACGCTGTCCAGCGAATTTCGACCAGCAAAGCCAAAGATAGCCCCAACTTTGACCCAAAGAAGTTATTCAAAGGTCACTGCTTCCATTCGCCACACGGAGAGAGTGATCATGCGGTTAAAGCAGTCGTCAATGCCCGATTCTCACTTGTCGCTGTGGGGTGCTTTGATGGGAGTATCCGTGTATACTCCGCTAAAGATTACGCTGGCAACATCCCCCCTTCTCATGTACATCAACTCCCAGTTTCGTCTGAAACCTCAGGCACCTTGATAACATTAAGCTATTCGCCGGACGGATATTGCCTCTTCGCCGGCTATGAAAATGGATGGGCTACGTGGAGCGTGTTTGGCAAGACTGCTAGCCACAGCTTCAATGCCAGTCCCTCCATAACTTCTGCTAACCAGGAGGGGTGGTTGGATGGTATCAAAGGCGCCAGCTGGGTTGGTGGCGCTTCTGAGATCCTGATAATTGCTCGCCAGAGTGAGGCTATCTGGCTGCTTGAAATGGCGCGAAGTGCAGTAACTGGTTGCTACACTCCCCCTAATCTCTTTCGTACCGTGCTGCAAAGCTCGTCTAGCGTTATGGTCTATCGGGGCTATGATCTCCCAGACCTTACTAGCATATCTGCTGAACCGTTCCTCTGGCACAATGCTAGGATCCCCTCCAATTATCTGCTAAACCAATGGCCCATCAAATGTACTGTCGTATCTGCTGATGGTAGATACGTTGCCGTCGCGGGCCGGCGGGGACTTGCACACTATAGTGTCAATAGCGGTAGATGGAAGACTTTTGCGAACGAGGCCATGGAGAACGAGTTCCAGGTCAGAGGCGGGATGTGTTGGTACCAGCACATCCTAGTGGCCGCGGTTGAAGTCAACAGATCACATGAGCTCCGGCTATACTCGAGAGAAGCATCCCTAGATAGTTCGTCGGTCATGTTCACTCAGCAAATGCCTGCGCCTATTGTCTTGATAACCCCATCGGGAGAGGACTCCTTACTAGTCTACACCTACGATAACCTCCTCTACCACTTCGTCTTCGCGCCTGTTTCCGGCGCTATGAGGCCCATACAGGTTGGGCAGATCGCCTTTCACGGTATTGTCAGATCGCCCGCAAGGGTGAGAGGGCTCAGTTGGATACTACCTGAAAGTCAGATGATTGATGGCGATCCTTCACAAGATGTCGCGTTTGCCTCGGTACTTTTCCTAGTAGATGGGAAGCTCGTTCTTCTTCAGCCATCGGTCAATAATGAAGGACAGCTCAAATATGATATGCGCGTCATATCTCACAACGTGGAATTCTACGCGAGTATGAGAGATCAGTTAACTGTTAATATATTGAACGAGTCTAGTGCAACTTTCTCCGGGGAGGCTGAGGAGAGTAGTCTTCGTAATTCATTATGGGTATTTGAGGGCCATGAGTTGAAAGTCTGGCCTGACATTCAAATTGTCTTACGAGCGACTTCAATTGAGCCTTCAAAGGAATTACCCCCTACGGTGTCTATGCCCATCGATTTCTATCCTCTTTCCATCCTATTAGGTAAGGGAATCGTGTTGGGGGTTGAACCTGAGCTGGTCCAACGAAGAGACGTCAGTTTCTCTTTTTTCCGTTTCTCTATCAGGGTAAGTAACCTGCTTCATCTCTTTCTACAAAGCTGACAACCGGTAGACCCATCTTTTCCTCCCTGAAATTCTACGGTTTCACTTAGTAGCAAATAACGCTGCGGCCGCACTCAAACTAGCTCGACAATATCAGGACCTTGAATACTTCGCACATGGCTTAGAGGTACTGCTTCATCATGTTCTTGATGAGGAGGTCGACTCGGCACCGGCACCGGAGGCTGCCATCCTTCCCAGAGTCCTGTCACTCTTGTCTTCGTTCAAGCAATATCTAGATATTGTAGTCCAATGCACAAGAAAGACTGAGGTTAGATCGTGGCGGACACTTTTCGCGTACTTACCTCCGCCTCAGGAGTTATTTGAAGAATCACTTCAACGCGGCTCATTGAAGACGGCCGGTGGTTATCTATTGATATTACACACGTTTGAAGAGCTGGGCGCCGCATCGGAGCAGTCGGTGCGTTTATTTTCTCGGGCCATCAGAGAAGAAGATTGGGAGCTTTGCAAGGAGTTGGCTCGGTTCCTAGCGGCGATGGATGAAAGTGGTGAGACGTTGAGGGAGGCAATGGAACTCGTCAACATCCGCGTCAAGAAAGACTCGGATGATGCCGATATAATTAGTAGGCTCGAGGTACCGCAGCTGAAGACTAATGGTACTTCCCGATTATCACGACAAAACTCTGATATCGGTTCCGACATACAGGAATCAGCTAGTGACATCAGCAGCTTTGGTACGGCGAGTCCCATATGATATAATATGGTAGAGCGGATGGCATAGGATAAAACGGGTCAAGCGGGTAGTAATTCACATTCTTCATACATAGTTAGGAGCTGAAGGATTGCATTGTAAAACTCTCGGGCTGCCTTCGAGAAAAATTATGAAGGGGGAAAGGAATGTAGACCTAGACTGGTCTGACATAGCGGTGTTCTGTTTTTTTTTTTTCTAGGGGGAGTACAGATGAAATGAAAATCAATTATTAAAAAAAATGCAACCACCCCGGGTTATAAGATTTTTATTTGGAATCCCATTCCACCTGACCTCAACGATATTCAAATATTTAGGGGTACCCAGCAGCTGCCCAGATGCCAGCGTTCCTAGGTTTCGCTTACCGGTATTATGTCCATCCTGTCCAGGTGATATAAATAAGTACCTAGGTACCACGGTTGTCGACGGTTAAGTCTCGGTTAATTTCCGAAAACTCCAAGATCGGGGGGCTTCCTGCCTAATCCCACATCCCTGGATACCGCATGAGGCTGAGATTAGACCCACCCAGATTTTTAAAACCCCACCAACCCACCAAACGTTTGTCGGTATTTCGTCAACGTCCAAGGGTTAGCTACTTGTTTGCGCCCGAACCCGTCCACCGCCGCTGTTTTTGCTTCTCATAACGACATAAGGACCCATCCCGTGATAGGGCTCACCTTATTCTTCATTTTTACCTCACTCGTGCTACCAGGGATCTGCTAGTTCGGTTGCGTCGCGCGCCTTCTCCCGGATCAAAAAAAAACGACAGTCAGACAGTCTGTCACGACTGCCTCACGCAGCCATGATGGACGAGTTTGCCTCTGAATCCGATAGCGACTACACCAGCTATTGGCGAGATTGGGTATGTGTAAATGTCTTGCTAAGCTGAAACTGTTTTACCACCCATATCCTCATGTCCTTGGTCCGAGGTATCCCTTTGTTTAGGCAGCTGCTTTTGGATTCGACTCAACGACTGGCTTTCTCGAAGCAACGACAATGTCATGTATGGAGAGATTCAGGTCATCATCAGTACTATAGCGTTTGCTGTCAATTATAGAAGATTTAATTTTGGTGGCGTACCCTAGTCTCCCTTTTCGGCCGTCTCTGTCTATACAAAACGAATTGCTAAGAAGGATCACTCGTCTTACTTTTGATATTATTCCCAAATCCCCAGCTAGGGATATACCGCTAGTACCGGAACGTTTGGGTAGATGTTCACCAAGTCGCTTTTTTTTTCAAGTGTTACAAAGGGATAAGTCGAGCTTGGACCATTGGACACATTGCCTGAAAAATCATTATCATTCTGATGCTAATTCATGCTCTCAGTTCATTTCCTCGCGTGGACACGAGTATTTCTGCGAGATTGATGAGGACTACCTCACTGACCGATTCAACTTGACGGGCCTTAACACGGAAGTCCAGTATTATCAGTATGCTCTCGACCTCATCACAGATGTCTTTGACCTTGACTGTGACGATGAGATGAGGGAGACTATTGAGAAATCGGCCCGCCATCTCTACGGACTAATCCATGCTCGCTACATTGTGACTACTCGCGGTCTAGCTAAGATGGTATGGCTATTTCACTCGATCATTTCTGAGCTACCTACGTGCTAACATTCTTCTTGTAGTTAGATAAATATAAGAAGGCTGACTTCGGAAAGTGCCCGCGGGTGTTTTGTCACTCTCATCCACTCTTGCCCATGGGCCAGACCGACCTCCCTCATCAAAAGCCCGTGAAGCTCTACTGTGCTCGGTGTGAGGACGTCTACAATCCGAAGTCTTCACGCCACGCTATTATCGATGGCGCGTACTTTGGAACCTCGTTCCATAACATCATGTTCCAGGTCTACCCGGCGTTGGTCCCTCCTAAGAGCGCGGACCGGTATATTCCTCGAGTTTACGGTTTTAAAGTACACTCGTCAGCGGCATTGATTCGATGGCAGAACACCCAGCGTGCGGACATGCTACGACGTTTGCGAAAGTTGGAGATAGAGAGCGGGTTTAAGGAAGACATTGTGGGCGAGGACCTCGAAGAGGAAGACGAAGAGGAGGACGATGTGGATGTCGAGCCGATGGAAGGGGGGCTCTCTATTCTTTGATACCTTCGCTGGTCAAATTGCGGCCAGGGTCCTCTCTTCTCGATGACTTCTTTCCGACTCACTTGATCCTGGCTCCATCCGGCGTCTTTCCGTTCATACTAGCGTAGGATTTTTATACCTGTGCCCTTAATGGAATTCGGACTTGACATGGTGTACAAGCACAAAATGGATGGTGTTGGTGGCATTCATAATGAAGACACAAATTTGGCATTATGCTGGCGTTTGAGAAGGATGGGTTGTCATTCTATGGCGTTTATAAGATTCCCCTAGCATATACGTAGTATCCTGGCATTGGTAGTCCGAAAGCCTTAGGATACTAATAAAGTGCATCCGTATAACCTCTCTCCCTTCGTAAAAGTAAATTCTCTATTTGCGTAGGTTGAAGTGACGCGAAGGTGTTCCGTAAGCACTGTGCCCGAGATTGCGAGGCGATCGCAAGGTATTGTGGTAGAAAGCAAGTACAACTATGGTACGAAACATGGCACGGCACAAGGCTGGCAGACTGGAACTATATTCGTATCACGCCGAGATTCTATCAAAATGGGTTCAATGTAACATCGACTTCATGCAGTAACCGCCAATCAATGCGGACTAAAAGACCTCAGCGCCTATTCTAATGACTGAATACTCATGGATAGACTGATTACATCTCTAATTCGTTATCAATGTAAGCTCGTGCGAAGATATTCGATCGCGAATCCAAATGGATAATCATTGTGCGATATCTTCCTCGCGTCCATCCAACACGGGACAGAGTCGCGATGAAAAAGAATCATGAATAAACATGGTTTAGATTTCCAAAAATTCCCTGCCCGACACGAAGTCAAACAGGAGTGGTCATGTAAATAGTTTTCAACTAGCAAAAAGACGCACTCGGATTGCTCCTCACTGTGACGCCTAAAGCCCGTGCACTAAGATGGGGAAAGAAAGGAAGAAAAATCAGGTAAAAGTCTGGAGGGGCGGGCGGGTTTATATATGTTTTCCAAATTGGATTTTGGTGGGGCTGGTGGTAGCGCCGTTGCTGTGGCTGTTTTTGTTTGTGCCTTGGGCGACCGACTCACGCCTGCTGCTGCACTTTATTATTCTAGGTATTGTACTGTGTGGTAGTTGCCTACCGGTCCCACGGTTCATGGCAAACTAACCTCGGGTCATGGAATTATGGTTTGCAATATCCATGTTCCTTTTTTCTCTCAAAGATGCTTCAAGAATGGACTTTGTTTACATGGCACCTGAATTCATTGAGAACATATTGTGCGATACGTGATGCAAAATTGCAATTACGAAAGTCTAAGCAATTTCATTTACATATTAGCGCGCTGCCGAGCCATTCTGTCAAGATATTCCAATTAGCGCTTGCTCTCACTACCTACTAGGACTAATAAAGCCTTTCACTCATTCACCAAGCAGCTAGAGCAGCCCTACTAGGTACCTTCCGGACAACATTTAAAATTCAAGGCATCATTTCAACGAACAGTTACAGTCCCTCGTGGCCTTGCCTCATTAGGTTCATGCCTTGCTAGCTCGTTACCGTCAACTTGTTCGAGAACGGGTGGAGATCTTCAAATGCCGGCGGAGAGATATTAAGTGAGGCATCTCAGGAGGGAATGGGGATTTTTGGAAATTGCTCAAGTATACTCGTGATGGCCGTCCTACAACGAGCAGCGCGTTGTAACATGATTTGTTCAAATAATCCATGTAGTAATAACGATTAGAGCTAAGGTTACCAGAAGACATGAGCTCGAATTTTCTAGGTCCTATTCTTACACCGGTTGGCGGCACCCCGTCTTTCCCTCCGGACGATGAAACCATCCGTAATTCATATCGTATTATTCGTTTTTATACATCGTCACATAATAAGATTACATGAACTCGTTTGGATTACGGCAAGATGTTAGACACCCGATTCATGCAATACGACTCTATACAAGCCTATCTGAGTCTTCATCAGGTTCTGCCGGCGACAGCCTCGTCAGCCTTTTCCGTATCCTATCTACATACACACTCCTAGTAAGTATTAGAAGGTAGGTAATTTACAAGTATCAAAAGTGCCGCCCCTGTACGCCGGAACAAATCGCCCGAAAAAATAGCGAATGTCACACATCTGTAATCCCTTACACATTGCCCCCTCTCAAATTCGCTCAACTCCCATACCAGCACTCTCCGAGCTCTCCGCATGCGAAGGGGCGTCTGCTTTCCTATACCGCACGCCCAACTCGATGTCGTCTGCGGGGTGCCCCGCTATCCTCTCCGCCTCGTCGCCGGCTCGCATCCAGTGCTTCTTGTCCGTCGCGTAGCTCCACGAGCCCAGGCCAGCCCAGAACGCCTTGTCGTGGCTGCGCGGGCCCCAGGCCCACCCCGCGCCGGACCGGATCGGCAGGTGGTAATAGCGGAACGCGAACCAGGCGGTGATCGTTCCTATGATGAACCCGAAGAGAATGTCGAACCCGTGGTGCCGGAAGTCGAACCATCGCGAGCTGGCGATGAAGATGGCGGTGAAGAAGGGAAGGACGGTGATCAGGAGAAGATAGACGGGCGGGGCGGCCGCTTGCCTGCGGATGGAAAGGACGGTCGAGTTTTGGACTCCGATCTGCGTGGCCGTTACCGGATCGACGGGGGAGACGGATCTATCCATATCTTGCTTCTGCTGCGCGGCCTGTCGTACGGACTCGTAGGACGTGTCCTGCCCACGGCTGCGCAACCGCGACGGAAACGCAGTAACCAGGCCCGTGTCAGTCGACGGCGACCCATCCGGCACGAACGGAAGCGTGATGGCAAACTTGCTCGCTAGGAAGAACGAAAGATAGATCAAACCCGCAGCTGCGGAACTCGCGTGTCCCGAAGGATAACTGCGGAACCCATCGTCGAGCAAGTCGGTATCCGGGTTCTTGCAGATGTCCCCGCTAACCAACTGCCCGTTGTAGGCGCCGTCCAGCGAGCCGTCGTCCGCGGGCGTGTGGAAGCCGACGATGTACTTAGCCACGTTCTCGATATCCGGTTGGCATCGGGACAGGAGATCTGGTCGCGGCTTCCCGAAGAGGTTCTTCATTCCTTGCGTGATGATCCAAGCCGATATCAGGGAGAGGGCTAGGCCTAGCCATCCCGTGTGTAGTTCCCATAGCTTCCGCTTCCAGATTAGAGACTTCGGGGTACCCGGGGGCACGGTTGGTCCGGGTACGAAAATCAGGACGACGATCAGGATAACGGCGATGGGGATGGCGGCGTTGCAGGTCAGAAGAAGAGCGGATGTTACGGTCTCGTGTTCAGTGAAAGGGAAACTATTAGATGGTTAGCCAGTTTCTTGCACCGGTGGATTCTGCGACAGTGGCGAAAGGGGTAGCACGTACGATATATTAGGGTCTTGTAAACTAAATGGCCTCTTGTTCGGCGTAACATTACCCAATATCACACCAATAACGCCGACAATGATGAGTATTAACCAGTCGAAGACATACGACCCGATGACTATAGTACTGAGCTTAGATTTGCGATCCGGAATGCTCGCGAAACCGTGATCGGGCATTTTGCTGTAAGGGTGGGCGAGAAGAGGAGTTGGTATGTGGTAATCGTCCTCGGGCATTTCTAACGAGGTTTTATCGGTCGCCTCTAGGCTTTCAGATAGGCGTGAGTTGGTGTAGTCATCAGACGATGCAATATGGGGAAAAGTAAGTAAACTCAAAATGCGCGCCAAAGGTGAGCTTGTATTGGTGTGCCTCGTCTTATTTTTGTTACAGTGTGTATTTCGTAACTTTCTGTCTTCTTTCTCTCTCTCTCCGGGAGATCCCTTGCCTTTTCCTGCTACGCCAGTACCCAATGCCCAAACTTGAAAACTTCGCCGCTAACGAATGCCAATGGAGATCGTCTATTGCCGCGCCTTCACGGTGAGTCTTGGTAGCAATTTGAGACGAATCGGGCCCAATAAGGTAACGGGTCGCGTGGGTCCGGGGGTCTTGGTTCTGGTTTTGGTCGATGCGTTTCCGTACCAAGATATGGTAGAATGCCGCGCGGTAGGATTTCTTACTCGTTTTTTTCTGGAGCACTCGGTGCCCGTTGGCCTTTATTAAACGCTGAACCGTACGAAGTAAAAGTCAAGTTGCCGAATTCCCGCTGCTGCGCTGTCAAATAATAGAATTGTGGCAGTGTAGGTATTGTACACACAGCTAGTACTATTCTCGTTAGTGATACTAATAAGACACTTGTGATTTTCACGTCAAGGTCTCAGGCAAATCTCTGGCGGATCCCGGCAATTCGATCAAAGAAAATAGGGACTCGAAAAGGGGAGAACGAGATGTGTAACCCCCTAGCCACCCAAACTATCCACATCGATCCAGGTGAAGATACCTAGATCTGTTTCGATTTGAGGTTCCCTTGGTTTTCCTAGATTAATAAGGCCCAGTCATGAGCTGTTATAATCGGGGGCCATGGGACAACCCCAGTCCACTAAATTCTCACATTCGTAAAAAGGCTATGCAATCCCAAATCCTCCATACGATGATAAGTGGGAAAATGACCGGCTACATCTGGGGAGCGCGTCTACTGTTACAATGTGGGCATAATTGACTTCATATTGTTAATTTGTTATCGCAATGGTGAAATATCTAGGGTTTTTTCTTTCTTTTTGACTTGCTCTAAGTAGATGCTTAATGACATCAAAAAAGTTACGTAGTAAATTGATTCCAGCTGCGAGGCACCGGGAGATATGGTTATTTTTAAAGTTAAGGTTGTGCTATTTTAAATCTGGACTAGGACTTACCATTACCTCATTGTGTGCCTCATCAATTAAGCCCCCTGGACCCTAGGCATAATTGTGGCTGATGTTACTTCATTACGCGGCTTGAACTTGTACAAGACCGAGGCACACAAATATTTTATCAACTAATTGAGAGCATCGCCGTAAAAACACGGCAACTACGGTAGTGAGTTCGGTCGATTGTGACCGGATGCAGGCCGAATTCATCGTTTCGGCCCCCGTGGAAAATCGGCACTGCCACTCTTAGTATTCTTTAGCCACACCGTAATCTGTAGCATCTCAACTTAAGACCTCGGCATGAAGACATTCGTGCTCATTGTTTACCTTCCAGATAAATAATTGATGATAATACTTTGAACGTACTTGTGTTACTGGACTATGGCTCGAAGAAAATCCGAACTGCCTAGATGCCTTATAGCCTAAGCCACGTGTATCGTATAAAGTGAACCCCCAATATATGATACTGTGGTACAATCATATACCACCGTACACAACATCATGTATGGTCAGCAAAGCCACGGCTCAACCACTTTATATGCCTCAAAGGTATGAATAGCCGTGTGTATCATACAACAATACCTCCTAAGTAGGCCGTCGTAGGTAAGCATCTCTATCTTTATCTTCATCTTTACTACCTAGTTAAGAGCCTCATTGATAACATATCCAAAGGCCCAGAAGCTCAGATAATTATCCATGTATAAGTCAGGCGTCTAAACGATGAAGTTTTCTCCGACGTTATTCTTCTTCCAGCCTTGCGCTGCGTAGGACTACGTCGAAAAAAAATCCGATCTCGTATTTGGCAACTGCAAGAAAGGCTTGGCAAGCCAACGGCTAGCTCCCCGTGGAGCTCAAGCATGCAGTCAGCCGGTTGTGATTTGTCGAGATCATAAACAAAATATTTGCATTATCGAATTGGCTTTCCATCTATGGTTCAGCTCTGTTGCTGTGATCACGAGAATCATGTACATACATATTACTTAGGTAGCTAGCTGAGTTCGTAGTAGCAGAAAACTAGATCGAGAGTCGAACGAAGAACTTGTGATCATGTTTCTGTTGCATAGATGACTTTGATGCTGACGAGGAAATCAGGGGGCATTTCTGTCCATTGAATCTATCAAGAGATATCCCATACGATGAGCTAGGAAGACTCCCATATAACATCTATAGCACCAGAGGCTAATCATTCCACTTCGTTTAATATTTTCTGACATTTATATTGTGGCCGAGAAAATAGGCCTGGTGGCTTGGGCTCGATATGATATGATTGGTGCCACCGTCTGTTTATGATCCGCTCTATGTCATCGTGACTGGAAGGATCTTTTCGTTGATTCTCGCTCGTGCATGAAGCTACCAAGATTCCTTTTTTTCGATATGGGCTTCCCATATGGCCGGGTGCGGTTCCCGAGGTCTCCTTGCGTTGTGGCACGCTACTGTCGTTAGACAGCGAGTTACTATGATTGTTCTATCCGATCATGGTGGAGTCCTGGGTGCTCAACATCGATCGTGTAAATACGCCATGGGCGGCTGATTCTCCTATTTTCGAATTTCTCTGTTCAACTTACGTCCACCTAACGATACGTTCGCTAACCACACTCGTTCATGTTGAGTACATTCGTTTGAAGCCTTTTCAAGATGCGTCCATGTATGGTCGGGTCTTTAGTCCTGGCAAGTAAATTTGCGACTGGCTTCACCTTAAAGCTGCCCCCGTGGCTCAGCCAGCGTGCTGACTCGCCTGACTTGACATGTGGGAACACGGGGGCCGGAACAGCGGGCTATACTTGCATTGACAACTTATGCTGTTCCCAATACGGCTACTGCGGCAACACCACCGACTATTGCTCGACTGGTTGCCAAACTCAATTCGGTTTTTGTGGCGGATCCGGCGGTGATGGAGATGGGGGATCTGGTGACGACGGTGATGGAGGGACCTCCCCGGATCAGACGTGCGGCACGACGGGGGCTGGAGAACATGGATACATCTGCCCAACTGGTAATTGCTGTTCTCAGTAGTAGGTACCAAGGGATAAGCTTCTTGAGACTTATACTAACTGTCGTCCCTAGTGGCTACTGCGGTAACTCAACCGACTACTGTGATGATGGGTGTCAGACTGTATTTGGAACGTGTAACAGCGGCAGCGGCAGTAATAACACAGGAAGTTCTACTAACGGTCGTTGTGGCAAGGATTACGACAACACAGTTTGCAGTCAAACGGAGTGCTGCTCTGCTTCAGGGTGAGTTCACCTCAACCCCCAGAACTCTGGCGTTGCTCATACTTCTGTTAGCTATTGTGGTACTACTTCAGACCACTGCCGCGCGCCGGACTGCCAATTCGACTACGGCCCAGCATGTGATGCCAATAAGACTCCCTCTGGCATTAACACCTCAACGTTGAGTCGGTCGCCCCTGGGTGGCATCGTGGTTGGCGGGGACGGGATTTACGACTGTCAGAATGACGGCGACGTTGCTCTGACTTTTGATGACGGCCCTGGTGAATATACGAGTGAGCTCTTGGATCTCCTAGAGAAATACAACGCCACTGCCACGTTCTTTATCACCGGTATCAATAATGGTAAGGGTGAAATCGACAACACCAGCCTCGCGTGGCCTGGCATCATCCAGTAAGTACCATTCTATATGCTAGCCAATGAAGTCAACCTCTAAACATGTTTTTATTACTTTAGGCGTATGTACTCCGACGGACATCAGATAGCATCTCATACTTGGTCGCACGCCGACCTTAGTACGATCACATCGACTCGGCGGAAGGACGAGATGGTCAAGAATGAGATGGCCCTACGCAACATCCTCGGCTTCATACCGACGTACATGCGACCGCCATACAGTTCCTGCACGCAGAGCAGTGGCTGCGAGGCCGATCTCGCCGCGCTGGAGTACCACGTCATCTACTTCGACCTCGACACCGCCGACTATCTCAACGACTCGCCGGATCTGATCCAGAATTCTAAGGATAACTTTGATGACTACTTTGTGGACAAGACCCCGCAGACGGACGATGCCCTGGTCATCTCGCATGATATCCATGAGCAGACCGTCCATAACTTGACCGAGTACATGCTCAAGGGTATCCAGAGTCGGGGTTATAAGACTGTGACTGTTGGCCAGTGCCTCGGCGACCCCGTTCAAAATTGGTACAGACAAGCTACGTGAAAAGGGGCATCGAGTACATACTTTCTGGTTTTGATTAATGTGGGACTTCACTTCGGGATTTCAATAGGGGCTTTTAAAAATTAATGTTGGACTATGTTTTCCTTTATTATTGATAAAACCACGATAATAGTTGAAACAAGTAAGATAGTAACCACTAAATATATAAACCTAGTATATAGTTATTTGGACGTAATAAATAAAAGTTCGACTTTTGCTAAGAGGAAAAGGGGGAGTGGGGTTTGTGAAATTACGGACGAGGAACATTGAAGTATCTAGGTTTAAGAAGCATGGATGTTTATTTCTAATTGTTCACGATTCATAAGTATCCATCTCACAAAATACATCTGATGAAGGTGCTTAACATCACCATGCTGTCTTACATGCTAAGGATATAACAAGCTATGGAAGCCTAGGTACGGTTTAGGATCTTCGGAAATTTGTCTTGCAAGAGGTATTGTAATCGAATAACAGTAACGATCTGTAAGCTATTTCGTATGAGTTCATCAGTAGCAGCTCTTATTTTAATAGTCGATATTATAAGCTAATCACAGGAATGCTTTCCCACTGGCACGATTAGAGAAAAGTAAGAGCTTTTCGGAATTTCACTTAGTGATCTCGAATCCATTACTATGGATAGTAACAGTACACGTACATGCCTCATTATCAATTTGGAGTCAATGAGACTATAGTTCTGAGGTTATCATGGAACTTAAGTAACATTTACACACTTACTATGTATAGGTAATTTATCACCCTTAGCAGATAGGGAGAGTTGGACAGTGGCTCGGTTTTGTACAGGTCGATATACATATAAGCCTCGACTACTAGCCCCGACTCTAAATTGTACATATAAACAGAGTGTGTAAGGCTAGTGTGAAGAAGGTCAACTGTATCATTCCTTGCCCTTCTTGTCTCTCCGTTTGCCCATGTTTCGTATTCTGGGAACCACAACCCACTTGTTGGGGTTGTTGTTCCGGCGTGTCTTGTAACCACCTTTTGACTACAATTATTAGTTAGTACTTGGCTGCCAAGTTCATCTTGAAGGAGGGAGGAGATTGTACCGGTGTGCCCCAAGGACTCGTTGGATGTCGGTTTCCCTTGGATTTACCACGACCACCACCGTGTGGGTGGTCCACTAGAAATCACCAGTCAGTCTCTTATACTATTCCCATCTCTAGGGGACATCTGCCATACCTTTGTTCATTGCCACACCACGCACTGTTGGTCTGATGTTCAACCATCGACTCCTACCAGCCTTACCAAGTTGTCGGTAATGGTGGTGAGGGTTGCTTGATACGCCAACAGTGGCGCAAGCATCTTTGCTGACTCTTCGAATTTCTCCGCTCTGTAGCCTGACATTGACGTACTTGCCAGTCATGACCCTTACACCATCATCTCTTATCTCCTCCTCCTTACTTTCGACCACGGCAAAGGTACCTGCACTCCGGCAGAAGACAGCACCTCCCTTCGGATGAGACCCAACATTGTACACTGGCATGCCGACGGGGATGAGATGCAACGGCAAGCAGTTTCCGCGATGCGCTGTCCTAGCAGCTAGGATACCTGGATCGATCACTCCACCCATGCTGTCGAGAAGTTCTTGAGGGATTCCAGACCGGTAGCTTTGCACCACATCTCCGGCTCTCATACCCTCAGCCGCTATGATATATGTCTTCTGTCCGGTGCTTTCATCATTGAGCAACGCAATATGTGCACTACGATTTGGATCGTACTCGATTCGATCGACGAGATGAGGACCGGAGACCCAGCGGTGGAAATCTACTGTCCTTATTCTTCGCTTCGCACCTCCTCCACGATGCCGGACTGTGATGCGCCCGTTGTTGTTACGGCCACCCTTTGCCATACCCTTCTTTGGGTAAGTTAATGGGAGAAATGGCCTGCCCTTCCATAAGTGATCGTTGATAACTCGCCTTAGATGCCGCACACCAGGTGTTCTCGGTTTATATGTGCGCATGATCTCTGTTGACTCTTTTTCAAACTTTGTGACAGCCGGTACATACGTCCTCGGCTTTGCTGGAAGAGCATTGTCGGCATTGAGGATAGCATCCGCATTATGGAGGGTGGGATCGCTTTTAGGTGCAGCATCGCGAACTGTCGCATAGCTTCGGAGGGAGAGACTCGAGGCAGAGCATTTACAGCTGGTTAATACCCTCCGAGCTGAGAGGGACAGTATCCGCGGCTGTATCATCATGACATTTCGTAGCCAGTGGTCGCAAATATGTGTCAATTGGCGCACACTGGGTAGAGAACAGCTGATGCAGCGTTGGACCAAAATTTAGAAATTGAAGCTATTCAGGGATTCAAGTTCTTCCGAAGTTAAGGATGTTTCCGTTTTACCGAACTTTTGCCGGTGAGATAAGTGCCTGAGTCAGGAAGAAAACAATTGTTTAAAGAGCACCGGAGATAATGAGGCTGAAGGAAAATACTTAGGTACCTGCCAAGGTAATTTACGAGATGACGATTGGACAGTTCAGCCACACACCCCTGGTTAAACGCGGGATCACGTCAGTGGATTGGTCAAAAGGAGGGAACTACCCGGGCATCTTTGACATGTCCAATGAAAACGCCGTTGCCCCGCCGTTGCCACTGTTGATTCAACAGGTTCAACAGCTTTGTGGAGCTAGTCACGTTTGCGAGGAAGAAAAAGTTCAAGTGCGGGACAGCAGCAACGGTCGTCCGGCGGCAGGCGTGTACCTGGGTACCGTGTCTAATGCTTCAGATCGCGTCTTCCTTCGTTCGAGTACCTACCTACATGTACCTAAGGCACTCCCGCAATTCCTTACCTTTTCTGAACCCAACCTCTTCTTCCTCACATATCCATCCACCCACACATTCACCTACATTCACTTACTTACCACTACAACTACAACATATTTCTCCCCATTGTCAAATACATTTATTTGACATTGGGACTCACACATCACATCACTCACACTCTCTCCCTCCCTTAATACAATCATTTTCCCACTTGTCTCACCCGAAGAACAATAGCTTCTTCAATATCAATTTTCCCATCTATTTTACTTTAGGTGGCATAACTCTAACGCGTACCAGGGAGGATCTCTGATGCTTGCGTTGGTCGGTCTCTGATCCTTCAGCGATACGTACCTAAAATATTGAGGAACCCGGTCAACTAAAAGAATCAACAGCTTGCGCAGGGGCCAATTGCCCTTAAAATACGCTGACACAGGTCAATAATACGCGCTAGGCGACCGTGTACTGCTAGCTAAGTTAGCGGGCAAACACCTAGCATCCCTAGGTCACGTAAAAGGTAAGGTACCTCCACCTTCCTCCACCACCCTTCTGCTTTCAAATCCCATTTGCCCAAAAGCCAAAACATTGTCCACACTCCTAAAAAAACATCACCATCCTTCTACCATCAACAAATCTCTTCCTCCATTACTTCTTCAATTCCTCTTCCACTACTACTACTACTTCTTCACTCATTGTTTAATGACCCTCACCCTCAATTAATACACCATCACCATACATCATCTTGCATCTTGCATCCATCCATCTTCCATCTACATTACCTCTGGCCCTAAAAAGCCGTTACATACCACTCGCTTTAGGACGAGTCAAAGTCTGATGACAAAAGAAGCTTGTTGATAGTCCCGATCTTCACCTCTTCCTATCAACTTTAAAGTATGTGTCAAGCTTGTCTATCCTAACCTTAATCCTACCATACAACCATTGTATCGCGGGTTCATCATGAGCATCACACGCGTATATACCTACATCAAGATCTTCACTGCCAGTGTTACAATGTTACACAACTTTGCAACATGCGCGTTCAGATTATAGCTAACTTGTTCTTCTTCTAGAATACATCTTTCTCGTCCAATTGTGTCTTCAAAGACACTCAATCACACATCAAGATGCCTCCTGTAAGTTTGATCATCCCCACGACCACATTCGATCACAGCTCTGCACAGCTAGCTTGCTTGTCATTTGTTTCCCTCTCTTATATATCCTTCAATGCCTTCTAATACAATACTTGTAGGGACGCCCTGCCCGAGCGCGCGTTGTTTCCAACGAGAATGATGAGAACTCCACGCGTATGACGCGTGCTAAGGCCGCTGCACTTGACGTAGATGTCACCTCCCAGCCATCTAAGCAGCCTCTTCAATCAAAGAAGTCAGCCGTCAACGCGAACCCCGCTGCTCAACGAAAACGCGCTGCTTTGGGCGATGTCAGTAACGTTGGCAAAGGCGAAGCAGCCGAAGGAAAGAAGCCTCTTGCGGGCGGTAAGGGTGGCCTAGTTTCTAAGGCAGCACAGCCTACGGGCATTCAGAAGAGCAATGCTCGTACCAACTCGACTCGAACTGCGCTGGGTAGCAAGGACACAAAGAAGACTGAGGTGAAGCGAACGGGATCTGGTTCGGGTGCCATGGCAACTCATAAGCGAAAGGTTACTTCGACGACGATCAAGCACGATGTTCTTGAGGAAGAGCCTGTCCGCAAGAAGGCTCATACTGTTGAGAAGCAGTTGGATGCTATCCCAGAGAAGGCATCCCAGAAGGAGGAAGAGCCTCTTCAGCAGGAAGTTGGCATTGAGCTCCCTCCTGGCGTGAAGGATCTAGAAGAGGAGGGTCTCGAGGACCCTTTGATGGTTGCTGAATACGCCCATGAGATCTTCGACTACCTTCGCGATCTCGAAAGCAAGTCGGTCCCGAATTCTCAGTATATCATTCACCAGGACGAGTTGGAATGGAAGACGCGAAGCATCCTGGTCGACTGGATGATCGAGGTCCACACGCGATTCCATCTTCTTCCGGAGACTCTATTTCTTGCTACCAACATCATCGACCGCTTCCTTTCTCAGAAGGTTGTTCAGCTAGACCGTGTCCAATTGGTTGGTATCACTGCGATGTTTATTGCTGCCAAGTACGAGGAGGTCTTGTCGCCCCATGTTAGTAACTATCGGATGGTGTCAGACGACGGCTTCAGTGATGCCGAGATCCTTAGTGCGGAGCGATTCATCCTGGAGACCTTGAACTATGATCTTAGTTACCCCAACCCTATGAACTTTCTTCGACGCATCTCTAAGGCAGATGACTACGACATCCAATCTCGAACGATCGGAAAGTTCCTGATGGAGATCAGTATCGTCGATTATCGATTCATGGCGTACCGTCCCAGCCATGTTGCTGCCGCTGCCATGTACCTGGCACGCATGATCCTTGACCGAGGTGAATGGGTAAGTACTCTCCTGTCATAAGAGTGGTGTCTGAGTCGACTTCTAACTTGTCCTAGGATCCGACTATTGCGTATTATTCCGGCTATTCCGAGGAGGAGATCGAGCCCGTCTTTGAGCTCATGGTTGACTACTTGGCGCGTCCTATCTGCCACGAGGCCTTCTATAAGAAGTATGCTAGTAAAAAGTTCATGAAAGGTATTTTGACTACGTATAATCCTTCTATTTTTATCATTTACTAATGTTATGTAGCCTCGCTCATCACCCGCCAGTGGGCGAAGAAGAACGCGCCTATCTTCAACATCACCGACACAAAGATGTCGGTGGATGATCTAGCGTCACTTGATTACTAGTAGATTCAGTGCGCTACACGTTACGTCCACCATACCATTATGACATCCTTATGCTGGGGTCCTTGGTCGGTGTCAGGATACCCAGGATCTCATTGGATGATGGCCTTACGATAACTTACATGACTCTTCGGCGTACGACTCTCATAATCTCTTGAATCCGGATTTCACACCCCGAAGCCGACTTTCGACAATTATGTTCGGACGGCTCATCTTCTCCCACGCCCATGAAAATTGTCGACTTGCCGGCGATGCAAGTATACGTTTCACTAAACTGGAACCCGAACTCTCTGTAGCCTGCGGCTACGTTAACTGCATCTCTCTCCATCGCTCTTTGTGTGCCCTTTACTGTGTGTTAGGCACAAGATGCCCCAGTAAATGGCTATGGGCTTTCAGAGTCATGGGGAGATTTTCTTTTTTCTTTACTAATGAGTCTCTCATGATCGACACGGCACTCCTAGGAGCTATGCTATAATTGACTCACGATAAGCCTGGCCCCTTAGTCACTGCCTCGTCTACCTTATGGCTGGGCTTTCCGAACAGCACTGATGGCAGGATTCCTAAAGCCAACTAGTAAGGCATGGTCAAAAAGACTCATCAACCTGTACATATTTTTTAAACTGTGATTACAGCATGGACAAAGGGTGGGCGGCAATAAAACCTCGTTGCATTAATCTGATTCTTACTTGCTTCTAAGACCGTGTTAAGATTTCTGATAATTACTTTGATAATTCTCTCAAGCGAGAGAAGTAATGATGAGATGCCAGCGAGCATCTCACCTAGATCTCCTTTGACTAACAATCAAATTCCCCCGCTCCTTTGTTTACCATTCTCGATAGAATACGCCATTGTTTTGATTATACATGTTAGTTCTAGCAAGAGGTCTAGTCAAGTCTTGATAGTTTATGCCGATCCTCCCTATCCAGAATGTTCAGCGAAGCCTTGCGTGTCCTATCAAGTTTCATCCTCGTCAATGAGATGTGCTTAACCGCACAACGACGGGTGCTGACTACAGGATCGTAGGTAAACGGATCAAAGTTATCCTGCTAAAATCATCGCTACACGGCTATCCATCCATCTGCCCCTAAACCAACCGACACAAACCAGCGAGCCTCTAGAACAAAGCTTCACCGTTTCCTAGATCCATCCGGCCTTCTAGAATACTCATAGTATCGTACCTCACGACCTACCCCTTCTTCTTCCTCCGCCGCCCGCCGCCCAGCGCCCGCGACAGCAGACCCGCGGCCCCTAGCGGGCCCCACTCCCTCTCCCAGTCGGCGAGGTACCTGGCGCGCTCGTCGACGGCCTGCCGCCGCGCCTCCTCGCGCGCCTTGGCCTCCCTCGCCGCGGCGTTGCGCTCCCGCGTCATGCGCTGGAAGTTCCGCACCGTGGGCGGCGGGCCCCGGCCCCCCGTCACGAACCACAGGGCGAAGGGGACGCGCTTGTCCAGCTCGGGGTTGGGCTGGGGGGTCGGTCTTCGCGGTCGCGGGTCCTGGGGCTTTGGGGGGGTTGGGAGGGGGGGCAGGGGTTGTGTGGTGGCTGACTTGAGGGAGGGCGACGGCTTCGCTCTTGTTGCGCTCTTGGGCGCGGCTGTGCTGGTCTCTGCGATGGGGTCCTCGGCTGGAGTATCCGTGGGTTCAGCATTACTGGTTCCGGGGGGCTCTGGTTCTGGATCTGCTGTCTCGGGCTCGGGTTCAGGCTCCGCATTGTCGTTGGCGTCAGGGGCGAAGGCGGCATCATCGTTGGCCTTGGTATCGGTGTCGTCGCCAGCACCAGAGCCGGCCTCCGGGGCCATGATTATGAGTAACTGTCCCAGCTGTTCCTGGGTGCTGGCGAAAAGTATTTGGATTAGAGTCTGATTCTATCCAAGTGTTTGCTTGGCAACTTCGTATCCTGAGAGGAAAGGAAAGGAGATGAAAGCCGCCGAATGCAAATTCTGACAGCAAGATCCTATATACAGGTATCATACAACGATATGTGACGCAATACGACGTAGTGTATCAAGGTACCGGTAAAGATGGAAGCAGTTTCACAACACTAACTGAAAACAGTCAGCCTTTTTAGGTCTTCTACTTATATGTGTGCGTTGTTGAGGAAATGTTTGTTTGGTTGAAATCATGACACCATATGTGCCATGGCCAACAGTGAGTATGGATGACACTTTTCGGCCATGTCACTGATGGAGAGATTTCATGTATTACACATCCATATTCCCCTGGGAAGTGGCTATTTGCGTATGTTCACAATCATTATTTAAACCTGTCGGTTCGGACTTCCAAATCTATCCTTCCTCCTCTTCATCCGATATCAAGGGCCTCAAAAAGGGGGTGACGACCATAGAGTCCCTTAGTTGGAAGGTAGCTCATCATCAAGGTAAGTGCACTACAGCGCCATCAATGACTAAGGACAAAGCTAAATCCTCATAGCCCTAATCGGATACTGTATCTATTGATCGAAACGTGCTCATACAAGTATGGGTGGTTCGTTAGTCCAGGACAAGTGATTGGTAACTTAATCCCATATCCCCCCCTTTTCCGTCTGATGTCATGAAATCACTCACAAGAAGGGCAGTGACCCTACAGACCACGAAAAAAGGACGAGCACGCACAAGTCGGCAGTCAGAGAGTGAACAACTGATTTGTGTTGACAAAGTTTGTTTATGGCAAATTCATGCAGTGACTAGGAGGTACAGTACAGCAAAACCTATGAACCATCAGTCCTGACGCCCTTTGTCAGAAACTATTATGCCCAGGAACAAGCATAGGTATTACCACTCACAGCAGCACAACCCAACCAGGGAACGCCATTTGGGGTCGTTCTCATACCGAGCCGCGAAGAGAGGGTGGACTTTCAGAAGGCGCAGTTTTTCCTGGTCAATGACCATGTCGCCGTCCAGTTCCGCACGTTTTTGAGAATTATCTTTCGGAACTCCGCCGCTGACGACAACCTCCACAAAGTCGCCTGAGGAAATAGACCACATTTCCTCCTCCTCCTGATCCGTCTCGACCCAGTCATCGTGTTTGTCATCTTTATAAGCGTCTAGGTCTTCCTCCTGCTCTTCGGGAGTGCTGCTCGTTTTCAGCAGGGAGTCTTGTTTTCGGCCACCGCTTTGGAACGAACGACGGCAAGGCGTGTACTGCGGGGGATAGTGATAAGCACACTCGGGAGGCGCCTTTCGGAAGAGGCGCTTGAATCGGTCTTGTTTGGCAGTAGGCGACTCGGCTGGGCCGCTTTTGGATTTTCGTGGCGGCGAGTCAAAGGGTGATAGCTCAGTGACGAGCTGAGCAGAAGAGGTTGGGTGCGCGATCACCATCAAGTCGTCTTCTTCAGAAACGCCGGTGTTCCATGTTGACATTGGAGCGAATGCGTCGTCCGATTGTAATGATGAGCCCCAAGCTTTGGGGGAAGGAGTCCTCGGGGGAGAGGGAGGTTTTGACGTGATAGAAATTGGCCAAAACATTTTGTTTGATTGAGAATGGCGAAGTGGTATTGTCCAATGTGATTGATTGCGATTGATTGCGATTGAAATTTTCGCAAGCGAATGGTGTGTCGGCGCTCTCAAATGGCGAATTTGATGTTTCCTGTATCTATGAGTATTTTCCGAACGGCGAATAAATGGAATTAGTGGACAGGGGAAGTGGAAAGAACTGACAAGAAATATATGTGATTAAGGACAAATGCTTGTCTGAAATGTGTTGAAAAGGAATAGTTTTCGCGTTGTGAAAAGGTTGAAGAATAAATACTTTTGGGAGGTGGCCTTTGCTTGCAAGAGCGTAAACAGAAAAATTCATCTACATGTGATGTATCGAACATATCGAACACGGTACGCCGTAATTCTCAGCGCCCAACCATTTTCCATTTTACCATACCCTGACCATTATTCAATGTCATTTCCATCCCTCATCATCATCACCACCACTCACCGGCCGCGCATCCATCCGACCTACATCCCCCTTAACAAAATAATTCGCCACTCTGCTTCACCGTTCTTACCAGCTCCTCCCATTGACACATATCCCCTGGGCCAGTTTCTCCCAGTGAACAAGGTGACCCCTTTGTCGGCGAACCCAGACAGCATACATGACCCAACTGATCACCACCGTCACAAGGCTCGCCAGCGCAAGCCATTTGTACTGTTCTGTACGAGGAAAAGCGATGGCAGAACCAGCACCAAGGAGTTCAAAGATGTTCACAACCGAGTTTTCAGTGCCAGCGAAGCTTGAGCGTTGGTGCTGAGGGACAAGAGTTTGGGTTAACTGTTGGGTCGTCAGGTCGAAGACCCATACCCCCAGCCGCGAAAATGCCAGGAACGAAAACAGGACAATACTCCAACCGACGCTGGGCGAAGCTTGCTCCCCAATGATCCTCTGCGCGAATGTGGAAAATGATTCCGCCCCCTCTTGTCGCACCGAAATCGCCCATAGAGCTAGGACCACGGGGAACTAAGTGTTTTTTTTTTTGTTAGCATTCGGGGGTGGGCGCTTGCTGGATACCTCATACAGCGTTACATACGTACCGTGTTTACGACCTGCCAACTCATACCCCAGAGTCCAACTCGCTGAAGACCGATTAAGGTCTGGACATCCCGATTTCCCTCCTGGCCACCAGCAATCAGGCCGACCCCTGATTCGTCGTCTTCGTCTGCTGAAGAAGGATGTGTATGGTGATGAGCCTTGCCCATATACTCGATCCCGCGGGGCGTAATAACTGTGCTGGTGATCTCGAACACGGAGCCGATGGCTCTGGCGATCGTGATAATATTGAGCGAGTACCCTACGTTTATCAGATACGTGATGAAGGTCGCGCGCCAAGTCAGCATATTGAAATGTAGAAGTGCCAGGGCAACCGATGGGACCCAGACAGAGGTGCTGAAGTACATCTCGAAGTTGTGGAAATACTGCCTAGTCCTCGCGACCCACGATCTCGACGTTATCTGTGTCGCCGCTGCCGGGTTTGGTGGGGGTACTGCGCGCGGCGCTTGGAGTAAGGGGCTACTATTCCAAACTCTTTTCGCGGAGAAGACCTCGATTGGAATACAGACGAGGCTCGTCAGCCCCGTGAATACAACACCTAGGCGGACCGAGCCGAGAGCTGAGATGACGGCCGCGATTAGGATGGGTGAGATCAGCTTGCAGACAAGATCGATCCTCCTCATGATTGCGTTCAGATGGGTCAAGTCGTAGGGTCTACCGGCGGGAGCCGCTACAGCGACCACCCAATCTCGTTCCATCGATATGTTGTTGCCGGAGGAGCTTAATCGCTCGATAATGCTGAACGTCATAGCGACAGCGAAACCAAGGCCCTTGATTGTGGTGTTATTAGGCAACACGAACCTAGCATCACGTCCTACCAGGTCTTCTTGACTCAATATCAAGATCCAGAAAAAGGAGCCGAGGATCACGGAGCCACGGTTGATGATAATGGTCGAGAGCAAAGTGCGGAGTCTGTTGGGCGAGTGTTCAATCCAGTGTCCAACCGAACTGGAAAACAGGATCATGGCGAAGTATACAATGATCATGCTGCGAGCGAAGGTTAATGGTTATCCCTCGATAATCGAAATAGGGGGTGAAGCTTGCCGGAGAGCAGCCGCTGTAAGAGTATCCGGGTACGCGCCCGCGGTGAAGAGGATCTTGTCATTTAGTGAGCTAATCACACGCTAAAGTTTCTTTCAGAATACACACTGCTGCAAACTCATAGCCTCGAGCATTCCAAGTCGAAAACGCATGGCTGACATAGAGATTCAGGGCTTGCGATTGAGTAAGGCTGGTTTGTGTGACACCGTCAATATCACCGGAATCCCTACGGAGCTCGAAACTATCCTCGCTGTCGCTGTCCATTATCCCTAAAGGGATTCCTGGGCGGAAAAAACTAGACCTGGCTGGACCGTGGAAACTAGATCACGCCTCGTCTATGCTCTTAATCAAATTATATTAGGCAACTAACCCATAATCTCTTTGAGTTTCTCTCGAGAGCCATTTAGTTATGGGTACTACATAATTGCGAGCAATTGGCCAATGGGTGAGTCAGACCGGGAATTCGGGTTGTGTTACGTATATCATTGGTAAATGCCGTTATGTTACGTCGTTAGCGGGGATTGGATCCGGGGCAAGAGCCGGTCGCCGGAGCTTATTTTTACTCTACCTTCTCCTATTATTCATTAGTTCTTTCTGTATAAGACTGGAGGCACCCCTCCGGGGATGCACAAAAGCCCTGAGTTTGTCGCAGTTAATAAAGGATTTCCTAGGAATCCTCTAATTGATATGGTACAGACTTATCCCACATGAAATATGGGGAGAAATTTTCAGAAGTCTTTTCGCTAAGTATTTTGGTTCAGTATTTTGGTTCAGTATTTTGGTTCAGTATTTTGGTTCAGTATTTTGGTTCAGTATTTTTGCTAAGTAATATTCAGTGAAGGTGGAAGTCTCGCAGGTACATTTCCATTGTTGTTGTATCCAGTCTCTTCAATCTTTCGATGCCCTCTTTCATTCTAAAGGGTAACCTCAGGGACATGCAGTGCTCCTTGTCTATTGTCGATAGCAGGTTAATTCCTTCAAGGCTAACTACTCTACTCAATTGCACATATGTAGCCATGAAGTCAGCGCCTTTTCGATTCTTTTGTCTTGCTGTGAGGCTCCAAAGCGTTTTGGGAGGTAGACTGCCGAGAGTCGCTACACTCATCATCCAACTCACCAGCGATTCTAGACAAGACTTTTCGTTCTAGCAGACCCAGCTCTGTTTTCCATTCTCTAATGTTATTGAGAATGGTGTAGTTAACTGGACCCTGCCCTGTTAGAGAATCGCCCATTCCTATACCCAAATCATTGATGACATGGCGGTAGTGGTGAATCGATCGTCACCAACGGGAAAGTCGGACAATTTCCTCAAATATCCGAACTGGGACTGGTGAAGGAACAGTGCTACGGTTGGCTCGAAGAGTGGTGCTTTTGGGACGCTCTTTAGGACAGCCATCGTAAAAGCGGAGATATTTTTGGAGTCCTTGACCTCGTCAGTCTTATCGTCGGCGGCCTCTTCTTCCTCCGCTGCGTCTTCGGCATTGTTGGCATTGATAACTTCGTCTTAATTCGTGTGGGCATCCCACATCTTGACAACTTTTATGGCATCTTCCTTTGACTTCTTTATGAGATTGAAGTTGTTGCTAATGAACTGCAATCTAGGGCTAAGTCTTTGCTTCAGTGTACTCCAAAGTTCATCCGGACCAGCGTCGTCTTCCGCCAATAGTGCCTCGCAAGGTACGAATATTCCAAGAAGAATTACGGCACTACGGCCATAAATGGCCTATTCGTCAAAGTCCAGAGGCAGTCTGTCTGTTAAGAGAGGCGTCCTTATCTTGCTCTTGGTCGCAACCTTTTGGCAAAATCTAGTGTTAGCCAGATTCCCAGCGAATTCGACATGGCTATCTGTCCATTTTGAGTGCGGCTGTTTCAACTTCCCCCCTGGAGTTTGACGGTCACGCTAGACGTTTAGTTAATAAAACCAAGGGGATAAGTATAAATAATATGAAGTTTCTTTTTAGTCGAAACGAAAACCCCATTCACCAACGTACCATATACGATAAATTCCCAAGAACTCAGCCAACATACACTTCATAATGCCATCTTTTAGCACCCCATCTACTCCGTCACGGCCGAGGAACGCCGGCAACGTCAGTAACGTCGGCCGTGCGCCTTCCAATTTCTCTGTATCTTTTGTTAGTCTTGTGGAAGACGTCATCATCCCATACAGGGACGAACAATTTATAAAGTACGGATCTATAATGTTAGCTCGCCCGGTAGGTGCCAGCATACCAAACGATAGCCTTGACTGGCCTAGACTGTCACATTATTTCCGCAACACCGAGCTGCTCGTTGTATCGATAGAGACCCAAGAAAGTGGATTCTAGTGAAGAGCACCGTAATAACGGTGTCTGGCGATCTAAGCGTATGGGGTATCCGTGCTGAAGTGAGTAGTCAAGGGACTGCCTTCAGGTACAAGTACAGGGTGTCTTGGCAGGGACTTGTATGTAAGAAGGACTTCCCCCATCACTCATTCAGTCAGATAATCAAGTCAATACAACAACATAGACCTCATATACCGTATCTTTCAGCAATCCGAACATCAGACGCTGAAGAGCCACAGAACTCCATGATGTATGATTCGATAATGATGACCACAGATAGGGTGATCGAGAGGTAAGCCCCACCAAACGAAACAGATCCTTTAACATCAAAATTAAGTAGTAAGGCTACCATTGACAATATCGCGAAACACCGGTGCCATTCAAACCGAATCTTTCCTTTGTAGTTTTGTAGGACGCGTTTGCAACATTACCGACACACCGACCTTGTCCTTCAATGACGTGACACCCATATTAGAGCGCGGAGTTTTTGTAGAGGTTCAGTTTTTTCTTCGCAGGAGCCAGTCAGCTATGGACAGGCTTCCTCGCAAGGGAGCACTCTCGTTCTACATATTTGTTTTCTTCGACGTTTCAGCAAAAAGGAGGAATGGTTGGGCATTTCAAGATGACCGTGTAAACCTCGCCGCCGGCCAAATGTTCCACTGCACAGGGTCAGTAATGGGCCAGCTTAAAGAGGAATTTGTCTCCAGAGCCGGACACGAGAAAGGGACGCCGCCTAGAGAAAGTCCCATTCTCCTAGTTGTACCGACATTAAATTTACGGCCGACAGATCACGCTTCGACAGGGCTAAGTGTGGACTCGACAGCTGTGAGCTCCCCTCCCACTCAGACTTTCCATTCGAAATTAAAGCGCCTAAGAGCCAGGAACTTGGGCGGCCAAAGTTCAAGAAGCACTGTAAGCTGGAGTTCAGGAATGCCAGGCTCGCAGCAATGGCAGGACTTGACCACTTCCGAACCCGACATCGATGTTGACAACGCTGAAATCCCCGTCAATCCCTCTTTGTCAAGGTCCAAGGATCCCCCAACCACACCTACACAGCCCGACAGCCCATCAGCGCAGTTGAGGATGAACCGTGACGAACCAAGCACGGGGCATAGTACATCCAACACTGACGAAGTAAACTCGGACACAACAGGCACCATAATCGAGTTGGAAGGCAATGAAAAGGGGGCGCCAAGGAATCGGAAGAGACGCATCGCGTAGGTTAAGCCGTAAGATTAATAGAACTCTCGAGGAGTAGACATCCTTACATTTATTTACTATTGAATCCGTTGACTGCTCTTCCTGTGACACCGTACGCAGCTACTGGCAAGCTTGGCCCCAGCACTTAAAGAAGGTCATTAATATAGGCATCGGAGCAGAGCTACTATTGTTGGAACAATTGTGAAACTAAACGTACGAATTGAATGGCCGTCTGGGAGCAAAAGGGAGAATTACGTAGCGATAGCAGCAGCAGACGCAACAATGAGACGACACAGGTGTTCACAGCGAAGTCAAGCATTTACCAAATCAGCCCCATATAAAGACCCCAGCAACCAATGAACGGCAAATCGCTAACCCCCCTTATCTCAGTTAGCTCAGACCAGGGTTCGAAATTCTTTTGTACCAGATACATGGCACGGGCCAAGCTCTAGCGCTAGCGGTGTGGCTGTGGCGAGCGCAGCGAGCCAGCACGCAATAAGATTAGTCCGAATTCACTGAGATAGGTAAACCCCCCCCAATCCCAAAACCGATTACATAAGACAGAATTTGCCAAAACTTCCAAGGACCCACAATTTGTGAAGGCTCACACCAATGAAAGAGCAGAGAAAATGGCGCCTTACCAAAAGTAGTAATTCTTATTTGGCCAATCAGAAGCCGTAAAACCGAAAAAAGTGACAGGGATTTTGTTAGCAATCGCACTTTCCCCAGGGCAAAAAAAAAAAAAACACGACCACAAGACCCCTTCGTAAACTCAGGGCATTCCCAAGCTCCGACAACCGAACGATCTAACGGCGTTTTAGTTTGTGGACGACTTATGAAGCTGACTACTTATGTCTTCAACACCATTGTAAACGAATTCAGGTCTTCTACGTCAACTTCACCAAAAGATATCGTTAAAAAAGATCAGGGCGGCCTAATAAACTCGCCTGTTCTTTCGAACAAGGCCTCTCTCATTTTGATCGCTCACAAATATATGGGAAATCTCTCTACGTGAAAATCACTCGTAGAGCATACGCTATCGTTCCGAATAAACCACACCCCAGCGCCATTAATCCTGTCCCCGCCCGGCCCTCATGTGTCCCGCTGTTTGTGATATCTCAAATTCTGATCATGTCCCATCATCGTGGGAAACGTCCTCAGTCAATAAGTCCCGTCCCATCACATCATGACCTCTCTTAGTCATCAGCGGATCTCCTCCAGGGGGCCCATCTCAAACATATGATTATGCGTTGTTTGTGAAATAGAGTAGGTTGAAAAAGGTAGGCTCGAAGGCCATTTCGTCTGTGAGCGTCCGTTGATCGAGCAACTTTCGTTGTTTGAGACATAAATGGCTACCTTCGGCCCAAATTTAGAAGTTTAAAGATCCCATACGCTCTTCAACACCACCCCAGTATACGATGGGTCTGGGCTCGAGTACGCTTAGCTCAGGGCCGGAGCATCTCTTCTCCTCTTCCAGGTCGGCGATTGACGGCTGCCTGAACAATACCGCATTGATTGTGCTTACTGGTGACGAAGAGGTCGAGCTGCAGGAGCGGTAGGAGCTTGTTGAGGTAGTAGAGGCTGATGACAAGCGGCGGAAAGATGTCCGGATGCCGCTGGGAGATAAGCGTGATCGGATAGTCTGGAATCGGGACTGCATCTTGAATGTGTCTGGTTGGAGGGTCCGAGAATAGAAAGTGAGTTGAGCTCGAGTATTTCAATGCGTATGGGGCGAGACGGCTTGGTGATTAAAAAAGCTTGCGGAAAAAGAGGCTCAGCCCGTATGTTGGTAGAATTTAAGAAGCGAATGAAGGACTCGAAGCTTGCTGTGATTAAAAGATAGGACGGTCTATTCCGGTGAGGATTACGAATAGAACAAGAAACAAGCAGCTTACTTGTGAGGCGACTAGGTCCTGATGGAAGGTGGTCGAGGAGACGGACACTGTGAGAAGAGTCTGGAGAAGGAAAGCATCCAGACGGTGTGTGGTTCGTCCAGTTTTAAGTATTATGAGATCCTAAAGACCCTACACGATGTTCCTGGCTTAGGCACAGGGCTGTGAGGATAGATAGAGAGGCATGCAAGGAGTCGATAAACATATGATCCACTTCGTCATGGGGTTTGAATGAACAGGGAGACACAACAACTGATGTTACCTCGTTAAAGCACACAGATCTCCTGCTCAGGGGCTGAAGACCCAGGCTCGTGTTTATGCAACATGGACTTCCCATACTCTGTTGTGGCTGCGCACTTGCGTGGCCATGAATGGACAAGGGCAACGTTATGAAATCTTCAATGTAGCAAACGATAGCACAACAACAGTGATACTATCCTACCTAGTAGTAGGTATGTCGTAGCACGCCGGGAAAAAGAAGGATTAGACAGACACAGTAAAGAAATGTATGTAAGAAAATACAGTTACAGTGTGGCGTTGTATATGGTGAGAATGCTATCTCGCTCACCGTCGATGGTGGTGAAACACTCTTGCCACTATCTAGTTCTGGGCTCGCTTCGCATGATAGCAGTTTTGCTGTCTCGTAGCCCTGCCGACGGTAATGGAGTATCGCACCATCGTCGGCCACGCTGTTTGAACTAGGTAAGGTACGGCACGGAGCGTGTGTTGCAGCCTTGGGTTCAAAAGCTCGAAACGGTAGAGACCTCCTCTTCTCGGATGTGTGATCGACGCCTGGGATCAGGGGTTGCTGCAAATGGCTTGGTCCATGATTCAGATTGTTTCATGACAGGCATGACATCGTTCAATTTAGGAGAGACATCATTCATCATCGTCTACGCATAATGACATGCATACCATCTATAATTATGCCGAGAAGATGGATGTTCAAAAAAGCATTCCGTAAATAGAAGTCTTCTGGAATCCCTGAGGCGATAGGTCGTGAGACACCGAACCTAAAGACTCCAAAAACTGATCGTGATAACGTATGCTGCTGAAAATCAAATGGATATGAATTCAGAAATTGTCAGAAATTGTCAGGGACCAAGGAGGATACATGCAGTCAGCATCAGCCTTGAGGGTATATTGTATCAGAATATGTTGGGGATGAGAAATGATGATGATGTTCCAAGTTGTTGTTGTTGTTGAAATTGGCAAGAAGATACCCAGTTCCATTTGAAGGAGCTCGGGCCTATGCATTGTGGCACACCACCTATATTACCTAAGCTATATTGGTCTTGGCATTTTAAGCAGTTTAATGGGATTGTGGCTTGAATTCTTGTGCTGTCGATAATCGAATAGCATTCTTAAATATTGCATAAGTAGGTACATATTTACAGGCTCTTCACTTTAGTCTTTAGCACATATCGGAATCCAGGTATAGTTGAAGGCGGAAAACCTCGCAGAACAACCAGGTATCTAGAGTGGTTTGAATAATTGATAGACTATGAAATTTTACTCTCCAATACATCGGATATTCATTCTATTTGAGCACACCGAAAAGTCTAGTGAAGACTAGTTCGATTCCCTTGTTACGATATCGAGTTCCTATTTAGTAACATATTACCATTGAATCCTTGGCACCGCCGCACCATGCTCGGACGTTATCAAACACGATCGTTCAGGAACGCAAGTCTAGCCGTCCTTACTAAGATCCTCATCCCTCGGAATGCTTACCAAAGCCGGGCAACTCGGACCACTCTACAATTAAGACGCTGGCCTCGTTCCAGAGAACGACTTCAAACGAGAAACATGTCTTAGTACAAAGAAATCAAACCTATTGTAACAAAAGTAAAGACTATGCCTCCTTCTCAATAGTAGTAAAGGAAAAGGAGCCTCGTCATTGTCGTCAGGTTTTTCTTGTTTGATATAAAATTCGGCTAAAAATTTAATGATTAATGAATATGTGAGTACAGAGTACGTAATTCGATATAAAAAGTCATGAAAGTGATGACTCGTCACACGAGAAACAGCTGATTATAACGAATGGCTCACACAGTGACCATAAAATACCCATAGCACTTTAGTCTAGATAACAGCCATATCTTCACTTGAGGTGGTTGATCTTTCTTTTTCCCGTTCTAGACTCTGAACCCCTTAACAAATACATACAAAAGATTAGCACATATGATGTGCCATTGGTATCTCCGCCGGTCTAATGCTTTGGAATATCGGCTCCCGACCGATTCCATCCCTAACTTGCTGGGAATACGTGTAGTATAAAACAAAATTCGCTGAATTCATGGTATAGACGACGATTCCGTCCAATGCAATCCATTACGTGCCAGAAACGCCTGTTAACCTCATCCAAGTCATGCCCCCTCTTCGTTTAGAATTCCCTTGATATGCATCCTTAAACCCACCCTGAATCTTTCGATATGTTGGTTACTGGGGCACCCTGGCTATCGTCACGTCCACCTTAGTCCGTATCGTCTCATTACGGGGGTGCATGTATTTATTGTATTATCTAGAAGAGGCCCTATCGAGGACCACTCCAGTCAGAGCGCCGAACTGATCTTCTTATCGTCGCGCTTCGCCGAATGCTTTCAACCCAGACTGAATCGTCGAGCAGTTCTCTGACCTGGGCAGGGCTCACTGAGCTGCCGCGCCTACTGTTCTCGCCAGAGTTTGGCGCGGAATCCTGCAGCTCAAAGCTAAAGGCCGAAGATTGAGACTCATGTCCAGGCATGGACGGGCTTGCCCGTGGCAAACTCAAGGGATGCGACTGTAACGAGTCGTAGTTTGATATGTCGGTGCTGGAAGCCCAGCTTTTATGGTGTGGCCTTGCGGCGTCAGATACAGCAAGGAAATCAGAAGGCGTAGCGCTGCCCGGCGGAGCCGCCATCGTCGTTCGTTGTTGCATTCCCCGTTTACGATCATCCTCGTCATCTACGAAGATATCGGGCACGTCTAATTGGGGAATTGCTGTCATCCGTGCGGATTTCTTCTTCTCAATATGCCTCTTGAATTTCCGAGACCAATAGCTAGTTTAGAGTTAATATAAGGAAACATATATATTCTTGGGGGAACACTTACACCGTGTCGAAGAAACCGACAACCACTCTTCGGCGAACCTCTTCTTCGACTCGCTGAAGGCGCGCACGACGTCGCAAGAATTCTTCGAGCCTAAAATATCGTTAGATGTGACATGATCGATTTTATTGTGGTATGTACTTACCTTAAACTCTTGTTGTCGCTGATAATCTTATAATGTGCCATGATCATGAGCACCGTCGTGAAAGAGATACCTTGGATAGGGTCTGCGGAGACCATCACCTCCTCGTAGAAGATGTTGAATCGGCGGCGGCGATCTTGGACTTTTCGGACATCAATTTGATCGAGCCTTTGGTTCAATCTTCGGATATCCACCCCACCGAGGTTACTTGCCGTAGCGATCGATGTATGTCTCATAGGTTCATCATCGTTGCGAATATCGTCTAGAATCTGACGAACCGAGTCTTCTGAATCGTAAATTCGCATTTCAAAGATGCCGGATAGCTCACCCAACAGTCTCGGAAATGCTTCCTTACTGATGAAGCCTGAGCCATTAGGATCGACGCTCCGCCAAGCCTCTTTGAATCTCCGTAGCTCATCTCGGTCAATGTGTGCCATTCCGCTCGAGCGCTGGTACACGTAACTAAAACTTTCGTAGATGAGCGAGATGAAGAGGTTGACAAAGATATACATGCTGATGAGGTTCCAAGCAATGAACAGGCATCTAGCCCAATTGGTGCTACCGCAGTCGCTGTTGAAGAAATCCTCATCATCTTCGACACAGAGTGGCGGCTCGATATTCGCATAGTCTTCCATAATCTGATTCCAGCCTTCACCCACACTCATGCGGAAGAGGAGAATGAGGGCGTTGGGTACGGTTCTGAAGTTGATGTTGACCGCTTCACTCCCCCCGTACCTTGTTAAGCTAAAGGTTTGAGTCAATGCTATCGCAAACACCAGGAAGAACACCAGCCACGTAGCAAGTAGATTGACGATTGTTGTAAGACTCGCCGCTGCTGTCTTGAAGAGTTGATCGAGTGCGTCATTTCTAGGGATAAGAAGTAGGATGATGCTGACAAGGAAGTACTTGTGAAGCTGGACGAATGTTTGATTTTCCAACCTGGAAAGTTGTAGAATGGAGGTGACAAATGTACCGAAGACAGATATCAGTGAGAAAACGTCCCAAGAACTCCTTCTAAATCGTTTCCAGCCAAGTCCGACAATACGGATGACGATATTGGCGATGTAGATCAAGGTGAATATTAAGAAGATGCCATCCCTCACAAGGGCCCACGCCTCCGGTTCAGGGTAATACTCTATCATCAATAGAATCAGGTGCATGACAAGCACTGCAGTGATCGCAGTGTACCACTTGCCTCGCTTCTCGATTGCTCGCTTGTGACACCATTTCTTCCATTTGTTCTCGGATTCATCGTAAGAGCTTCTAGACGGCGAAATCTGCCGTAGAAGTTTTCGTAACTCAAGCCAAGATCTTTGCTCAGCTGTCAAGAACGCAACACCGGTCTGCTCGGTATAATTTCGCATGAAGACAGAGATGAATAGAGTCAACACGAATACCGTGCCAAGTAAGTTAAACACCACAAAGAACATGCCATTGCCTTGTGCTGCCATGGGTTGAGGTTGAAGACCGCGACCCATAATTGATTGCGCGGCGAATGAAACATCAACCCAGCCTTCCTGCGAAACAATCTGGAAGAGAATGAAGAGGGAGGACGCAAAGTCATCGAATTTGAAGTATTGGTTATCTGCAACACGAGGCGCCAGTAGTGGCCAATCCGGATTGGATGGTGAGCTTCCATATTCGCCAAAACAGTCGCCTAGTAAATTTACGCTGAGGTCATTGCATTGCACAAGTTGTCCTTGGAATAAATTTACGGCGTATATGGCAAATGGAATTAGCAGAGACAGAGAGACCAGTGCAGCCTAGAATACAAGTCAGCGGTGATCTAGGCATACTGATGATTAGTGACAACTTGACTTACACTGACGATTTTCCATCCGGCCACTATTATTAGGGAATGGAATGTTTCTCTTGCGCTGTTGCTGATGTTGAGTAGACGAAGAGCCCTGAGCGCTTTGAAGGCTCCAATTACCCTGGAAACAGCTCCGTCGCTGGCAAGGAGTGTGAGGACATTAACCCACAAGGTAACAAGAACCAGGCCATCTATAATGCCCCACGAGCTTCTGTAGTAGGCATTAGGTGTGAAGAACCAGCCATCGGCAACGATCTTGATACCAGCCTCGATTGTGAAGACTATTGCAAAGCCGAGATCAACCCAGACAAACCAACTTTTGAATCGGTTCTCGTTTGCGTGAGCCGCAAGGTATTCTTTCTGATACAGCGGTGTAGTAATACAAGCCAAAATCACCATGGCGATAATGGCCCCGTAGATGAACACCGTGAATGAATACCAGGCGATTCTATTTGGTTCTACGCCATCGAATCTTTCCTGACCTCTTCCTGGACCAACGAGCCGCTGGCAAAGACGCCGGATTGGATTTTTCGGAGTGAAGATGAAGAGCGAGTTGTTATATGTGGGGTGGCGGGCTAGGTATTCCCGCTGCGCTTTGCGGCGTTCCGCAGTAGCAGACACGGCCTGGCGAGCCATCTGGCGGGGATCAAGAGCGTCGTTGGGTCCATTGAAACGGATATTGGAGTAAAATGGGTTCGGCTCGCGACTAGTCAAGAGGGACCTGACCCTGCCCCACACGGAGGACCAGAAGCCAGGTCGGACGGCTCCCTCTCTGGGCGAGGGATCGTTAGTAGACTCTTGATGTAAGGGGTCTAACGTATCGTCCAAGAATTCTCGGACGACGGCATCTTTCAACAACATCTCCATGGTTGCTGGTCCGTAGTCTAGCGGATCCCTTGTTTTAGACTTCCCAAAAGAAAATATGTCAGAGAGTGTGATGTTAGTGTTCTGGTTGCCGCCCAGTTCCTTGCGTTGCAGGAACGCCTTGACTTGTTCCAACCGTTTTTCATCCTCTGAGACGTCGAAATTTTCTTGAATGACAGCAATGAACATGTTTACTAGAATGAAGAATGCGAGGATGAACCAGCCGATAAGGAACATCGCGCCATACCAGGACGTGTGGTAACCAGTAGTATACGAGGTAACACCGTAGAGAATACTCGTCCAATTTTCGCTCGACAGAATCTGGTACATGCCGAGGAACGAGTTGAAGATGTTGTAAAACGATATCCTAATTAGATCACCCCCGTCGTCGTATAAGGGGATTTCCCCTCTGAAAAGCTGGACCGCGAAAATGGCCATGATGAACGTGATTAAGAATACGAAGACGATTAGGTTCGCAATACCTGTAGCATTTCCGAGAACTAATACGATTAATTGCCTCGTGATTGGTATGGCCAGGACCACGCGATAGGACCGTAGAATTTGAAATATCGTCAACCAGGCGTAAACTTGGCCGCTTTTCAATATTGGCGGCAGAATTATTACTGTAGTTGACACCGCTAGGAAGAGGTCGAAGAGGTTTCGGGTGCTCCGATGAAAAGCCCTCCAGTTAGCTGCAATCCTGATGATAATTTCAATGTCCAATAGAACCGTAACTACGATACTATTGATGCTAATGAATGCTGCTCTCATCTCTGACATTGACGCACTTCGCCAAGCTTGAACGAAGAGCTCATATGCAATGAGTAGCACCCAAAACCCCCAAGTCTTGTCGTAGAATTTCTGCAGTGTTGAGACTCTACGTAGTCGTTCATCTTGTGGCCCGGGAGCTTGAAAATCCTCATCCGTCGCTGTGAAGGCGCTGGCCTTGCTTTCCTCGCGGATAATTTGAAAGGATGAAGTGATGACAGCAATTAGTAAATTGGTCAACCATAACATCATGATCATGAGACCAGCACCGAAGAAGAGGGCCGCTGGGAGGAACTCCGAGTAGGTCGTGTAATACATGAGATCGGACCAGGTGTTAGCACTCATAATCACAAAAACGAGTTCTAACGAGTTTATGATATTGTCGAAGTTGACAGTGTTGTTATATGGACTTGACTGCTCAAGGCACTTAGAGTTCTTTGGACAAATGTAGCCCTTGGGACTTGACGATGGACTTATAGCGCCCTCTAAAGAGCCTGGAGTCACCATTTTAAGCCAGGGCTGTGCCGTGTTGTTTACATCGATGTACCCGCCGCAGAAGGCCATATCATTCGTGTACGATGCAGAAAGATTATTAGGCTGCGTAGGATCCATCCAAACGCATTGCCGGCTTAAACTTGCTTTGAAGCTCTGTACGCCGATGATGGCAAATAAGAGCCAGAAGAAGCCGATGAGAAAGGATACCCGAACTAGCAACGGTGCTGCTTTCTTGAGACTTCGCAATATGATCTAAACAGCAAATTAGGATGATGCTACCCAAGATATTCCCGAAATTCATAGCTTACCGCTGTTCCATTCGTAAGGGCAAGCAGTCGAACGATTCGAAGACAACTGAGCATTCGAAAGATGAACAAGTGTTTCTCCATTTCGATGCCAGTTATGCTGAGAACAAACGCGATCCAGAAAGACACGACCGCAATGAAGTCTAGTCTGTTGAATCCATGCCTTAAAAAAGCTCGACGTGCTAATTGCATCCTCTGCTGCTCCTCAATCGTCTCTGGTATAGCCCCATGCATCATAGTGAAAGACCGAGCAAACGTGGACGGCCCGTAACTTGGCTCTCGAGGACCCTTCACTGATTTCTGACGCTGGGGCCGAAATACGGCATTATATTGGTCAGATATAGCAGCTCGAATTCCCTTCTTTCGATCAATTGTGCTATATTCTGCGGCGTTTAGCAAGAAGCCAGATACTATGATCCGAGCTCCTGTCTCAAGCGTGAATATTATGAAGAGTATAAGAAGTGCCCAATTTATTCCCGAGGAGGGATCCCAGAGGGGAGGCCGTTCATTTCCAGGAATATAGACATTATTTGCAGCTTCCACGGCGAGCAAAATAGCTTGGAGCACAATTAGTATTAATAGGAGGGGCTCCATGTATGGATTGACTAGCACATCGCAGAGTTTCCTCCTGATAATGTTGTCGGGTCCAAATATTCCGAGTGACCGGCCCTTCAAAGGATTTGGCAATGGTCCCCGACGAGGAGGTAAGGGAGGTGCTGACGAGGTCCACTCGGGGTCGCCTTTCTTCTCGGTTTGCGAGTTGAAGATTTGGGAATGGTACGATGTGTCAATGCCGAAGTGAGCAGAAGAATGGTTTGGTGATGCTCGACCGTCGGCACTCGGTGATCTTGATCTTTGCCGTCTCTGCTGTTGTTGCTCGAAAGTCTCGCCTTCACCACTAATGTTGACGACACGCTGGGACATGGCTCTAACAATCGACCCAGCTCTAGATAGAGCGGCAACAGTCGCCGGCCGGGAAGACCGATTATCACTCGGCGAGAGAGAATTTCCATAGCTACGATGTTTAGTCACATCATACCCAGTTTCTAAATCGAATCCAAGCATCTGAGCGGATCGTTCGCGCGGACGGGACTCGTTCATATCCGATACAGTCTGAAAACTGTCTCTGGGTTGCGACTCGCCTTGGGGAGTGGCCAAGGCACCAGATATGGGCTGCGCGGCAGAGGTCAAGGGCGAGCTATCTGATTCGAAATAATCGACATTAGCCGTTTCGTCATAATAAGGCGTCTCAGGCACGGCATAAGGATTCGAATTCGAGGATGCGGCACGAGGTATCGCGGGGGGAGGAGGGTTGATATCCGGGGGGAGGGCAAACTGCAAGGCGGCAGCATCTATCGGCGACGAAGGGCTCAACTCTGCGTCGTTATGGCGGTTATGGGGTTCGTAGCCCTCCCAATACATCGAGAGCCCCAACGGATTTCGTTCCGCGGGAGAAGGCCTCTGGTCTTCGGCTTGCGACTGAGCATCATTTCGACTCTGCTGCCTCGCAAGATTCTGCAAGGGGATAGATTGGGATGGAGGGGCGGTAGGGCTCTGCTGCGACTGTCGGGGCGAAGCGGCAGATCTGGTCATGGTGATGTAGGTGTCATCCAGATGACACCCTATTGATTAGATATATAAATTGGATTAGAAGAGAGGGACACGCCGAGCGCAATACGCAAGTAAGCGCACTGGCGAGAGAGTTACTTCAACGATATCAACTGGCATCACATAAAGATAGGTAATTCGTTTCGAATATTGGATCGAGAAACCCGTACGGAACCAAGATTGTTAAAGAAGTCTGCAAGGCAGATTTGAACGAGAGAAAAGGAAATGTGAGGTGAGTATGAAACACATTAATTCGGGACGCGTGGGTCGCAAAGGTGGCAGGTTAGAAAAAGAAGGACAGGCAATTGATAGACATAGACATAAATGATCCACGTTTAGAATTGTCTACCTTTCTAATCCTTCTAAAGACTCAACTCGACGATGTTTGAAATGATGTAATGATATTTATTACAAGGAAGAATGAAGAAGTCAAAAAGTAAAAAAAAAAATAAAGTGAGAGACGTTATAAGAACGGGAAGGTCCCAATCTGGCGATTGCAACTTCGCTGCTGACTTCCAAAATTCCTAGCTGGTCAAGGGTCGGCGATGCTCAGCCGCTGCTTTCCAAGCCGTTGGCTCTTGGAAACCAATTGGCGGGGCCCTCAATTGGCAATAGCTAACAAATTGAAGATCTCTATCCACGCTAAGCCTTATACAGTTGTACCTTTTGTTAGTCTAATATGTGGGAGCCTACCTAATTTGCATATCTTCTTTCTCCCCCCTTTAACGATAGTTACTATGATTCTCCTACATTTTATGTAGGTGCCCAGGTGTTTACAACTGTACCTTGAAATACGAGACATGTTTCTTTAAAAGGGGCAGCAGAAGCCGGATAGTACGTGGTCCGTACCTACTCTTTCGTCATTACGCACAGTTCGTTATCTCTACCTAGTCACTGCCCACATATGTACATTGGATGTATTGATGTAGGTATTGTTCTTAGCTCCACCAGACGTTAGCAGCTGCTTGGCAAGGTCGTTACCTAAATCCTAATCTTGTTTCTACCAACAGAACTCAGATTCTACCTAATAAGGTATTAGAAAATAAGTGTGATAAATGTAGAATAAGCTATTTTGTCCTGGGGCATTGCTATTATTACGATATGCATACATCCATATTATGTTGCTCGGTTAAGAAAGATATGATGTGGCACACAAAATCTTGGAATCAAAGACACAGGCAGATTTCGATATGAAGGATAGGTACTCCGATACCTAGGTATGTAGGTACTTAATCACGTGTACATATCCAAAATCTCCAGCAGTTCTATGCCGTCTGTGGCTTGACCCATCCCCCCGGTCCCCTCTTTCCAGGTGGGCTGCGGCGCGTACATAAGCGCGTTAGAATTTATTAAAGTGGGATCCACATGCCATTTGACGGAGAAGTTGCGTCGCGTAAAAAGTCATGTCTAAGTACAAACGCCCGAATCGCGCCTAGAAATTTATTCATCCCAAAAAACATACGTACATCCTATGCCTTTCCCTCGGAACAGCTTACACTCGAACTCACATCACCTTTCACGAATTGCTGAATGTAGCTGTGCGCCTTTTTAAAACATCGACGGCAACTAGCAGCTTATTATTATTTTTCTCAACCCCGATACATCTTAGGTATTGACCAAGGCGTTCATGCTTTTACCTAACCCATCCAACTTAACCCTCTCATAACCTACCGCGATGAAATATCCCATCACGCCTGTGCCTACCTAGACCTAATGTTTAACTCACCTTAACCCTCTTAACCCTAACCTTATCTACTTTTTTCTTCGTCATCTACCTGTCTAGGTAGACATTGACTACGTCGATCTAAATAGTTCCAAATAATATCCAACCTCACCTAATCCTAATACTATATCGTCTTCCTTGCGTATCTCCCATCAATACGGACGCCCGGTCGCAAATAACAAACCATCCATTACCATGGTCTCATCAAGGAAGCGCGCCTTGCGCGATGTTGAACCCGAAGCCGATATTCAAGAGCCTTCTAAGGAATTATCCTTGCTTCAGCGCATCAGGAACACCTGGCAATTTGCCAATCTATTTCAGTGGATCTACTTATTCGGCAAAGTAGTAAAGATTGATGATAATCTCGATATAGATGTATGTGCATCGTTTTCTTAAAATATCCATGCATAGTTACTATACGAATCCCGATATTCGCCCAGCAGTGCTAATATATCTTCGGTGTTGTAGGATCTGGAAGCCGAATGCCTGAAGCCTCGTTCAAGCGTTTTAGTCAATATCGGTCTTGCCCTGCTCAAATTCGTGTCATCGCATCGTGGCTTGACGTATGTACCATCCCAGCACCGCACTTTTTGTGACATCATTAATGCCTCCCTAGCCCAGACCTCTTCGACGAGTACACACGTCGACAATACGTTGCTAAGGCACCCGATCGAAATCCATTTGGTACCGAGGAGGTGCCCGCTAAGTTTGACGACTTCGACGCCTTCACAAAGGTTGGTTGGTGATATAACATAGTCAGGACACGATACTAAATATTCTGGACGCAGATAAAAACCTTACAACAGCTCACTCAATGGGTCATGTTGCATCCTGAGCGGATTCGAGAGAAGATGGACGAGCAGAAACCTAGTGACCAAACTGAATGGGTGCGAACAATTCATATCAAACCTTTTCATGATAAAATACTGACAAGCTACCAGAGAATCGAACCCTCTGGATGGGACAGTGATGATCGCACTTACTACATCTTAGATGACAATCGAATATACCGCATGACAGAAGCTCCGCCTGCTCCTGCACCATGGAAACCCAAAAGGAATACCAAGAAGGCCAAGGCTGCTGCGAGAGCTGCAAAGCGGCGCCGCGTATCAAGGTCTACTGCGCAAAACGCTTCAGATGCTGATGATGGCCTCGCTTCAGACGCCGATCAGCCTGGCGAGCCAGAGGATGATGGCCTCGGGGGTGCAAAGTGGGAGTGCCTTGCGACAAACTTGGCCGAGGTACAAGAACTCCTCGACAGTCTTCGCAAAACTCGAGATGATAATGAGAAAATCCTGAAAAGTACTATTGAGAGCCATCTTCTACCTATCCTAGAAAGACAGGAGGAATCTCGGAAGCGAAAGGCCCTACAACGAGAGAAGGAACTTGCTAATCTTGAGAAAATGGCACACGCTAAACGGTCTAGCCGCCTTGCCAACAAGGCTGAGCAACAACGACAGGAGCAGCTAGCCAAAGAAGAAGATCAGAAGCGTCGCGCAGAGGAAGTAGCAGCTCGAAAGGAGGAACTTAAACGAACAAAAATGGAGAAAGAACGGGACAACCGCATGATGTCTCGAGCAAAGCGGCATCGAGAACGAGAGGTGCGACGACGGCTACATGAAGAAGAACTAGCCCAATTATCCGAAGATAGCAAGAATCCAGGCACAGGGGCTGGCCGATTGTCTGAAAGGCGGCTGAAGGCGGAAATTGAGAAGAACAAGCAAGCCCTACAGGAACTTGAGGAAGAAGAGGACGATTGGATTTTCGACTGCATATGCGGCGTCTACGGCCAGATTGACGACGGCACCCACAGTATCGCCTGTGAGACATGCAACGTCTGGCAGCATAGCAAATGTGTAGGCATCAGCGAGGAAGAGGCCGATCGTGATGATTTCCACTTCATTTGCAAGAGCTGTCGCCGGAAGAGTTCATTACAAGCGGTAACGCCGAAGTCAGCAGTCATCAAATTCAAGGTCAACCAGGCTGATGCCTCGTCATCTCCTGCCGCGAAGTCGGACGACTCGCCTACTGGGCAATCTCGACTTGCTCAACATTCCGGCGTTGTGGTTGAGATACCTACAAAGCTTAACGATAGCACACAGCTCTCGCACTCAGCCAACGGCACAAATTCACTCAAGCAGCCAGTTACAACCAATCGATCACAGGTTGAACCAACAGCTCAGCCAGTAATTCCCATAAAGCAAGGAGGTCAACCAAGCGCTCCGCTACCACCTTCGCCATTTGCCAATGGTGACGGGTTCCATCCATTCTCTTCGCCGCACCCGACTCTATCGCCTCCCGAGCAGTCGCCCAATAAGGCTAGGGCCTATTCGACTATGTTCAATCCGTCATCCTCACCAATTCCCAAAAGTCGTTCTGGGGAGATCAAAGCCCCACAAAAGGGTGTGTTCCATGTTTCGCCCAAGCCCAACAACTCCGCGCAAGCGACACCATCGAGCAGTCTTCCGCCTCACGCAGATGCTTATGTGCCTCCCGTCGCTGCCAGGTCCGACTCACCCTTGAAGCAACCTTTCGACGCCGCTAGCAATAGCTTACCAGTTCTTTCGCCTCCGACAGTATCGTTCTCTACTCTAACACGGCCCCCAAGCAGTGATGCCAGCCCTGCAAAGCACGCCGCACTTGCTACCCCACAACTTAAGAAATTTGACCAGGCAAGGGCAATGCTTGATAAGACGCCTAGCCTCCCGCCGACCCAAAACGGACTCTCGCCCCTGAAGCGCTCGCCGCCGCCAAATCAACACCCAGGTAGTGGCCCATCCTCGACACCGGCACCCGCAATTCTCCCTCCAATGACAACACTATCCCCATCACCTTCGCAGCAAATCTTAACACCACCGGTCAAGTCTGCTGAACCTATGCGACCAGCGTCACAGCATTCCAGCGGTGTCGCTGGGGATGGATGATGTGACATATCTCGACGGTAACGGTTCATATTTATAACATAAAATTTTCGTCCGCCACTAAGATAGGATGGGATGGGACAGGATCGCAAAATTCGGGCATGTCCCTTAGTTTTCTAAAGGTATTTAGCTTGGGCATGCCGTTTCAGGGTGGATATGTTTTAGTATTCCGGTGATTTATTCTTGTGTGGATGAGCAACAGCGCGTTGCTCACCGTGGATGGCGCACCGACTAACTCGTTGAGAGCATGGGAGGCTGGGATTCTACGAATGGTCCTAGACAATTGCATGATGCATTTTATGGCGTATAAGACAGGCGAGCTTACATGTGTATATTAGAAGGGAAACGCTACGCTATAATACATACTTCCGCATGCGTTGATGATAAACAACTGATAAGGTGATTTGCTGCGTAGTATGTGCCTATGAAGGATGAGAGGTAAAGGGGATTCAAAGCAACGTGACGGGGTCGGACATGGAAGATCCACAGCAAATCAGTAGGTAAAGCCAATACTGCAACCCCTTAGACTTAGGTAAGGTTTCTATCACCAAACTGTAGGCAGTAACCATGCATAATTTAGGGTCGCGATGCCTTACGGCTGAGGAGCCTCTCTTTCCTGCCTACCTTCACCTACATGTAGGTTTTTTTCTTACATAAGGCACCTGAGTACATCGATTTACCGTCTGGGCCTCTCATCTAAGTCGTGCTTAGGTACCCAAGGATATGTTAATTCCGATAACATTTTCAACTCTCATTACAGACAACGTATCTGATTCATCAATATTAATGATATATCGTGTCGTTCACAACTTATGTAGTATATATTTGAACTATCTAAGATTTTCATCCCCTTTTCACCTATCATATTTAATTTTCGGATCAGCATACGCCTCATAATAGAATCTAGATAGACACACCGACTCCACGTTTTCTCGTCGGCAAGCGGCAGGCGGCATACATAGACGCACAGGAGTTCGCAGCTAGGGCGGGTGTAGACATCTCTCTAGATAGAGGATACCCCATAGGCCAACTACCTAGGTAAATATCCATTAAGGCTGGGAGAAATCAACTCAATCAACCTAATCAGCCCCAGGGTAAGGGCGACTAGGTACTACTATTGGATCAGCACGGTACCGACGAAGTCAAGCTGTCACACAAGTCCCGACCGTTCGCACGAACTGTTGGTCAGAGCGCCGAGACAGGATAGGTGTAAAATGGTGTGGGTGGAGACGGCATCAGCAACATACAAGCAAGAAGTCAGACGGTACATTCTTGCACTATTCTCATGCTGCAAGGTGTTAACAGTCAAGCAAAAGGTAGACCAGCAGAAAAATGCGAAGCACCTAGATTTTATTGATACTACTGGATCTAATCCCGAACTGAACCTCTTAAAGTCCAAAGAGGCAAGGATACAACACTTGGGTTGCTTCCAGCAGTTTCATTGTTACAACTCTACACAAAATTCCGGGTTAAGGGCAAGCAAGACAATGCATAGCAAGGGAGATAAAAGATGCCCAAGAAGAGTCACCAACGTGATAGCCTCAAAGGCGGCCCTCGAGGCTAAGGAGCCGAAAGAAAAAACGAGAGCAAAAACCAGTCTTTCAAGAAAGTAACTAGTATATATGCACTGGCGCATACTAGAAGCTGCACATCAGCATTTCTTCACCATGATGCTTATCTCCCATCGCCCAACACCTCCCAAAACAACAAGAAGAAAAAGGTGAGAGATTACGATATTATAACCTTCTAGGCCTTTAATACGTAGGAAGAGCTTTTATGTTCACTCATAAAATTACATCTTACTTCCCGAAGGCATGGACGTACGTTAAATTTCACTAGTCAGACCTTTCCCCTTTTAGCACTTGCAGGACTGATGTTCAAACAGCCAACCAAGCTACTGCAACCATCCGTCATTGACACAGGGATGCGGCTACAAACAAATGCCCAGGGACGACCTACTAGTCATCCCTATTCATCACCAGAGAAACAGAACAAGTAATGAGTAAGCACTGTGGTCGACATTTATATTGCAGATTAACAGGGCCGATCAACAACAGCCACTGCATTACAGCTCCCAGGGACGGAGCTGATACCGAGACTAGCCCACCCCCTGGAAAAGGGCGTCAGTCTAGGAATTAAAGATGCAGCATGTAGAGCACTCGGGGAATCACTCTACTATTGCTACTACTTTCCTTCAAACCACTTTTGGCGGTTAGCAGTGCCGCATCAAACCCATCGGGATAGACCGCCTGTAGGCCGCAGTCTAGTCCTAAGAGAGGAGAGAAGGCGAGAATGAAAAGAAAGAATACACGGTCAGGTGTCTGCATTTGGTCGATTTCTTCAATGAGATCTCAAAGGAATGCTAGAGGCATGTGACCTGTGCGCGCCACTGAAGAATCTAGGGACGGGAGACACGTTTCCGGGCCTACTCAGGGACTAGCATTCCAGTGCTTCCCACCGACCAACAGTAGTCACGGCAAGCACTCCAACATGAAGAACTTTGAGAATACCGCGTAAGGCCGGCCCCGAAGGAAATTTTCTAGTGGGTAATTCGAGAAGGGTTCTCGCCGCAGGTGAAGTAGAAGAGGTGGCAAATTGGTAAGGGCGGCCGGATATCAAATCTGCCCAACTCCCCGATCCCTTGTGCTGCATCTCATACGATCTCGCATACAGCCTACTGATATCTGCAGTCATCGGCCTAATGTGGAGCTGTTTACTATTTTCCTATAAATGTCTTTCCCTAGTGGGTAATAGTTGAATGGAAGTCCATTGCTACGATACTCTACCAAGTGGAAGAGCATAACTGCGAGGTATATGCCAGGATAACTCCACATGAAAGACGAAAGCAATAGCAATACTGATATGCTCTCTCGGTCTCTGCCCAGGCCGGAATGTGCGGTGTCCAGTAGGAAAGTATGGTCCTTGGATTCTCACTCTCTCGCCCCCGAACACGGCTAGATATAGCTCCGTAAGTGACCTAGAGCAATTTTCCAGGGCAGCACACCTTGTGCAAACCTTCGCGTTCTTCTCTTTGCTTTCCGAAAGCGGTAATATGCAGCCCAGCGGCCACATTCTGCATCCCAAAGCGAAATGGTCGGATTTTGAAAAGAAAGCCACCATACAAATAACTATAGGCCCAAGAATACTTCTTTCTGAAAGAGAAATTCTGGGAAATTTTTCTTTATGTTGTTGCTGCCACTAATTCCTCTTCCTCTTGCCGCTCTTGTCAGATCAACAAAGGCCGCACCCATCAGTAGCTGCTCGCACGTTATCTGGTCCCTTTCACTCGTTCACCAATGCGTCTGTTAGCTCTACTATACAATTAACCACCAACACACGGCAACCTAACATAGCTCTCATACAATTCCTGGTCTGTCGATCTATTCGCCGGGGGAAATAGGAACAAATCTGAAAGATCGATCATATCAATAGCCAGCCCTGTACTAATATTTCTTCTTGCCGCTTCTACGGCACGTGGATAGCTGAAGTTCCTTAAACGAGGAAGTGGGAACAAAGAAAGAGAAAGAAAGCTGGTGCGGACTGTAGGACAGGGGAGGCTGCATTAACCAGCACCTCGTTGTGCCTACCACCCATACCCACAGAAAGGGGTGTGAGCTCATCAATCACTCACATATTTCACCCCTAGGGAGAACGCCTTACACGCATCTCTCTATCCCAAGATCCTGGCTCGGTTGCTTCTATCGGACTTCTTGGTCCAAACTCCAAGCAGACAAAGTAAGGAAGACCACACATAACATATTATACATGCGTCCACATACGCAGAAGGAGAAAAGAGAGTTCACATTGCGCAAAACGTTGCCAAAGCAAGAGTAAAGTACGGGATTCACATTACACCAGACAGCTCTTTTGAATACAGGTTCGTATTCCTAAGTTTTATTACTTCGTCTTTCTCTTTTCCTCCCCTGCTCACATGACCGAATGTTGCTGCACGCCCCCCCCTCCCCGTGCAGCGTCACGGACAGAGACAAACCCAGTTTCTAGTAGATCCACGCTTGCGGATGCGGGCTACGCTGGCAGAAAGCCGGCCAGCCCATTCTGTCTGGCCAAACATACCGCTCTCCCAGTCACAGAAAGATACTCCTTACAAGCCGGTTACAGGGAGGGCGGAGGGCGAAATAGGCGGCTGAAATCGAAGACTCACTTACCTATTCACAGGCCAAGGATCTTCAGATGAAAACTTCAGCAGTACTTTTGTATTTTGCCAACGCCTCAAAAGGCGGTGCTCCCGGCCAGCTGCTCGATATTTCTTCGATATTTTTCTAGAATCTCTAAACCATCAAAATACCAATTCTTGTTTTGGATTATCCTTTGCCTCCTTTCTGTGAGTGTCTTGCTTTCGATCCCCCAGTTACCATTTCGACTTATTTGTAGCTGTATCGTGCGGGCGGCGCTCCGGGTAAGGAGTACTAACCGGCACCCAGGAAGCCACAGAATCAGTCATCAAAGACATTCGGATAGACAAGTTAGAGACGGACTGTCAAGCCCGCGTCACGTCACCGCTCCGGATATCACAACTCAGGCTCAGAGACACAGATACGCTGTGTACACCTTCTTGTGTGCCTACTTTCCGTCCTATCGCTTTTCCTAGCTGCTAGCACGTATTAGAGAAACAAATCAACGCATTACTACCGTATCACCCAAATTAGGAAAATTAAACTTTTCGCGGGGAAAACCGAGTTGCAGACGTTGCGTGGTCAGTCTGTGAATCTGATATTGTTTGTTGAAGAACGCTGTAGATCGTCATCGATCAAGAGGGAGAAGAAGAAGCAGCGCCACCTAAGCTGAGAAGAAATCGTCTTCTCACCTTTTCTCTTATCTATTTTCTCGCCTGAGAGAAAGACAAGAATCATTTTAAAACAACTACGTTTAGGAATTATCCAGATCGTCATACTCTTTTCTCCTTAACCTCTACCGTTGCCAACCTCTTTCTAATTCGTGATACTCTTACTGTCACTACCGGTGTCTCCCTTCGAATATTTACTCCTACCTATCGCAAAATATTCCGATAGGAAAGAACCGATGAGATGGAGAAGGTCGATCCGCCATCCCCAGCGCCCTCTAACAGCAACATACACCCCTCTGCTACCGCCGATGAAGTCCTCCATAGCCAATTCCAGCAGCTCATCCAACATAATGCATCAACGGAGCCGGTAGACGTGCACAGCCATATAGGCTCAAACCCGCACTCGCGATACTCCAGCCCAGCGCCGTCGCAGCAGCAGATGGGCATGCCTATGTACGACCACGGGTCTCCCTACGCGTCGGCACCTTCTACGTCTACATACAGCGGCGGTTATCAACAACAGAATTACCAAATGGAGCACAGCCCGTATCCCCAATTACCTGATACAGGATCGTCATTAGTATGTTTATTCTTAGAATAAAGAGGTTGATTTAATTCAATGGAGTGAACAATCAACTTGATTTTCTTTATCCCACCCCCTTTCTCCCCCAAAGGGGTAATAATTAAGCTGACAATGTTGCTATATAAGACACCCCATAACGCCTATAGCACTCCTGCGAAATCACCGCCAACGCCATTACAAACAGACGCAATGACGACACGAAGTGGAAGAGCAATCAGCCGAGCACACGGTGGCACACCGGTGCTTGGCCCGCGGACATCGCGAGTAATGAAAAGATCCCCGAAGCCGGAATCGGATGTAGGATCGAAAACATCAGGCGCAGGCGCCAAAACGAAGAAGAAGAGGAGAGGAAAGGGGGCGGGGGACGAGCCGGCGGTAGTGCTAGACGCACCGCTGAGCGTGCTGGTGAAGGACATCGTCTCGGTGCACGACACAAATATCGAAGAGTACGTGAACCGGTCGCCGGAAGTGCGGCAGGCCGAGGTGCGAGATTCCAAGGAAGGGAAGATAAAACGACCGATGAACGCATTCATGCTGTACCGGAAGGCGTTCCAGAACCGCACCAAGGAGTGGAAGAAGCACGACAACCACCAGGTCATCTCGCAGGTCTGCGGCACCAGCTGGAACATGGAGTCTCAGGAGCTGCGCGACCAGTACGATGGCTGGGCAAAGATTGAGCGTGCGAACCACAAACTTGCCTTCCCTGACTACAAGTTTGCGCCTGCCAAGGCTAAGAACAAGAAGGGAGGAGGAGGTGGCGGCGGCGGCGTCATGAGTAGTAGTAGGGGCACCGCTGGCGACTCGGACGATGACGGTTCCGACCTTGAGGGTTACGAGTGGGACATCAGCGCGCCGCCGTCACGGAACGCATCGAGGACCGCAAGACCGATGTACGATCCGGACGGCGAGTACCGACCGCCGGGGATGCGATCGGGATACGGCCAATACCAGCACCATCAATCACCGATGCAGCACCACGCGCGGCTCCCGTACCAGCCGCACCCGTCCTCGTTCCAGTACTCGAACCCGGGTAAGCCCCGGCCGGCCGAGTACGGTGCCGGGCTAGGGCACAACCAGTACTACCAGCAGACGAGCGAGTACGCGCGGCCGAACTACGGCCACCACATGGGGGCGTACGGCGGCGGGATGCAGGGCCACATGCAGTCTTTCGTGGAGAACGTGTACATGAACAAGACGAACTCGCCCGCGGGCTCGTACCATGGGGCCTCGCCCATCGACCACTACGGCGACCCCATGGGATCGGCGTACCCCCCGCCGCCGCCGACGCACCAGGTGGCCATGCCGCACCCGCGGGCGCTGTCGCGCGTGAACGAGCACCAGATCGACCCGCTGCTGATGGGGCACCAGGGCGGCTCGCACCAGTTCGACACCCTAGGGATCTTGGGGCTGGACCAGAACGACGGGATGGCGCACTACACGCTAGACCAGGGGGCGGCGCTGGGCGGGCACGGCACCGCGGCTGCTGCTGTGGTGCCCGACGACCACCAGCAGCAGTTCGACCAGGCCTTCCACCAGCCGGAGGCCGTCGCGGACCCCCCCGCCTGGCACGACGAGGCGTCCATGCACATGCTCAACGACATGCCGTCGTCGAAGCTGGGCGGCGAGTGGGAGACCACGCTGGAGGGTCCTGATTTCGACATCGACAGGATCCTTGGCACGTCGGATAGCCCGGGGGGTTAAGGGGGGGAGAGATAATGAGGGGAGAATTGGGAGAGGGGGGATTTATGTTTGGCGTTGTAAAGAGCATGGGAAGGGGGGCGTACACACCTTTTTGTACTTAAATTTGACGATTCGTTCTTTCTCTCGCCTCTGGCTTCTCCCCCCCTTTTTTCATGTATCTTGCGCCCCATTGCGCTATTGATTTGTTTGACCGACTTGTTGGTTGTTTTACACTGTTGAAGGGGATTCGGCATTCGTCCCATTCATGAACATAGACTTTGGGCTGGGACTGGGAACTGGCCGGTGGCAGAATGTGTATCATGATACCCCCCCCTTCCCTCCTGCTATTACTTGTTTCAAGGAGGGCAAAGCCAAATTATCAGGCCATGCCAGGCCAGGTCAAATTAAATGCTAGACTTTGTTTGCTTTCGTTGGGGGATAAGGAGAAATGGAAATAACTTACTTGGAGTTGAATGTTTTCTGAACCAGAGCCCGGGAGAAGAAGTAAAAAAAAAAGCAGGGCTTCTCCGGTAGTGAAGAAAGAAGAAAATGAGAAGAGAAAATCATTGTATATCCCTTGTCCACCGATTTATCCAAGGAGGGTAGTTGAGAAACCTACGTGGCTTATAAATGAATTTGACTTTTCGCCCTCCCTTTTTTTTGTCATTGTGTGTGTGTGTTTGCCCCCCAAGTTATATCATATCATTCCTAGTATCATATATATATATATGTATAAAAAGGGCTCGAGCGAACACTTTTCCCGCCTTAAGGACAAAGGAATGAATGAATAGGTCAGCTTACACGAGCGTTTCTACCAACCCGGGCTGTTGAAAGAGAGCATAAACCTTGCTTCGCGGGGGGGGGGTGGTAACACATATCTTGTCGAAACAGACAGAAATGCCGGAATACCAAGGCAATATACACACCCATGCCCGGTATTTCAAGGGGCACGCGGATAAAGAACGGAGGCGACGGGTAAGAATAGGTCTTAATTATTATTTTTTCTTCTAATCAAAATCTTACAGCTCATCCTTGATTCTTTCATCGTGACCGCCCTGTTGGTTACTAGCGTCCTCTTCCATCATCCGTTTCTTTGGGTTGGGAGGCTCGTCAGCGCTGCGCTCTCTTAGTACTGTTTCTTCCTCTTCTTCCTTCTGGCCTTCCTGCGTGTCGTCATCTGCTTCACTGTGCTCTCCCGCCGGTTCCGTTTCCGACTCATTAGTAATCCTATTGACCTCCTCCATTATAGACTCCGAAGACTCTTGCGGCTTCTGGGATTCATAGACGACCTGGGCCGTTGGCACTCCTTCGTTGTTCATCTGCGCCTGCTGTGACATGGACTGTATCGTAGTGGACTCCGAACCGGGGCCAACTCCCTGGGAGCCGCGTCGTGCTACCGTGTTTGACACGGTGACCGCGCCCCGGAAAATGAGCTTGAGGGGGAGCCAGACTAGCCACCACGTCGGGCCCCAGAGCAGGCGCCTGAATATCAGCCACCCGATGGTGACGGCAAGGATGTAGAACGCCGACTGCAGATACCAGGTATCGGTTTTCTGGCTCTTCAACAGCGTGCCGAGAAGGGCGCGGGAACTCGACAGCATCGTGTCGAGGCTCGAGTAGTTCTCGGACAACTGCGAGAGGGAAGCAGTCGACTCCTTGAGTGTGTTGTGCGCGAAGTCGCTCTTGGACAGCTCGGCGGCCATCAAGTCGTGCGTCCTCCTCATCGACTCCGTGACATCGCTGCTGGCGCCGATCATCTGTTCCTCCTTCGTCATCTCGGACCGGGGCCGTGTCTTCCGTCGAGCCGGCAGCAACGCAGCCGCTTCTGCGACTACGGGGGACGACGCGCCGGATCGCGGGTTCGAGAACGAGGCGTAGAGGAGCTCGCGCTCCTGTCGTTGGGCAAGCTGGAGGTTGCGCTTTGCCGAGATCTGGGCTCTCCTAAAGGACTTTCGGCAGCTGCTAGGGGTTAGATGAGACTATCTTGTAAAGCTCTCATTTGATATTATGATCCTTTATTACGTACTTCTGCAGCTCCTGTCCAAGACGGTTTGCGCCGTCTTTCAGCCTGTCCTTGTCATGTTGCAGTTCGCTCTCAGGCTTGCCAGGGCGAATGTCTATGATCTCCTCCTGCAGCAACTCAAGCTCCTCCTCCTGCTCTCGTAGTATCTGGTTGATCTCGCTGCTGAGCTCCACGCCAACATTCTCGTCCTCGCCCGCGCCGAGCGGTACGGATCCGGGCTGGAAGTCGAAGTCAGCCAGACGGTCGATCAGCTCCTTAAGCTGGTTCGTCGCATCTTGGAGGACGGCAAGACGGTCTTGCAAGTCGGTAAATCGCTTTTCTAGGGCTTCGGGGGACATATTGTCGTCGGTTTATTTGAGCCGAGGCTCCTTAGTTTTACATGACACTTTGCATTATGGGGGAAGTAGAAACAAGAAAAAAATAATATGAGACAAGGGAGCTGCAGGTACGGGGGTGATTGGGCGGTTGTTAACGGTGACGTTGCACGTTCCATACACTCGGAAAGCTTAATGTGGCTAATGCATTTATACCCTGACACTGACCGCCACAAATACCATCCCACCTTCAACACTAGCCACACTTCGACCTATCGGCTCCAAAAATCTTCGGAACCTCTCTCTCTCTCTCGGGGGTCCAACATTTATAACCAGCACCAGAGGGCCAAGATCGAGTCAATTCCATGCACAAGTAAGCCTCCCGCATAAATCCCAAACTCTCGCGACAAGCAGATCCATATTGACCCCCAACCAGCCCCTAGCCAACCGCCCACCATGATAACGCGCTTCATCACCGAGGTCGTCACCAAGTTCAACCCCTTCTCGGCGCGCTCCCGAGCCACGCGGCTGTTCCTCAGCTCCCTCCCTCCCGATGCGCGGCAGACCGGCATAACGATCAACAACACCGTCTTGCCGCGGACGTCCACCGCGCCGCCTTTGCTCCTCATAAAATTCAGTGCGTGTGGTCTCTAAATTAGGTTATACCTGCTGCTCAACACCGTACTAACAGATATTCCTCTAAAAAGAGGACGGGAAGGAGATGAAGCTAGACGGCGAGCAGCTAGGAATTAAGGGCATTGTCGAAGAGGTGGATCGGCATTCGAGAGCTTTACAGAAGCAGGCCGATCTCACGGACTAGTGCATGGTGCTATCCGTATGAGCTACCTGTCTGTATCATGAGCATTAGCAGGCGTTTTGCTTGGGTTATTGGCACATGAATAGCACACTCTCAAGCTGTAAAAAGTATAAAGGAACAAACATTGCACTCATGTTCTTTTGACTAGTATATGTACTACGGGTTTGTAAACTACGGTAGAGGGGTTTCCGCTTTAGGAAAGCATGTATTCGTACTAAGTTAACGCATGTGATGATGACGTTATGCAGAATATGCTATCAAACAGGGCCCCGAAAAATATTCGAGCTCCTACATTCGCCAAACTTTTCTCTACCGGACCCAACAATATCCAGCCTAAGCTGCGGCACCACTAATGAAGAACCACTTGTCAATAGAACTGTCGATCTTCTCAGGAGGTACTTCCTCGTTAGGCAGCAGAGGAGGCAGCTGCTCAGGAGTGACACGGCTCGGGGAGTGGTTGACATTCAGGTTGGTCGTAGAGATACCACCGGGCTGAGTCTTGCCAGTGATCAGCCGTTCCCATGCCTCACTGCATTCACGGATGACATCCATGGCATAGCTAGATACAACATTAGCAGAAAGAACCAGGCGCAATCATGATGAAAGTACTCACGTCTTGTTCTTGCATTCGCCAGTGAAAGCGAACTGGTTCTCGGGCTTTCCATCGGGGATCTTGTAGATACGGAACCATTCGTTAGTAGCTCGTAGAAGACCGGGAAGGTGTCGCTCAACATCCTCAACGTCGTGGAGTTTAGACGCCAATGGATCATTCACGTCGACGACAATGACCTTCCAGTCCGTCTCCTCCTCGTCGAGAAGAGCCATGACGCCGAGAACCTTGACCTGCTTGACTTGGCCGGGGTAGCCAACCAGCTCGCCGATCTCACAGACATCAAGAGGGTCGTTGTCTCCCTTGGCCTTGGTCTCGGGGTGGATCGAGTTGGGGTCTTCCCAAGTCTAGATAGGACACAAACGATCTTAGTAAGTACAGCGGACAATACACTAATTAGGTACACCAGGCCATGGCAGCAGGGATATCTTACCTGAGGGAAAGCACCGTAGTTCCATAGATAACCCTTGTGGGGGAAACAGTTGCGGACGTATCGTAGCTTGCCCTTCTTGATGTCTTGCTTGATGGGATTGAGAAGCTCGTCCTTGGAGATCTATCAAGAAAGGGGTTAGGAAGATGAGGTACGCAAATATGTAATAGCTATGTAGCTTAGGAAAATTACCTCGAGTTTGGCATTGGTCCATCGAGGAATCTCAACGATCATGTTGAGGACGGTCTGCTCCTGGTTGGCAAAGAGAGGAATATCGTGGAAGGCCGAAACGGGAACGCCATCCTTCTCGAGGTAAACGCGATGCTCTAAGGTGTTAGGAGCAGCGACCTTGCGGACGCTGTAAGGCGAGGCCATTGTAGCTTGGACAGTGTCTGGACTATTCGAGAAATGTCGAGCTAGTTGGGCGGTCCGAAGGGACGCAATTTTGGAATTTGTGATTGAAGAAGTTGAAGTTGAAGAAGTAATTGAAGAATTGGGAGAAGATTGCGTATGTGATTGTAGATAACGAGAATTAGGTTTGGTTGAGAACGGGCGAGTGGGTGAGGAAGGAGGGGGAGGGGTCGAAATCGTCTTGCTACGGTGGTCCGCCAGCTTGATCAACGGGATGACGTGATTGGCCTGATAATTTTGCTGGATTACAACTCGTCCAAGTAGCCGTTTGCTCCTTAGCCACGAAAAATTCTGTTGGCTTACTCGTGCACGATACATACAGATAGGAATGTAATAGCGAAAAAAAAATGGACAGATACCTAGACTAATTAAGGAGGGAGACATGTAATAAAGAACAGCCGAAGTCACCTTACCAGGTATTCTTATTACAATAAACCGGAACTAAGAAGAGGTATTTCCTTTTTACCGTTGCGTTTACCGTGGCTGAACAAAGTGCGCGTCTGTGTAAAATTTAACCTAGGTCGACCGTGCTAAAATCCTTGGAACCTTGGAAGTTAACCTAGCGACCCATCGGGGTAAAGTCTACACCCGCCACAGCTAGATTGTTAGTTGTGGCTTACGCTTTGCTATCTCCACCTAGTCCATCAGCCACATCCGAGGAGGTACCAGTGGATCTTACATTAATATTAGGTACCTACATGTTTCAAACTTTCAACCTTTCACTTCACTTACACCAATGTTGACCCCTAAAGGTATCAGCCACGTCAATAGTCAAACAGTGAATTATCCATCCTTCACCTACTTCACGGTTAGAAGGCACCAAATATGCATGGAAGGAGACACGAATAGCAAATTCTTCACCCAAGCCACCTAAGATGTCAGCGCTTGATGCTACCTAGGTGCTCTCAAAGAATATGGCTTACGGGTAAGAGTTTGGGTTGTGCTCAATAGCTTTCATGGGGGGAGGGGGGGTCATCCAAGGTCGCAAGCTGCTGCCTGTATCAAATGTCATAGGTGAAAGTCTGTAGTCAATGATGATTCTAGAGACATGTTGACGTAGTGACAGTTCTGCTGCACGTGAGTATTATGGTATGACTAGGGGGCACGTCCCATTGCAAACGCTGCTTCCCTCCCTTGAAGGGTATCTCAAACAATCAGAACATTGCCACACGATTTGAACTCCTCTCCAAACAAGGCACAAGTCCAATCATGTTGAATATAAGGGTCATTTTGGGGACATACCTATGTACGTCATTTGGAGTGTGCTTCATAAACTACACAGGTACCTAGGTAGGTAGGTAAAAGGCCGCCGCAGATGTCATGTAAAAGACTTAAGTGTAAATAAATTCACCACATCCTGGGCAAATTATTGCCCAAATACTATCAAAAGAGTGACTATAAAATGTTTTGATGTATCTCGATGCTTGCGAAGAGCAGTTGCCAGTAGTGAAGGCATATCACCCAACTCTGTATATTGTCGAAGATCCACGTTCCAGTATAGATATTGGAAAGTTAGGGGTAGCTGCATATATGGTTAGTGAAATCATACATATGGCTGAGATGGATGGGATTTCCGCCGAAGTTAACTAGCAGCCTGTAAAAACTCACAGGAGCAAGGAACAAGGCAGGCTATCAGTTCCTTAGCTGCCTAGGTATACCCAGTTTAGGTAATATGACGACTCTCATCTCTAGTCTAAACCATTCCATGCTTACTCTCCATGGCTCTGATATGTCAGCCATGCTAGGGCATGACACGCAAAACCCATTGTGTCAAAGATATCCAACCTAACTAGAGTTAGTCTAATTAATGCTTCTGGTTCAGATCTGGTATTACTCACCTCTGAAGCTCAGCAGTCATATAAACCTCTAGAAAGGTTCAAGTTAGCTTGAGGACGTAGAAGACGCCGTTGATATCCATTTTCAGGAATCGGCTTCGTTGTCGAGCCTTCCTTGAGTGCCTTCCTTACCAAATAAAAATAGTTCATGATACCTACCTGGCTATCGTGAGTAGACGTCGCCTCAGGATGGTAGCTCCTCTTCCAAACGAGTGGAAGAAAACCTCGAATCGAGGACGACGCCTCGGAGCTATAGCTCCAGGCACTTACCGGCTTTCTGCATGTCACTCTCTGTGCAAGAACATATATCACCATGAAGCTCACGATGCAGTCAACGTCCATAGAAGGCAGCGCCTCCACGCATTCTGATTCCGCTTGGAACCGTTCACAGCACAGACCTCGCAAGATCAACCCGGGTAGGGTCCTGGGTCCTGGGTCCTGATGATGAAAGAGAAAGAGGAAACCGAGCAGCTCAAAGCTGGGGCACCCTTCTTATTATTATACCTACGTCCAAGCTTCCCCCTAGTAGTTCCCATTATGTGATCGCGTGGGGGCTGTTGCCCGAAGGGAGGAGAGTGCCGATATGACCATGCAACCCATCTACGCAAGAAATTTCGGTGAGAGTCTGGAGTCTGGGACCAAGCCGAGATAGCATAGGATCCGGGAAGGATGGGGATGGATCATGGATCAGGGATATGTATTAGCAACCCGCCTTCGGGATGAGTGACAAGGCCAGGGAGTAGCGGAACTAAACGTTTCGTTTAAGAAAGGTAAAGAAAGAAAAAAACCTGCCGCTTGCTACATGAAGTACCCATCCTACATTGGCCTATGGTAGAGCTGATCCGCACGTCCAATAAAGCCATATGGTACGTATGGTATGACAGAAGTATCTTCCAAAAGCAAAAACCATTGCGAAATCTGCAGAGTGACTTGGTTACCTAGTAAATTATGCATGGTCCCTTGATTGGATCCCTAGTAATTTCCGTATTTGTAAATAAATCTGCCGGGAAGATTTATAGTATGGTACTTGAGTCTTTTCTGGTACATTTATACTTTGAAATATGTACTTTTATAATCGTTATCGAAACTAGGTACCTTGGACGTATAGGCCAACCTTCAAATTCTCTCTAACAAAAAAAGGTTGTAAATTCTCAGAACTTCTAACTACATAGCTTCGAGATAATTGGTTAGACTCCAAATGCAATAGAAAAAGGAAATCGGTGTTTAATCAATAGGATCTCCGTCACGGCCGCTCTCTCGTCATGTGATTCAAGGACCCAGTGCCTTGGGTGCGACACAATCATCCGCAGCAGTAAGACTTCCAGTTCGGTATGAACCGGGGTATCTATAGGTCAATCGGCCGACCCGGTTTTGGAGTATAGCCAATGAGAGTCGAACGCCACAATGCGCACTCTGAAGAGGTACTCGCAGATGCGGACTTGGGGTCGTCAAGGCCTCGACATGAGACGATGTCTTAGCAGATTCATGACAGTTCATCCCTCGTGTGCCTTTGGTCCTCATCATCACTTATCGTCGTTTTCCCCCACTTCAGGTACCGAGGAGACCCGCTGGCGCCTGCTGATTTGTCTCGTGCACGGTCTGACAAAGGGACGTACCTACATATACAGGCGACTTACACGAGCCACGCAACCGCCATTATGAGCAACAGCAACCTATCCCAGGTTGCCTCGGAGATCCCTGACTTTATTGGAGGGCTACCCAAGAGGAGACAGACCAAGGCCCCTGCCCCACCGGATGCCCTATTCGACCAGTTCTTTGATTATTCACGTTATATTGAGGGAACGCCAGCCGCCGATGCCGACTCGCGAAGCCGGTCTGACGCCTCGTCCATCCCGGGCCTAACCTCCGGTCCTTCGGAGGAAGACGGTGCGCCCTCTCCCAGGTCCACCGAGGACTCTTTCCACTTCAAAGAAGCTGTCGAGAAGATCAAACAGCACGATGATCGCTTCACCCTCCCGGCACGGGAGATCAGACCCAACGGCGTCGATTCTTATCCATGGCAGATGGATATAGACAATGCGCTAGGATCGGGTGGATCCGACACCCAGGGATTCGGTAGCAGCAGCCCACACTCCCCGGCCTCCTCCAACGGAGCATCGGCATATCATAGCTCCAGCTCGGCCGACTCTCCACTCAGCCGTGGCAAGCGACACCGTCCCCTAGACAATCCGGAAAAGGTCGCCCAGATGCGCAAGATTGGCGCCTGCTTCCGCTGCAAGACGCGCAAGGTCACTGTGAGTAACCCATGGCTGTTCATAATCTCCTTCCTAATCAATTAAAAGTGTGACCAACAGAGTCCTTGCTCGCGATGCAGGGCCGATGCAGCCAAGTACGGCAACGACGACGGCGAATTAGCCGAACACATGTGTTTCCGACGCCCTTCCAGTACAAGCGACCACGTTTTTCAGGTCATGTGGAGTATGTCATTCTCGTTGTCGCCGTCGCTCGGGTATAAGTTTGGGTGAAATTCCGAGTAGCTGACTCCCGTCGCAGAGACGAAAGTCTCCCCTGCGCCGTTGCAGAGAGGCAACCTACAGATGTGGAACGTATTTTTCAACCCATGTTCCACAGCTGAGCCGCCCTTAGTGATCTCTGTCTGTGAGAGCAACAATCTCAATGGCAACCAGGCGTTGCCAAGGTGGCCACACAACCAAGGGCAAACAGCCCACCAATATGTCTTGGATCCTCATCACGCTCCCGAAGACGCGGTACTCATCAGATGGGCATCGGGGCAGATGCTTAGAGACGAGGGCTCTGATTTCCAATCAGCTCTAGATCTCCTTGTTAGCAAATACGCTCAGGATGATCATGCCTTCCTACCACATGTTAGTTACGCGCTATCTTCACTTTGTATACCTACTTACAAGTATTCAGCACGACCTAGTTCGCAAAGTTCGTGACTTGAGATGCTTTTATAAAATTTGGCGACAACAGAAGTTCCTCTGCCAAGGGGTTCATGGTTACGTTCTAGAGGAGCTTCCTAGCCAGGTCTCTCGAGACTTGAAGCAAATCATACTCTCCAGAATGAAATCACTTGAGCTGCACATAATGGAGCAATTTTGGAAGATCCTGGAAAAACCGCATGATCGGCTACCCCTCTGGGCTTGCATGACGCAGTTCATTCTGATGTACCGCGATATCTCTGACCTCAATCAATCAGAAGGTAAGAAAAGGATTCGTCTCGCTTAGGGTATCAGTGCCTGGTTGACATTTTCAGCAGACCTTGGCGACCAATTCCAGATACAAAACGTTGCGACGAGCCTCTTCAGCAACCTAGTCGTAATGTGCGAGATTTGCTTCGGTAAAAAGAAGCCGGAACCAATGGCCGAGGACGGAAACCCGACAGTGAGCGCAGTCAAGAAGCAATTGAATGCCGACTTTAGCAAAGTAGAGCGCTACAGAGAAGGCTTCTGTATGTTGCACCGGAACGTCTTGGGAGATGAAGAACCTAATAGGCTGACCACCAATTTTAGACAATGAAATCCAAGAGCGCGCCGGTACCTATTCGAACTCGCCTATGCTCGACCGCCTCTTTTGCGTCCTGTTAATCGGGCCACAAAGAGGCGCTACACGGAATGGGCCTCGAGCGCCTAAGCGAGCCAAGCGATAGAGATGCCGCTGTAGCACGAGTTTCCCCACGACCTTCGTTTCTTGTTATGTTGTTTTTATCTCAGGTTAGGTTCCGGTGTCTCAAAGATAATTTCAATACGAGTTTATGATCTGATGAAGGTCGATGGTTTAGCGAAGGAGTTTAGCGACAGGCTGATACCCATTACCGCATTTGAGCTTGAATTATGCCTTGTAACGATAGGAGGAGGAAACATTTCGAAAGGCATATTACTTGTTCGACGACATTCGCTGTTGGGATTAGCGTCGCGGGGGTCCATTACATTCCCTAGGAAACACTGCGAGGGTCGTCGTGTCGGTCTTGTTTGTATAATGTTACAATTTCAGTACGTTTAAAAAGTAGTGTGCAACACTCTCAGACAGATATAGCAGTAGCCTGTGGTTACGGCAAGTCCATTTGGAGTAACCGAAGTATTAGGGCCGAATGAAGACGAAGCTGTTGGAGTTAAGAGTCGATTCTCTGCACAGTGAGTTCGACCTTTCTCTCGGTCTTATCTGTGGTGTCTCGATGTTTCCCGATGTTCTTGAAATAGCTTCCTAGGTCATGGGTCTCTAAGGTCTGGTAACTAGCGGAGGACAATGAAATTATAAGCCGGAGTTTTGTTTTCTTTTTGCTGTTGTGCATAGTCGAACTGAATCTGCATCGTGGTTAGCATAGTAACATCATATCGTTACGAGGTTCTAACCTGACGGTCTTCCTTAGTATATCGGCAGCACTTGGCTTTGCTGGATAGACTACGGCAAGTACATTGGCAATCGCACCGAGATATTCCGCCCAAAAGTCAGCCTCAGAACTCGTCCGGTTGACGAGTTTTTGCAGGTTGTCTTGTAGCAGTTTATCAGCAGGGCCGAGACTAGCTCCCCATCTAAAACAAAGAGTCAGGCCTAAGACTGCGCGTGCTAAATGGCTTAAACCAGGTGCACTGGCGTCGCCGTGAACGGCCTGATGCAATTCAAATGCTGCGTTGGCATCACTGGACTCTCCGACACGTGTCCATATGTTATTGGCAAATAGGTGACCGAGCCCTAAAGTAAGCACCGTTGGGACATCAGAAAGATCAAGGTCGGCGGGTAGAGATGATTGCACAACATCCAATACCGACTGTAAAGCTTCAAGCTCCACCTTGCTACTAACTGGATGGAGAAGCGGTAAAGGATTTTGTTCTCTCATGGCTCTAGGGAGCTTCATAAGCAGAACACCCTCTCGATTGCCACCACTGCAAAATGTGGCTGTGCGGATCGTAGGAATAGCATCGATTAGAGCCTCCACTACTGTGGCGATAGCTGGAAATTGTTGGCGCCGTCGTTTTGACATGCCATATATTTTGCCTTGGTATTCGGCATTGACTCTACGCATCTGCTTGGTCTGACTGAAAACTGAACCTTGAACAGTATATGCCCCAATGGCAGGTAATGGGTATGGTTGAATAGAATCCGCATGCATCAAGATGTTGCCATAGCCTCTGAAGCCACCACCGCAGAGGAATATATCGATACCGCCATTTTCATAATCTGTCTGGGTAGCCCTTAACGACGCGAACCGCCGCTGAAGCTTGGCAAAGGCATCTCGCATGCCCTCTTGTAGAGTGCTCACTGCCGTTCCTTGAGCCTCCGCTTCGCCGCTCTCTAGGATCTTGATCAGCTTAGCGGCCCCAAAGGGCAGACTTTTGCCTGCTTGTGCGGCTGCTATCTCGTAGCTATCAGTGGACGAGTTCAAGTAAGTCATCTGAACCGAACCACCCCCTAGGTCAAGAAACAGCCCATTCACCGTAGCGAAGCCGCTTCTAGCACCCATAGCACCAAACAAAGTTTCCACTTCTGGAGCAAGCACATGAACACCGAGTCCTGAAGTTGCGAGGATAGCATCTAACATTGAAGCCGCATTTTCGGCTTTCCGCATAGCTTCTGTGGCGAACACAGAAACATGTTCTGCCGGTACGCCATAGACATCGGCAATGGATTTGAACCGAGCCAAGGTCTTAGATACTTGGATAATGACATCTGGTGGAAATGTTAAAGGTCCATCTGAGGGAGATGCATTGAGTGCATCAAATAAGGAGATTGCAGCGCGTTCGCGATATAAACACTTTAGAAGGCGGGTCTGCGGGGGAGACAGATCCGAGATGGAGAATCGTATGCCATTGCTATACGAGGTTATTATGAAGTAGACAATAGAGTCGTGGTTGATATAAAAATGGCTTAGGAATAAAACATCATAGGCTAGGGTTCGGGTAGGCCAGCTCATCAAATTCAAGATAGGTAGAGCAATGAATGGGAGGTGACAAACCTTCCCATGTCAACTAAGGCGTAGAGGTGGTTGGGGAGGTTGGGATCCCATTGTGGCATCTTGGATGCGAAATTCTCGAGTGTAATGATATCAGTAGATGATGCCATGTTGGATGTGACTTGATGAGCAAAGATGCCTAGAATTGACAGTTGTTTGGTAGATGTAGATATAAGTAAGGTTTGGTAAGGACCGTAAGGTAGCTATCGACGTGGAGCATCCCTTGGAGCAATGAGATTTCCGCATCGATTTCCGATTTGATCAATGCATGTGATATTAACCCGAGACCCACTTTTGACGGCTATCCGATACTCGATAGCCCGATAATTTTCCATAGAAAAATAAGAAGACGAGCATACACGTGACTTGGAATCTAACTTTCTATCATAGTACGTCAGAGTAGGTTCTTAGTTGTCTATTCCATTGATTGGCAATTGATTATAATAGCTATAATTTATTAAAAATATCTTATAATAGATTAAAAACATGAACAACCAATGAAACTTATTGCATCGCTAGTTATTCTATTGAATACGTGGGCATGTTGGTTAATATTGTTGTAGTTGCTTCCATTGTAGTTAATTGCCAGCTAATGGAAATCGGATTGGTTTTGTACTTTAACAACTGAGTGTAATTGTATAGAAACCAACTCGGGTTTCGAAATACAACCTGGCATATATTAAGTACCCTATGTTGCATTATTACAACAAATATCATAGTCGTAGAAATGGAAAGGATAAGGAGACTACTATCCCCTTCGTCTACCTGGTAAGTAATATCACCATCTAGCCAGCGAGGTGCTTACATATAATACCTAGCCTTTGGTTTTATTCGTGACCTGGTAGTTTAGCTATCTGCTTCGATGGAGAGCTACAATTTCTCTTATATGAAACCCCGAGGCTGTTACATACTATGAGAATGGCCCGCTGTAGGCCTCCAGTAGTCGTACATTTCACATGTGTCCCAACTGTGGCCTGATATTCAGGATTCCCCAATAGAAAAGTCTCATGGACATAATTAGATCTGGTGTAGCGGTACTTCGTTAATATTAGATGCGATAATGTCCTATGATGGAATACCAGTAAGACCACCACTAGGAAAGGAGCACACGGCAACGAGACCGAGTGGCGTATATGCTGTGCAACACCGACCTGTCAAACGATTTCTCCCCCAACCTGTATGTATGTATGTCCTTAGGGTTCTTACGTATTCGCGAAGAGTCCCTGCAGCTAAGGTCAGATATTCTATGTCGGAGTGTAGAACCGAACATATGTACGTAATATTCTATATTAGACAGATAGCCGAGTGAATGTATTTCTTGTCGAATATAATATGGCCGTAATCACCTAATAATAATAATAAGTCCAAGAAACCGTTAGAGAGCCATTCAACAGTTGCCATAGGGTCTCTATGCAATGTACGCAGTGCTCCAACAGTAGCTTGACCGTTGTCAGTGTATACAGTACAATGAGTACATTGATGATTTATTAGATGCCAGATATGAGAATTCATGGGTAAGGTTCTAAGAACATATTGAGTATTATATTCAGGTGAGTAATTACCTACTATAAAACACCTTATGTTTTTAACCTACCGTGCTCATATTGGTTTACAGAAACTGGTCAGTTTCCAGATAATACATGGTGCTCACCTTACTTAAGGTACCTAAGTACCTATGTACATACCAAGGCCGTCTTTGACAGGTACGTGGGGTAAGATGATGAGATTAGCGCCCCTTGCAAGTACACGTAATACGCGTCGGGTCGCGTTAGTTTCGCGTGTCTGGATATCCTCGTTTCCCATCCCATTAATCTGATTTGTTAATCGAGAACTTTCCTATGTTTGAATAGCGGAAGGATTAAAAGATAATAGGACGAAAATGGATGTACGTACTTATAGTTTTAATGATTTTCTAAGGTTTCCAAAGTTATAATTGGAATCCATCACATCCACTTGATTGCAGTATTTAAACCTTATAAGTCACTAGAAAGTGCCACTCTGCGACATTGTTAGGTTTTGGTTAGATCGTGTTATGCTAAATCAACTTTGACAGGTCGGGGAAGCATAGGGAGCATCCGATTTCTATAGGTAAGTCTTCAAGCCATTCGACAACTAACCTTGGGCGTTCTTGGATATCACGCCCGGATAACGGCTATTCTTACACTTCCTCCTAGGACCTACAGCAAAGCATATGTAGGTATCTACAGTTCTCCTCAGCTTTACATACGTAGTCCCTAGCCTCTCCCTTTTCCAACCCACCAATTGCACCTACCTAGGTACATAACCTGAACTCACTCACATCCAATACGGAGGGAGCGTTACAATCTACAACCATAGCCTCAATCTTCATTTTAGACATCGAACGGTCGCGTCACATCACATCGCGTCACATTTCATCTTGTCTCGCTTTTGAAGGCTGGTTCTCCCCCGTACCACATATCTTCTCTCTTTTCTGTCTCCCTGACACACATCTCAGAAGCTACTACGTAGTTCTTTAAGATAGGCTACCAATATTACATCCCATGGTATCCCATACGATATAATAACTTGAGCATATGATTCTGCTATATGTATGTATGTCCTAGTTGGTTTGTCTTAACAAGACTCCACCCGAATTGGCAATCCCCTCCAATGTGCATCTCATCTTGGCTCACCAATAACCCTTAATCTTCGTGCTCCTGGGACTACCCTACAACCAGAACCATGGAAATACATAGCTAGGTATCTACCCGAACGCGCTACCTAGTAGGTACCACTCAATATGGGTAGTCAACTTCATCCCACAATAACATTGAACAACGACTCCTCTGATTATCTCTCAAACCACACATATACCTACATAGGAGTTGTTTGGGTATTCAGGCTTAAAGGCCTAAGCAACGTGGGTTGTTCCCATGTAGACAGCGATAGCATGCGCTGCAGCAGAGTCCAACGAATAAAAGAAACAAATTAGGCGAATAAGGGAGCAGAGAATGTAAAAGTTGCGCGCGTTGCATCGAGCATTCTTGTCCACTCGATTTCGCGCTTCTTTCGAGACGCGTACAGTATGAGCACATTTTAATTCGCACGTTCGTCTTCTTTTGTCCCTCTTCTTTGAAGTTCTGCCCAACAGGAGCTTAATGTGTCGAAGGTCTCGCTCAAGCCTGTGCTCTCTGCCTATCATAGGTATTCTCCTTCCTGGTGATCGCTGCATATGCAATCCTGTCGTGTCCCTTCGCTGGCCATAGCTGCGTCCGGAGTGCATGAGCCAGTCTCGCCAGTCGCAAGCAGAAGCGCATCATGCTTAGCTGTTAGTCGAAGACAACCCACGTACATCTGTACCTAGCACCACTTACTACCGTCAAAGGCTTAACGTCTTTCACTCCCCACTGATTTGCACCCATGGTAAAATATCCCCGACGTGTTCTACAGTATGTAATGTATGTACATACATTTATTTCCCTTTTGCCCACTATTCTTTAAAGCTCCAATAGAAATTTCTCACAGCGACATGAAATCCTAGTATCTGTACATATGTATAGACGCTTTACAAGGGAACCCCAACTGACCGCTTCAAAATTCCCACTCGTCTTGGTGGGGTTAACTGAACCTTGGACCCGTAAATAGCTTAGCGCAATATTTCGTGCCTCTAGAACTGCCATAATCAGCATGTAGGGTTCGCGCCAGTGGCACATCATCCCGCTAATTCAGGGTAAGTACCTCTCTGGGGACGCTAGGAACGATCGAGAGATACATGTACATGCTTTAGGTACAGTAGTCAGTGTACGGAATAGCGTGCCTAGACCTAGTCGTCTGTTCTTTCCCCTGCAGCGCAACGTGATTCTACCACCCATCCATCTCGCCTTCCTGTTCGCACCTTGCCCTTAACCTTTCGCATCCGCCTACATTTTAACGGTTTAAACCTAACCTCCTATTTTTTTTCTCTTCACCATCTAAACAGTCGTTCTTTTTCCTCCACCTAATAACCTTCAGTCGGAGGGTGGCTACCAGTTGCCCATGGTAGCCACTGTTTTTATTTACGAACAAAATACCAACACATGCGATCGATCACATTACTGCTCCGTAACCTGGACCTGGAACCTACAACCTGGAACCTACAACATTTTCCCTTAACGAGAATCCTACGAATGCAGTCTACGATTTATTACATTTCATTGCCGTCAAATCTAATAATCACTACAATCGCAATCAATCACTCATACTATTAATCGCAATCCTATGAAATTACCTTTTTCGCCTCCCGAGTCGCGCGACGAACTTATACCAGGCACCATATCATTCCAGCTTCGTACTTTGCGCGATATCAAGAATCGCGTCAATGATCTGACAAGCCCCATAAGTCTCCAGTGAGATTCATCGAGGTAGATTTTCGAACCCGACATGAACGCACCTATTTGATTGATACTGGCATACTGCGGCGGATTAAGAAGGGAATACTAAGCCTCGGCCCGTATTGGAAAGGTTGACGCGCCATTTACAATTCACCATGATGCCAATCTATCCTTACGGCGACAAGATGGGGGCGGGTCCAAAGACACCTGAACCATCAGCTCCTTCCGAGGAATTGCAACTACCGTCTCCTCCACGAGCTCGATTACGACTGAAGAGACGTCACGTATCTCACCAATTGAATGCGCCAACTCAGCAATTTTTGGCGTCAGTCGCAGCTGCGGATGTACCTGTCCCAAGTATCGAGGTCGAGGACCCAGACAGAATGGAAATTTATGAGCACATACATCTGCGAACGTTTTCACCTCCGAAGACACCTGCGGTCGAGGTTGCACCGCTTTCCGAATCCAAGTATCCTGACTGGTCTATCGATTCGGAGTGGAGCTGCTCGGATGTTGAGTCGAGTCCAGAATACGAGTCTAGCAGACCCTCAACAGCATTCTCAACTCAAACCAGCGCCTCGCTCTTTAGCCAATTCTCTCACCCTTCTGAGGATGGCAGTTACATGAGCCCAGAACTCAATGCCCTTGAGTTCTCCAAGCCAAAGTCGCATACAAATGCAGACGAGACTCCTAAGGAGAAGTCACGAAAAGCGCCGTGGACTAAGGCTATGGATTCTCATCTATGGTCAACTTACATGCTTTACCTGCAAGACCCACGAGTCACTCCAATTCGTCTAGGTAGGAGTCGCGTGCCTCCCAACGGGGTCTGTTCACGGGTCGCACGACAGGCCAGACGAAGTTGGAAAGGTTCGAAAGCGCATTTGACAGCGGATGTAAACAGTGGAAGCAACACCCCCACCGCAGAGTCTTCGAAGCCATACATGGAATGGCCTCATACTTGCGCTGCTACCCGAGCTCACCTACGTGAGCTATGCAAGATCAAGGTCACATCCAGTCCTGGAAACTGCAAATCTCCAAGCCCTACTCCCTTTCGCAAGGCAGCCCATCGTCGTTGGAACCGAAAATCTGCGCCAGCCAAATCGCCATCGGTGTTTTCCGCGCACGACATGGCTATCTCCTTAGCGATGAGCACTTCGGACACCATGAAGCCCGAGGGTCCTCTGGCGCAGCTCACGAGCTCAGAAGAAGAACCCGTATTAGAACCAGCAGAGGACACCGAGCGAGTTATGGCAGCCAAGCAGGAACTGCCATCTCCTGAAACTCCCCATCTTCCTTCTCCAGGCATGGCTAAGAGCTATGGACCTAGTTCGTCCTCGTCTCTTGCTGATGGCATCAGCTTACCACAGCAGTCAAATACGCTAGGTTCGCGAAAGCTCCTCAAGTCGCCTGTCCGTCTCACCAGATCGCGCTCAGGCACGCAGAAACGTAGATCGGTGAAGAGCCTAGAGGATCTACCGCGAAAGCGACCGAGTCTAGCAGCTGCGTTTTGGAAAGGATCTAAAGATACAGATAACACAGCTCAAGGTCAAGACTCAGAGCAACCCGATCAGAGCGATGACGTATTCAGTCACAAAACTCACAGCAGAGTCTCTTCTGCTTTGTCAGCCTCGTATGCCGAGGATTCTAACCCTTTCGTTGTGTCGACCTCATCCCTGACCTCGGCGATGCAGCCACGCCGCCTGGGATCTCCATTTTCCGGCGCAGGGTCCAGCCACAGCTTCCCTAACAGGCTGTCAGCACCCATCAACTTTAACCTAACGGCTTTACGCCGACCTTTCGCGACCGTACAACAGCCAACCCAAGAACGTTTGGGAACCCAATCGCCTCCTCGATCCACCTTGGCGTCTCGTATGGCTTACCTTGATCAACGATTGAGAGAGCTTCGAAACCGCGGCAGTGAGCGCAGACGCTCCCAGTCACCCCTATGACGAGCCGATCGCATCGTCCCTAACTTATTCTGATACTATCGTATCCGCCTTTTTCTTTTCTTTTTCTGTATACGACTATACCACACACACACACATGACGATTTCCTTACGACTTGAATGATATTACGCTGTCCGCATTACGCATATCATGGGCACATTCCAATCAACGCATTTTTCTTGACTAAGATTGCAGCCGCCTGGCCCCTCGTATGTATAAGAGGGAAAGGCATGGCATACAAACAATCTCACCATCTAACGAACTTGACACCTTCTCGGAGAGCGACAGTTTGGAGACCAAAGTTACGAACAAGCTGGGTGGGCGATACACCACAGCAAAGAGGAATATCACTCCTCCACGAGACACCTGATTTCTTTTTCCTTTTCTGACGTTTTTTCTTTCCTGACGAAGTATTACGAAAGATGAAATGAATTCATGAGATAGCAAGAGAGTATGTGCCTTTCTTGTTCGGATCACGGTTACGACTATTGGCATATTTCTTCTTTGGGCTATACTCCTCCCCCCTACCCAAAGCAAAAAAATGTGAGATGATCAGCTACGGTTACGATTAGAAACCCGGCGTCCTGGCTTTCGTGTCTGAGGATTTTTTTTATCAAAAAAAGTTTTTCGACGATGGCCAACTTTTGTTGTTTGGGGAATCTTTTTTTCTAAAGTTTCGGATGAGGATTTTAGTTCCTCGGGGTGGTAGTAAGTAGTGTTGGCAGTGAAATCAATCAACATCCATTGTTATGATATTGGTTTCTTGTTTACGAAAAGGTGACGTGATATGAAATACCCGGGCAAACAGTAAATACCCGTTTGGGTCTTGCCTTACTCCACATTGCCACAGAGCCTCTGATTATCCCCAGACTCCAGTGGGTAAGGTAACTTGCGTGCAGCTTACGTGGAGTTAGAATACATGGAGACGAGACAGTGCGTATTGGACCATTGTAGGTTCAGGAAAAGGCAACCACCAAGGTTGCTATGTCTATTATGATTATATATTACAACAACTGAAGTGTACAGGAATCCATCCTTCTAGAGATATTATATACTCTATATGTGATCATTCACAGGAAATGCGAAGGAAATATGTATGTAGGTAGCTAGCACTACCGGGACCCCGAGCTCGCCCCCTTAATCTAAGTCGTCAAGGCGCACCTTGCCCATTGGCACCGTAGCCACCTTTCACTATTATTACGCACCCAGGCTCTACTAGATAGCATCATGCGTGCTTGTTTTCTTCGATGGCTTCGGAGCGGCCCTTTGTCTGTAGTCGCAGTGCCCTGCCCAGAATACAGACACAGATAGGGGTATATATGGTAATAGAACCGCGACGGTATCGATGATGTGAAGACCTGGGGATATATCCCCTGAAGCCGAAGTAATTCATCTCGACATCGGGTATCTCACGAGGTTTCTAAGTCGGATTCGGGGATAGTGTCGCTACAGGGAGAAACCATACGTGACCCAAATCTCGATTCGGTACGTTCGGAATCGGACTCGAAGTAACCCTCTGTGTATGGAGACGGAAATAGGGGCGAGAGCGAGGAGGCGTGCGGACATGGGCCTTGCCCAACAGTCGAGCGATGCGTATGGAACGAGCACTGTCGGAAGCCGAACTGCCGCTCCTCGTTGCGGAGGTGGTTGGAGGGGAGTCTAAGCTGGGGGTTCTTGAAGTGGTCCTCGAGCCCCGTCTGGGCCATCTTGCGCGTGTGGCTGTGGTACTCGGTCCAGAAGTCGGGACACTTGTGAAAGAGGTACTGGATGTTGTTGGACATCTCGGTCGTCACTACACCGCCTAGCGTCCAGGCCGTCATAGCAACAGACCACTTCCGCAACCGGCAGCTCTCTTGCGGGTCGCAGGCCGTGTAGATGTAGTTGATGAGCTTCGGGTTGATGTCCCAGTTACACCGCAAATACACGTCTTGTATGGCGTCCATAGCACTATCTTGCAAGGCGGGAAGATCGGTCTGGGCGGCGAATAGGTGTAGATTGACGAGGTCCCATTGGAGCTCCTGGCAGGAGTTGTTGGCCTCGGCTACATCGATGAACTTGTCGAAGTTCCTCCGCTCGTTCATCCAGTACGCAAACAACTCGAACGTATCCGGATGTTGGTCCTCCAAGATCAGAACGAGGTGAGGTTGGCCCTTATCGAATTCAATGCGCGCTGTGTCGAGATGCTGGCGGAAGAAGAAGCATGATGATAGGATCTTTCTCGGGACCAAGAAGTCATGACCATCTGGCCCAACCAGTAACTTCACGGTAGCTGGACCGGCCAGTCTTGGAGAGCTTCTAAGCAAGGTCAGTTATGTTGCATTTATGGATGGATTCTTGATAACTCACGGGTTAAGAGAGCTTCCCGAAGCTCTCTTCTCGCCGAATCTCCCTCTCAACATGTTTATTACTTTTTTCTCTTTTTTCTCTTTTTTTCTACAAATAGACCAGCTGGTATCAGTCTACAAACACAAACGCACAAGAGAAGAAAAATGAACCTGTCTTTGAAAACATGTTAAACAAATCGAAGTGAAGTAGCCGGGCAGATGGGATGAACTATGAGGATGACCGGGTTTCGTCCTAGCACCCTTCTTGGCAAGGCTCCGAGGAGTTGGCTGGAGTGTCATCGGGGGGTGGAGCTCGAACGCTTCGGCAGGAACTTGGAACGATGACATCCTGCGTATATTACTACATACGATGCCACTGGTGAGGAGGTCAGAGCTGGTTACATCACTGGTAGCCTACGGAGTCATGGGGCGAAACAAAAATAGGCGTGTTAATGGTATTTGGCCCCATGTCGAGTCATTGCGATGGAATAACGTAGATCAGGGGAGCCAGGAGAGTCAGGGGAGATTTGTGACGGATCGCTGGTGGATTCGGGGTAGATGGATCTGAATGGCTGCTTCAGAATCAGCCCCTGATGCGGGATCAGAGCTGGGATGGGGCTCCTGGCTCGGCTTAGACCACCGACCCCATACCCGTTTCGGCTACAGGGCCGTGATCGTAAGAAACGAACTATTGTGGATTTCTGACCGGAATTCCTGAGGCATTCTGGAATAGCCTTGGGAGTACTAAGTACCTAGTTCGTGCGAGGTTGCAATCACAAATCTCGTATGTCCGATAGCAAGCAGCTGTTATAGTTATTATTGCCTATCACAGACCCAAAATAAAGCGGTCACTTGAATGGTTTGTGACAAATCGAGATCGATCTCTGTTTCCCCACCGACATCCTCTTACGCCTTGTTCGTCTCTCTGAAACTTGACAACTGAAGTGGGTAAGCAAGGCTGGTAAGGCAAATGAAGACTTGGCATTTATCAGCGAGTACGAAGTATATCAGCTCGAGTATATCGATATAAAGGCGTGAACGTGTGATTAAAACCGATGGCGTTGAAGAACATAGATTGGGGTTTTAAAAGAAAAAGAGATAGTTTTGTAATGCCAATTGAAAACCTGGAATGGTTATGTAACTCGGAGTGGATACCCCTATTGGCCGATCTTTAAAAGAAATGGGGTTGGGAGATAGCTCGGCAAGTAGCGCGATTGGTTCCTGAGCCGTTTTTGGAGGCGTAGATACCCGTCCCTAATCGCAATAACTTCAGGAAGTAACGTCATTAAATAATCCGTAGGTTATTACGCAAATGGGGTCGTGCCTAATAGGTAGACGGGCATTCAAAGTCGGGTCCGTTCAGGATAATCGGTTGGCCGGCGACTTACCGGCAACTTAATAGGTACCGGTATTATGTATTATTCAGCATCAGAAGATAGTAAATAATCTAACCTGATCATATCGGCCATTCTTTTCCCCCTTTTATTTTCGAATAACTCTAGATCATGCTATATGTGTATAAAAGCTGGCGGTTTCCCCATCCTAAACCCAATACTCTTTCATGGAGTGAGGTGATTATAGAACCAAGCGAGCGAAATGATTCTTCACTACTAATATTCGGGTCACATACCTAATACTACCGAACTTCCAAACTACACATAAAAGTCGAGATCCTACCCATGTAGTAGATCCCCCCACATTTCTACCAGGAAGAAAGATAAGGGGAAATACCTATCACCAGAAATCATGACGTCCATCGTAAACAAGGGCGCCCCGAACGTCCCCTTCTACACACCGATCCAGGATCCTCCCGCGGGGACAGCTCTAGATCCGGCTTCGGCTCCGACCCTATTCAAGCCGCTAAAGATCCGGGGCGTGGAGCTACAAAACCGCTTCGTCGTCTCCCCTATGTGCCAGTACAGCGCCCAGGACGGACATGTGACCGACTGGCACTTCGCCCACCTATCGCAGTTCATCATCCGCGGCACGGCGCTGACCATCGTCGAGGCCACCGGCGTGACCCCCAACGGGCGCATCACCCCCGAGGACGTCGGCCTCTGGAAGGACAGCCAGGTCGCCGGCCTGAAGCGCATCGTCGACTTCGCGCACTCGCAGGGCCAGAAGATCGGCATCCAGCTCGCCCACGCCGGCCGCAAGGCCAGCACCGTCGCGCCCTGGCTCATCCCCCAGGGCGCGAGGAGCGCCGTCGCCGCGCCTGAGGACAACGGCTGGGGCGACAACGTGTGGGCGCCCAGCGCGGTCCGATTCGGGGACGACTACGCCGAGCCGAAGGCCATGACGGTCGAGGACATCAAGGCCCTCGTGCAGGCGTTTAGGGACGCGGCCAGGAGGGCGGTCGAGGCCGGCTTCGACGTGATAGAGATCCACGGCGCGCACGGGTACCTGATCACGGAGTTCCTGTCGCCGCTGACGAACAAGCGCACGGACGACTACGGCGGCAGCTTCGAGAACCGCACGCGCCTGCTCTTCGAGGTCATCGCGGCGGTCCGCGGCGCCGTCCCAGAGTCCACGGCCCTGTTCCTGCGCATATCGGCCACGGAGTGGATGGAGTACGCCGGCGAGCCCAGCTGGGACATGGAGCAGAGCATCCGGCTCGCCAAGCTGCTGCCGGCCGCCGGCGTCGACCTCCTCGACGTCAGCTCCGCCGGCAACCACATCGCCATGAAGCCCGTCATCCACCCCTACGCGCAGGTCGACCTCGCGGGCGAGATCCGCGAGGCGCTGAAGAAGGACGGGTTGAACCTGCTGGTCGGGGCAGTGGGCTTTATAACGAACGCGGAGATGGCACGGGGTATCGTTCAGGAGGACGAGAAACCCCAGGCCGATCTGGTGCTGATCGCGAGGCAACTGTTGCGCGAGCCGGAGTTCCCTCTGCGTGTGGCGCAGCAATTAGGTGTTGAGGTCAAGTGGCCGAACCAGTATCACAGGGCGCCGTGGGAGAAGGGCCGGAAGGTCTAGGAGAAGAGAGATTATGTGTAAAGATAGATCTTACGACTAATGGAAAGACCTGGCATGATAGCGGCATAGCGAACGCACTTCTCTGAAAGGTTTGATGGATCATGAGTGCTTAAATAGATAGCCGTTACAAGATGAAATGAAATAATTAGATTAAAGATATCGCGTTGGTCATGGCTTCAATTCCGTATCGAATACGCAACATAACCCCTTTAACCTTGCAGGTCTACCATCGATGTGTAACCTGGCCATTTCCTACCTCCGACCTTGTGTCGACAGATGATGGCAATGGTCACAGACTACCCTTGGGAGGGTACTCCTTGTCGTTCACGGAGACTTTAGGCTCGCAGGTGCACCAGTCTTGTGGCGAGATCTGGTCGAGAACGGAGGGAATGTGGCTTCCACAACCGAACCACGTAGCTTTACCTGACGAGTAGAAATATGTTAGAGACCATCCGAGGCGAATGCAAATCTATATCTTCTCAACATACCACAAGTACCACACATTACCTTCATACACATCTTGAACTTGTTTTTGGATGTATGGAGACTCGAGAGATGGTGGCCTCTTAGAAGAGTAAGGTTGGTTTGGCTATTGTTTGAGTTTGTTTAAAATTTGGGAGTTGCTGTTTCGTTTATTGGGAGGGGGAAAGGGGGGGCTGTCTCGTCTCCTTAAATAGCAAAAGATGTGAGACTGATGTCGCCGAGTTCTCCATTTATATTCTCCCGAATCGGCGAAGGGCAAATGGCGTAAAAAACCCGGCTAATCGGTGAACATAAATTAGCCCCGTAACGACTCGGGGTATTAATAAGCTCATTAACGTGTTACTGTTTGTGTCCGGTGGATTTTGGAACTATTCAATGATTAAGCCAGCCACGAGTGCGCGCCGAAGGCTCGTAAAAGATTCAATTCAAAAACAGAAGATCGAGGATTCGAACCCGCGCTTCAGGTAAACCTCGGTTAAAGAAATTCAGAGGTCACGTCGCCGCGAGCGGTGACCTCCAGTTCAAAATAACAAGGTGAAAGGGGGTAAAGAAAAAGGGATATATTAGTAATAAAAAAAAGTTTCGAAAAATAAACCACCACCGAAAGCAATGGCCTTTTCGTGATAGTACACTCTCATATCTTGACACTGCATTCGAATACTTGCTCAAAGATAACAAGAACTCAGAAAGGGGCCAGGCTGCTTCCTGTGATAACAAGAAATACCAAGGCACAAGTGTGGCTTTATGTGCTATTGGTTGAACATATCTCTATATTCGATTCTCATCATAGGCGATGATGATAACGATAGACGTCTAAGGCCGCTGGCAAGCTAATAGCCCAGATGTGGTAATGAAGCTCATCTCAAAGGACTACTCATCCCGAATTTTTAGTATTGCGATTGGTCGACAGACAGGACTAATGTATATATACCCCTTTTCTCAATTCAAAGCTACGAATGGTCCGTCTTATGGCTTGGGAGGCTGATTTCACAATGCAACACTTACGTATGGGGCCATGAACTAGGGAGCTTTTCTTGGTATAATTCCTGTTCCGAGGACTGCCTACTGCAACGCCCCTTTCTTTATCGCGATAACCAAGTGCGAGTGAAGGTGTAGAGCTTCAGAGATCTATCGATAACCTTCCAAATATCAAGAGCGCCGAGTAAGATACCAGGCGGCACAGCTGGCTGTTCGTCGTATGTTCTTTGAAGACCATACCCATACCAAAAATTTCCCTGGTAGTTCATTATCGGACCAGAGGCTGCTTCGCGTCTTACTAGATGGAATATTTATAATTGAAAAACAATAACAATTTACATCTCCGCTCACCGACTAACTACATATCGTCGCTCTTAGATACAAACATAAAGTCGTCCTATATAACCAATATGAAAAGCCAACCCCCCCCTCATAAAAAAGAACACGCTCAAGAAGCAGGCTCCTGTTTGAGCCCAACCTCGCATACCGACCTGATCAACTGCAGTGCGAGCTCCTTCCCGCGCCTTAGGGATTGCTCGTCGGGGTTCAAGGGCACGTGGAGAAAGATCACCTTCTTAGGCCTCTGCAGCTTGTGCAGGTGCGCTAAGCTCGAGAAGTAGATGAAATCGCACAGATAGTGCCCAGCGTCTTCGGAAAGCCGCAGCTGCGATCTTAGGTTATCCTTTTTTGCTATGCGTCAGCTACCAAATTTCCCGAAGAAACGAGAGGTGAGAGTCCTACCGGGCTGCGCTGGACCCATCGCTGGTAGATATTCTCTATATCCAGGTCCGTTATGAGTTCCGCGGGGACGTCGCTGTGGTAGCAAGAAGTCAGTGATCATCGTGTTCGGGGCCTCCCGTCGCAGCAGTGCTGTACCCACCTCCATACCCACTTGTCTCCCTCCCGCTTGCGCCTCTGCTCGTCTCCGAGAAGCTGGCCGTCGACGTCCGGCTTGTCGTAGCCGTCGCGGTGGCCGCGCCTCTCGATGGAGTAGACGGGCTGCGGACCGGCCATGCCGATGTGGATGACATAGTCGATCTTCTGCTCCGGGTCGTCCCAGAGGCTGGGCATCAGGTTGCGGACGACCTCGTAGTTCACGCGGACCGGCCCGTCCTTCAAGATCCGGACGGCGGGCGCCGTGCTCGACGCCGTCTGGCGTGCGGGATCCTTTGCCCGGTCGGGTGGCAGGTAGTCCGGCAGCGACGCGGTGATCTCCCAGGCGGGGTTCACGGGGTACTGCACCTTGAAGGGCTAGCGCTGGGGTTAGTTGAGACATTCGGGGTGGACTGGACTGCCGAATACCGCGAATTGGCCCATTGCGGGCGACGTACCCCGAAGCCGGTGACCAAGACGGTCAACTCATCTTTGGAAGCGTCAATAGAACCCATCCTTGGCGAAGTTCAGGTATATTATTGAAACTACTTGGGTATAGTGTTTATAGAGGCGTCGAGAGTTGCGGGGACTCTATTTGTGATTATTATCTACCTAGATATTGTGATTAATACATAGGAGGGGTAAGCTAGTCGTGTTGGACGGCGGACGATTTTCGTCCTCAGCTTTCGAGAGGACGACGACTGTCTCGTGGTTCTGTTATGTACGATTTGTATGGACAATTTGAATGGTATAATTCCCCCGTCATGGACCCATATCGGCCAACTAATCAATCTTACGTTAGGCCGAAACGGCCCAGATTGAACGGCACCTAAAGTGTCATTGTAAATACTGTTGCCGCGTGGGAGGTTGCAGATTACATCTACCCCCGAGTCTTGGACAATACTGAAAATCCTATAAAATCGTGTTGAGATAACGTGAGAATCTGCCGTATTCGGCGGTCTATTATATCGTTATTAGTGATATTGATTTCCTTAGATGAAGAATCAATGATGTAAAGTTGAGGTTGATAGGTACGATCAAGTTAGTTACCTATTAATAGTTTTCATCTGAAAAGTAACTATGTACCCTTTTTAAGGTTAAACAACTTTAGCTTTGTGCTATTAGATAGAGAGCTGGAACCTGAATCATTATAGCGGTCAATGGAGTGTCTTTAGCCACAACGGATACCCCAATACCTCCTCCACTGGGGGCACGTTATGGTTCGCCTATCCGTACTGAATTGTAGCAGGCCACGTTAAGATGGACCCCTCCATATGAAGAGATGAGATATCTACCTAACTTACACTTTCTAGGGTTGTGTTAGAACACGCTCAAAATAATTCCTACAAAGTAGAAGAAAAATAAAATACTAGACTAAGTATTTGTTTCCTCCAATATGGTAAAAATAGAACTTCTCGATGCTCAGTAAGTAGGTAGGTACTGACTACATCTTCCGCTCTCTTCCGCTCCATGTTCGTCGCATCCCCCCTTTTCCCCATCAAACCAACTCCTTCCCCCCACTTTAAACACTACGACAAAAAAAAAAGCATCTACTCTAATATCTTACATCCATACACACAGGCCCTCCTCGGCCTCGCCGCCGCCGGGGTCCTAACCGGCAGCGGGAGCCTCGGGTTCCTCGTCGGGTCCTGCGCGGGTTTCGTCAAGGGCATCCGTGCACTACTACCGGCAGAGCATGCGGCAGGCGCTGGTTCTTGAGGTTATTCGACGGGAGGTTTCTAGGGGGTTTTGTAGAGGAGGAGGGTTGAGTGGTTGATGATGGATGTCTGCATAGAGTGAAATTAGCACACGTCAACATATGTGATACATTTGCATGTTTATTTTCACATTTTATTGGTCAAGAGCAGCAAGGACCTAGTACCTATGATGGCCGGCGTTGGGCCAGTCAATTCTTCCTATAATAGCTAAGCCCACCAGACGGCGATCGCAAATATTTAAGGGACTTCCCTCAAAAACCAGTACACACTTGTGCAAGCGACACCAAGTCCTAGTAAACCCCATCCTCTGCCGTAACCCCCTTGTCCAGCATCTCCAGCTCCCCAGCGTCATCATACGCAACCCGACCCTCATCGACCGCCTTCCTTAGTTCCTCCGATAAGATCTCTTTCTCCCCCGTCCTCGGGTCCCACGCCCAGCCCTCCCGCATCCAGAGCCAGCGGAGGCAGGCGCGCAGTTCCTTGTCCTCGGGGAGCACTCGCATCCACTCGGGTTGGAACTCGCCCTCGCGCCCTTTACCCCTCCAGTCCTCCGCGCGCCCGAGCAGCGCGTCACGGCAGAAGATCCGCCAGCTGTCGATGGCGTACCGACCCTGCGTCATGTGGCCGATCTCCCAAGCCGACTGTCGGGGGTCGTCCGGGCCCAGCACTTCTCCTGCCCGGATGTCGGCCCCGTCGCCTGGCCTGGGGTAATTCTTCACGCCGTACCGAGCGTCGGCCCGCGGCGGGTTCTCGATCCACATGCGTGCGTACTTCTGGAATTTGGCGGCCCGAACTACGCCGAGTCCGAGGTGCTTGATCATGGCCACTATCTCATTCGTATCTGCTTCTGCTAGGTCTGTCGGCGTTGGGAATTTGCGCATAAGCTCATGAAAGACTGGTATTGCGTGTTTTCCTTTGACACGTATTAGGGAGGTGACGGCGATGAGTAGGCGAAAGGGGTCGGTGGCGAGGTCCTCTTGAATCAAGCCGAATTTCGGGGCATCCAGACGTGGAAAAGGGATACAGGAGACTGTCCCACGGGGAGGGCGAGGAGCTTTTGCCTGGGTAGGGCTAGTTGTGTTTTCAATTGCGAAATAATGTGATGTTGCTTTGCGCTTCGGAATCTGGCTCTGGGTTTGTGGCGGGGGATAAATGTCATCTGCTTCTTCTGGTTTGTTGTCGGTATCTGATGTGTGGTGACTCGACTCAATCATGTTAGAAATCATTTCAAGGTCGCTAGGAGTTGTTGATGGTAATCGTGAGTGATTCCATGACCCTCCTACTTCGGTATCTGCAGAGTCGTGTAGCGAGGGGTGATCGCGCAGGAAATCGGAACCACTCAAAGACTCCTGGCGGTCTATGAGCGGTGACGTTTTAAAGAAACGTCGAAATTCTCAGAAGTAGAAGGACCGGAGATTTGCTTGCTGTCACTGAATGATTTGCTCTGGTGGCCTCCGCTGAATGGACGAAGAGCTAGACGCATAGGTTGGTTGTGCGAAGAAAGAACATCGGCACCATGCGCTTCTTGTACTTTCTGACGTCGCATTTCTCGTCTCCCCTCCCTTCTCTTTGCTTTCTTCTGCTCTTTTCGATGCTTCGTGTATAGTCGCTTGAGCTCTTCTGCCACTAGCTTAGACTTCGTAGAAGCCCATGCCTCAGGAACTGCCCAGAAGGGTGATTGCTTGTCCTTTCCGCGTCTCATGACGACGTGAGATAAACCTAACTTTTTGATTATCTGTGCTGGGTCTGAGCTTGGTTGGATAGGTAAGGATTTCTTCATGGTGTCATCACCATCCTGGTAAGAATCTGGCTTCTGTTGTCCACTGCCACCACCAAGAGAGTTAGGGGGCGAAACAATTTTGCAAATGAAGGTGAGAAGATCCTGTCCCTCAAGAGGATCATCAAATGAAGCCTTGTCTCTCATTGCCTTCGCGCAACGGATCATCTGATGGAACTCCTCGAAGCCGCGATGCAAGCTGAGGCGTGTGATAGTATTGATTTCATCATCCGGTCCATAGCCGTGCAGAATCGTGTCTCCGATATACCAACGTTGAGAATCACTTTTGGTGTTGAAGCCATACATGTAGTCGTTGGCCAATTTGTAGTGATGCTCGTCATTCGCCCCACAGTAGTCTTCACGTAGTCGATCCATGGTCTCGGTAAAGATGATGGCGCAAGCCTGCGCTACGTTATGACTTAAACGAGGCCGAAGATGGGCTTTTACTACAAGACGTGAAGTAGTACCTGAATAGCACCTATGACTAGACCAAGTAATTAAATCGTCGGTCGGGTGTAATCCTCAAGTACTAGAGGAGAGTATTGAGAGAGCTATGTAAGATTTGGAATATGGGAATGGTATGAGATGATCTTGTGGTTGGGTGTGAAATCTGTCTTATTTGATATTATGAGGTGGGATGAGTTGGTTGTAAATTTGTACGATTTATTTGTCTAGAAAGGAAGGTTAAATAATGAATCACGGCACTCCGCCTTGATCCTTTTATTCCCATCATTGCAAGCTATTTAGAGGATTTAGTGGTAAGGTTAGAAGGTAAGGTAGTGGTTATGCGTGCTGTCTGCTCAGTAAACAGTGGTGGAAAGGTAAGTAAGATAGCCCTGAGACGTAGACACTTCCGAGCTTTTAAGGTACAATACAGTATGTAGACCGTACACCGAGTAAAAAGCAATGGGGTGAAGTGGCTCAAGCGTACTCTAGTCCACGCCCTACCTAGGTAAGGTTCTGACCTTATCGCCTCGTTTCTATGGAACGCCAACATGTGGATGTATGATGAATTATATTTTGACCAATCTAAGGTTTCGATAGTACTCTTGGAAAGTATTATACCACTCTCATAAGGGGAATCATCGCCACCTAGGTAGGTTATGTATGCATATATACTGAAGTTGTTTAAAAGAAAATTGACCGAGTTGGGAGAAAACGACATCTCATAAGTATCCATTATCAAGTCGCCCGTATGCTTCAAGTAAACTTCTGAACGTCTAAAATTTAGGAACTTGATATACACTCTAGAGCCGTGGCTTAGGATTACCCCAACCCCTGGTAGCCTCACGTCTTTTTTCTTCTCCCCTTGCCGTGACAAAGGAGCGGTAGAGTAGTTTGGTTGTACATACAGGTGAGGCCTTTACATACGGATGTTGTTAGACTCCTTAGGAGGATCGTAGACGATCTTCCTGGACTTGATCGTCGCCCACTTGTATCGCTTGACCCATACACTCAGAGCGAAGAGGACGGCAGTGATAGTCAAGACCTTCACACCCATTCGCTTTCGGTCGTCCATCTCGGGTTCGGCCGCCCAGTTGAGGAATTCTGTCACATCCTTTGCCATTTGCGAAGTAGACGCCGGAACCTCGTCCTCGTACTCCACGAGACCATCATACAAGACACGAGCCATGGCGATACCGGTGCCCGGAAAATAAGGGTTGAAGTTCAGGCCAGCGCCGACCTGAGCACCTGCCGGAGGCTCCTCGGGATACCCAGTCAACAAGCTGAAGATGTAATCACAACCGCCGTGACGCGCCTTGACAATCAAGCTTAGATCGGGAGGAAGAGCACCGTTGTTGGCAGCTCGAGCAGCCTCGTCATTTTTATACGGGGCAGGGATGTAGTCTGATAGCTTTCCGGGTCGCTTCTCGATCTCACCCTCGTCGTTGGGTTCGGTGTCATATTCGTTTTCTTCCGCCAATGCCTTCGCCTCGTCTACGGTCAAGACGGTTCCGACGAGCGATCGGTAAGGAATTCGGCTGAGTGAGTGACATGCCGCGCACACTTCACGGTATACCTGGAAACCTCGACGAAGGCTGATAACTTATAAGAAACAATCAAACTAGGCATGGACAGATTTGTCACTTACGCTTGATGGTCGAAGGTTTTGAACCACTGGCTGTGAACCCATGGATATGCGGGCGCGTGTAGACTAATTCAACATTTTAGCCTCGTCGATCTAAGACGTAGGAAAGCGGACAACTCCGATCTGCCTTTCGGCGCCAGACTGAAAAAAGCAGATCAAACAGCCTCCTCTTATATTATGGTATAAACTCACCCTTCCTCGGCGGGCGTCATGGCATGTGCGGTGGATCCATAGAGGTGATAGTACCATGCTACGGATCCGATAGCGAGAGCTGTGGAGGCGGCAACGGTTACGTTCAGTTTCATGGGAGATTCGGTAGAGGCTCCGGAGCTCGATGAGACGGATCGCTACAGAAAAAAATAGATTAGTCGTGGCATTATTCACTATTTTTTTCTTGATCATGTATAATCGTAATAGTCGTGGGCGTGGTTGAGACTATTGAACGGAATTCCGGATAGCGTCAGTTAATTCGTACCTTGGTGAAAGTGGTCGCGCCATTTCTGGCTCCGTTGAGGATGCGCGCAGAGCGCAGGCAAGATCTTGCCAACATGGAGGGCGAGTTTCTACCCGTTCGTAGGTGATGCGACGGGTAGGTTGACAAGTCAATTGAGGGTTGGTGAGATGCGTCGTGGTTGGGGTTGAAAGTAGTAATAGTTTAATCATAAAGATCATAAGGTTGAATGAAAAAGTGCTCAGGCCCTTGAAGCAATTGGAAATAGGTGCATCCTATTGGCCGAGGTTAGCTTCACAAATCCACCCACTCTTTTCACGTGACTTAAATACTTGCCAAGAGTACAACATCTCTTTAATCAATCGTACGCCATCACTTCCACTTAATTGCATGTGGGCTTGTATGGACAAAAGGAACATTCAGACCCTACCTACTACGTAGTATGATAGGAGCCCTGGACATCCATACATCTTTCGTGCTTATTTTTATAGTACCGAAACAGGTCCATTTCCCTTACTTCAAAAGATATATAATTTTCTAACACAGACATGCTTTTTTGTTCTTTTCCTTCCCTTGTACAATACATCTGGATATCTTTGAATTTCATTTCATTCCATTTCTCCCTTTATTACAAATCGTGAGAAAACCTCTTTTGATTATTTTATAAGCAGCCACCCCAGATGGGCACCCCAGGGCCCAGACTTAATGGGAACCATTCATATTAGCTACCTTTCTTCGCTCCTTGACGGCATTGGCAAGGTTATCAAGGACCGAGACTGTATCTTCCCATCCAATGCAAGCATCTGTGATGCTGACACCGTAGTCGAGACCGGTCTTCCCTTCCGTCGGTACCTTCTGGCTGCCTATGGAAGCAAAATAGTTAGCGATATGGGCTAGACTATTCGAGTGTTTCAAGAGATTTACCTTCTTTGATGTTACTTTCGATCATGACGCCCATGATGCCGGCCTCCCCCTTGGAAATTTGCTCTGCTATATTGGCAGCGACTAGGGGTTGGTTCTTGTGATTCTTCAACGAGTTCCCGTGACTGCAGTCTACCATGAGCCGTTGTCTCAGACCTGACTTTGCCAGCGCCGCCTTGGCCTCTGCAATGCTCTCTGCGTCGTAGTTGGTACCGCGACTTCCGCCGCGGAGGATCACATAACAGTCCTCGTTACCAACGGTCCCAACGATGGCTACAACTCCAGGCTTGGTAACGGAGAGGAAGTGGTGGGGGTGTCTAACAGCACCGATTGCGTCGATTGCGACTCTGAGTGTACCGTCGGTACCATTCTTAAACCCTACTGGGAAAGAGAGACCACTCGCCAACTCCCGATGCAATTGGCTTTCGGTTGTCCTGGCACCCACTGCTCCAGCCGAGAGGACATCTGCTAGGAACTGTGGCGAGATGGTATCGAGCATTTCGCTGGCAATTGGCATCCCTTTGTCAGTGAGGTCAACGAAAAGCTGCCTCGACATGCGTAGCCCCTTATTGATGTTGAAGCTATTATCAATGTCCGGGTCGTTGATTAGACCCTTCCAGCCTACTGTCGTTCTCGGTTTCTCAAGGTAAGCCCGCATAACAATGAGTAGCTCATCCTTGTGCTTTTCCTTCTCGGCCAGCAGCATGTCGCAGTATTCGAGGGCAGACTTTGGGTCGTGGATGGAACAGGGGCCGATGATAACTAGTAGCCTGTGCTTCTCGTCGGTGCCATTGACTATAGCCACCACCTCCTCGCGACTTAATAGGACCGTTCCTTTTGATTTGACTGTCTGGGGGATCTCATGTTGGAGCAGGTCGGGAGGTGTCAGAGGATTGTAACCGCGAACTGGAAGACCAATTAGCTTCGTGATCGCTTTAATTCTTCCAAGTGACAATGCTTACTTCTCCAATCCTCGCTGTCGAGCTTATTGCCCACATGCTTGTTCTCGATGTAGAAGCTCTGTGAAAATCGTGAGTCAGTGGTCCACCTTCACCTTTTGAGATGCTGTAGGTATTCGAGCACACTTACAGACATGATGGGCGACCTATCAAAGCGACTCTAGTCTCCTGTCCAGTAAAGAGATAGCTAATTCAAAGCAAATCGATGACAGAATGTCAATTGGTCTAGAGACAACTGAATAATTCGTCTCCTGTCGCAAAAAGACGGGATCTACCTTATGAGTTCTAGAAAAATATTAGCCCACTTCAAGAGTCATAGTGGGGGTGGGTCGATTATAGTTGAACATTCGAAATTTGATGGACGATTGGAAATTTTTAGTGAAAGTCCGTGGAGTATCTAGGTACCAGGCTCCGATGGCGGGGTTCACAAGGATTTAGGGAGGGCAGGGAGGGTACCCGTCAGCTCAACATGACACGGCAGGAGCCCGGCGCTATGTACATACCCTAGTAGTTACATATATGTAAGGTACCTATTCCGTTTGACATCTGCATCTGCACCTTCAGACTTCTACAAGACTGTGGAAGAGACCATAGTGTCAGAATGCGTAAGACAGCAGCAGGATTATGGAAAGTGCTCAAAACATACGATTGATATGTCGAGATGATCCCTTGTTCTAGATTTATTCTATATGATCAAAGAGACTTTGTCGAAACTTGGGAACGCTAATCTAGTTACCCCTAATTCGTTATCCCCTTTCAACCCTCGGTCAACCCGAGCTATGATATGATTCTTTGACCCGGTGACCTGTATTATCAGCTTATTATATACTACCTCAAACATACCAAGGCAGCTACTGCATAGTAGGTACTTCAGACGGATCCATTGTCAATAATCACTCCTACTAGATGCTAAAATACCATAGGAGAAACATGATGTTCAACCCTGGCCCGAATTCCCGCAGGATTGATTAATCATAGGTTCTTGGATTTCTCAATGCCATTAACCCTTGCATACGTCCACTTCAACAGCGCCGTGCTTCCCGTCATCAGCGACGCGGAGAATATGAAAAGTAGCGCACGTTGCCACGTGTTTAAGATGTCAAAAATGGGGTAAGGATACCTTTGAAGAAAGTTAGTGATCGACAAGGCTCTTTCAAAGTCGGACAAAAACAACAAAGCAAAGCTTGCTTACCAGCCGTTGCGGGAGAAGCAGTACTCTACCCAGAACCAGTACCCAATCGCTAAGGATTCGCTTATAGCTAACGACCCGTAGCCTCTGATAGTCCACGGCGGACTGAGGAATAAAAGATCTATCGCCAGGAACAGAGCCGGTGCCGCGTGGAACCCAAAATCCGGCAGAAAGTCGAGCTGGAACTCGGGTGGGAAGACGAGACCTTTGTCGATGGCGCAGAGACCCCAGTATAGGATGCTGATCAATACCTCCAACGGCGCTGAGCAGACCGAGAGTGCATTCTTGAGCTCAAATAGCCGTGAGGACAGGGTGACATCAGCCAGGAAACCAACAACAAAGGTGCATAGCGCAAGGGCTAACCCGATGATGGTAAGAAATTGGAAATGCCCACCAAACGCAGCTGACATCGGAGTCTCCCACGTCCCAAGGAATTTGAACGATGCCGCAAATGATAGTATTCCCGCTGAGTGAAGCAGCAGAGAGATCTGTCTCGAAGGAGACGTAAGCCTCTGAAGTGGATGACGATAGCTCATTTTGAGAGCAAAGTGAATGACGGTCTGATGGGAATGAACTTCGTAACTATTCCTCTACGGTCGTATAGAAAACTGAATAGCATTAAGGACATTTGACTTGAAGAACAACAAGAAAAAAAAAGAAAACCAGTGTAGCTTCGATGTGACAGTTAATTTACCACAGAAAAGGAGGCACGGAAGGCATCCATCACATGGTAGTTACATCCTGTATTATTTAGTACGGGGATTTAGAGTGGATGTTACCCGAGTTCTCGGATCTTGTCCACGGGTTGTTCGCTGAAAGCCACAAACTCTAGGTACAGAGGCTGAGCGGTGACCTCGGCGTCCACAAATTGCATTAAAATTATGGACATGTCCTCCGGCACGCCCGGCATCTAACTTATGACGCCATGCACCGCACGCAAAAAAGCGCTACAACCTGCCAGCATTTGCAAGACTCCAGTCATAAGACTCGGCTTCTATTGCGCAAAAGAGCCTGCACACCCGCAAGTCGAACCCATCAGCCCATTAAACCTATGAATTCCAAGCAATGTGCTGTGGGTATTGACAGGTAGTCAATTAGAATTTTGAACGTGTGGCTTAAACTCTTGGGAATGTCTGACATTTCGGTGCCTCGGAGAACATTAGGACAGCGACGTAAACGGCTTAGATGCAAAAATATAAGAGTTTAACTGCGAAGAAGGCTTTGGTACGACTATGATTGGATGTGTATACGATATACATATGTATGCAAGTCACAGAAGAATGCTAAATATCAATCTTTTATTCTCTCATTACGTGCAGCCTGTGTCAGATACTTGCTATTTCTGAATTTTTCAAATTCATTAACTACATAGTCAGCTGAAGCTTAGATTAACATTGTCGAGCCGCGCAAGCGGGTTTCTAGGCTATGTCGATATTAAGGATCTTGATATCCTCTTCCGGCTTCTCCTTATAAGTCCGAACATTCTCTATCTTGTAAATTACATCTAATCCCTGCACCGCTCTCCCGAATATGGTGTGCTTGTTATCAAGCCATGGGGTCTTCTCGGTCGTAATGAAGAATTGACTTCCGTTGGTGTTCGGGCCGGCATTCGCCATACTGACGGTGTACGGCTTGTCATGTTTGAGGGTACTGAATTCATCCTCGAACTCCTTTCCCCATATACTTTCGCCGCCTGTTCCATCACCTAAGGGATCGCCTCCTTGGATCATGAACTTGCGTATTACTCTGTGGAAGATTGTGTTGTTGTAGTAACCGCGTTTAGAATGAGTCACAAAGTTCTCCACGGCCTTCGGAGCAGCATCCGGGAAGAGCCGGATGTGAATGTCTCCGTACGTCGTATGCAAGATGGCTGACGTGCCAGTCTCACTCGCCTTCTTTTCGACGGCCTTTTTAGGATTCAATATGGTCGGCTTCTCGTTTTGGACATCCCTTTCGGATCTAGATATCTCCTCGTCGTTTGTGAACATATAAAACCGGACCTTCCCCACAGCGGTCGCGAAGAGTATTGGGTCTCTCGCCTCCGATTCCTGTAGGAGAGGATTATTTGAGGCTGCCATTGCTACGGTCGTAACGCCCTTTTTCTGGGGCTGCCCTTGATATAGAGCCAGGTTGATTGGACGGAGATGTTCATCTTTCCCGTATACCTTCACCACCTGATTTGTAAAGGTGTTCAGAACTTTGACACCGAGCATGGAGCCATAGAAAATAAAATGACCTGACTCGTCAAAGATCACATTGACTTTATTTCGAAGTGAAGTGGATTCGATTTCGCGCTCAGCAGCAAGTCTTCTCCCGAAGTCAACATCGTCTAGCTTTTGCATGGCTGTCCCCGCTCGCTGCATCTCTTCGATGACCTGCAGAGATTCGTCGTAGGTCCGGTAGAGTTTGGCTGATGCGAATTCGAAAACCCGTATCTTACGATCAGGCATAGAGAAGGTGACAAACTGATGACCCGAAGGCGATATGTTTAAGGATACAGGTGTCGACTTGGCCTTCTTGAAATCGAAAAGATTGGTAGAGCTCTTGTACTGGAACACGTTGTCTGGCTTCTCGTAGTTGGCGCTTGGGGACCAGTATTCGAGCATCCCATTGTCGTCAGCAGATACCACACAGTCATAGGCATCATTGAAGGCCATTATTGACACGGGGCTTCTATGCAGACCCTTGATGGTATGTATCGGTGTATGGTTTTCTCCTCGGCCGTCGTATATATATATTAGCGGCTTTGAATCGTCCGAAACAGCTAGAAGCGGCAACGAAGCTCCAAGTTTATGTACCCAACAGACACATTTGGGTTCATAGTCGAGGGGAAGCATAGCAAGGAGATCGAAGGTGACGACATCAAAGATCTTGATAGTCTTGTCGGCTCCAGCTGTCGCGAAACTTCGACCGTCTTGACTGACCGAAACTGACCGTACATCATCATGGTGGGCCTTGAACTCCTTGACGAATTCGATTCCTTGCGCAACCTTCTTCCAGAACTTGACCACTCCATCGACAGAGGTAGTGATGAGAAAATCGGATCGCGTAATATTGACGAAGGACAATTGCTCTTTGTGCATTAGAGACTTGGAGTAGCGTGGTGACTTTGGGAGTGCTTCGACATAGAGCTTCTCGTGTGGTAATATGCGTCGTTTCTTCTTGGGCGCAGGTGTCGTAGAGGGTAACTGGGGTCCCATATCATCGTCCGAGGAGCTGTCTAAGCGTAGCCGTTAGTTAATCAAAATAGTTTAGTATAATATTCGTGGGTGGTACCATTGTCATTGTTTTCCTCGAAGTCTGAGTGACTTCTCTTTTTGTTTACATCAGCCATCTTGCAGAGACGATTGTCGTTGAAGTTGTCGCGATGACACAGCTTGCAAGAAAATAATAGAGTTATAAAATGCACAGTATTTGATACATTCAAACACTCAATGAGAATATGTTTCGTCACCCGACATGAAGAAACACGACGATCTAGACGAAGCTGAAATGATTAGCAGTTGAAGCTAGCTAAAGCAGCTCTAAATTTTCTAAGCTCTATCAGATAAAGATTATCAAACGATTGTTTCGCGAGCTCCAACTAAAAATTGATTGGGTTAAGTAAACTTTAAAAAAAAAAAAAACATCGGTCTTTCTGACCTCCGACCACGCTTCAAAAGTTCAATTCCATTGGATACATCTAGTACCTAGGTACTTCTATCTATCACTCGTGACATAATCCTGTCCCCCACCAACTGGGGAACCAAAAACATCGATTCGAACCAAACATGAAGGGACCAAAAACCCTTGTGAACCGTTCTTTACCGCACAGTTTGCCGCCTCCGCTTCCGAAACCTTAACGTGCTGGCGGGTATCGCAGCCCCACGAGTTTAAAGGTGATAGATGAGCATACTGTATTGTACTGTAGAGTACGAAAGTACTTATGAATGCTATCAAGATTACCCAGGTATCCCCAGGTAAGTATACGTACCTAAGTTCGCGAATTATCTAGCCCTGATTGAATTACTATTAGCGTAGTAATACTATTGTGCCAGCATAAAATCAAGCTACGGGTGTTGATCGGATATAACACCATGCTACCTAGCGCTCCGAAGAAATTGCAACCAGCTGAACCAGTCAACGTCTCCCACCTGTGTGAGAGCGGAAAGCGGGGTAGCACGTGTGTACTTTCGTACTATACTCACAGTCTATGACAGATTCGCGAGACACTGTATTATAGCTCCGTAGTAGTATGCGCTATCCCCCTTTTTTTCTCTCTTCTTCCCTCTTCTTTGCATCCCATGGATGTCCCTAGTCATCGGGACCAGTCTACCGCTACTACCACTATACCTACCACTACCACCACTACCACCTCGAGGCCCACGTAACCATCCCTCGGTTCCAGTGCAGAAGGGAGCTTGACCAATTCTAGGCATAGCCTGGGGTCTTGCAGAATGTACGCTTACCACGTCCCCCGGTCCTTGACCTTATCTCCTCGCATTGCTAGACCAAAGATACCGTAGACCGTCCAACAAGTTCTGTAAACTCCTCACGCGCCCACGAGTAAGGGTTTAAGGCGCAGAGCTATATATCAATCACAATCCCATCCCGTAAACTTGCCCTTCCCACCACAAAGTACCTACTTCTCGCAACCGACTCCTCGGGACTGCAACTGTATCATCTTATCCCCATCCCCATCCTTCAGCTTCGCTTCTACTCCTGCATTGGTCAGCGAGCCGTGTAACAATCCTTCCCAAGAAAAGAAAAAATAGCTGCCTCTCAAGCAGAGAGTCCTGCATGTCGAATATGCGCCACAGTCGCCGCTGGAACGAGGGATATTGTGCTTCTGCAATTTCCTACACTTAGGCCACTCGCTGTCAGTAGGAGTAGCCACCGTATAATGCCACGCCCGAAAAGACCCGGCGCACCTGAACCGAAACGGCGAAGTCGAAATGGATGCTGGTATGTGTATATCGTCAATGATTTTGTCTCCTCTACTACACGTTGTGATATTCAAACTGACTTAATCGCAAAGGCCATGTAAAAACCGCAAAATCAAATGCGGCGAGGAACGTCCTAATTGTTTAAAGTATGACATCTCCAATTTACTTCGAGTCCTTGGCTCTTTTTTCCCCAACAAGATTTAACCGAAAACTAACCAAACCGGTTGTTGGTTAAAGTTGCCAGAGGACAGGCGAGACATGTGACTATAGCATCCGTTTAAACTGGGAAGGTCGAAGGGGGAAGCGACCTGAGCCCGGTGTCATAGACTTTGGCCGAGATGTCGTTTCACCACCCTTACCTGCTAGGGGGTTCAAGCTGGTTCATCAATATCCTCTGTCCGATGCTCCAGGAACACGAAGGCTTGAGCCACTGACCAGCCCAGCAACTCAGCCAAAGGTTGAACGCAATAGAGTACTTCCCCAACCCGTAATTCCTGTAGAAAATTCGCCATCCGCGAGTGTCGACGATACGGACTCTTCTTCCTTGCCTAGCACTAAGCGCGCGAAGCTGACGTCGGAACATCAGTCGCCTGACCTCCAATCGGCGCGACTAATTGAACATAGGCACAATTCTGCGGCAAGCTCTACTTTGGATTCGAGCGTGGCCTCTTTCAGGTTCGCAGTTGGCTCCGGCCTATCAGCTGGGTCTCCCTTAACTCCTACTACGTCGTCAACATATAGTGACGACGAACAACGCCACGCGAGCCGGAGACTTTCTGTAAACTCGCTCTTATCAGCACCTCCGGGTCCTTCAAATTTGCAAGATGAGAACGCCAGCCGCGTATGGACTGGCCTTCCGCCGATAGAAACTCGGGCACGTGCCTCGACAGAAACCTACTATGGCGTTGATCGAGGGTTTCCAGATCGTGACCTGGGTAAGAATGATGATATGATAGCCATTAGTGGAGCGTCACCGCTACTTCAACGCGACTTTCTGGATACCCCTTTCGGTGAACCAGGCGACGATTTGGTATGGACTGAATTTGGATTCGGAGTTGAAACCACCGAATTCAACGACGAAGAGGGTGGGTATTATTCAAAGCCAGTGCAGATATATATCCCTCGAAATCTCGAGCCACTCCCATCACAGTAAGTGAGATTCGTTAAAGAAAGTGTGTACATAAGGAGTACTAACATTTTATTAGGCTTATAGATAACCCCATGAATCTTCTTGTAAGTAGCTTCATCCTAAGTTTTTTTGAGGTCATGTCTAACAGTTAATAGTATTTTGTAAGTTGTACCAACCAATTGATGATAAGAAATCTTACTCACACCTTGTTCATCAGCATCATTTCTTGAACCATACAGCCCGAGGTAGGTCGGCCTTTTATCATATGTTCGGTTGGTTCCATGCTAAGTCAGAATTAAGTTCTCGTTCCTTACGATGACCCACACGCCAACCCCTTTCGAACGATTCTTCCGCAAATGGCTGTTAAAGACGATAATTTATTAGCGCTTCTACTTGCATATTCAGGTAAGAATGTCAGCAATATTAGTATTGGCACTATTGCTTATCAGTTGTATAGCTTCGCATAGAGCACGGGTGTTGAACCACGCGGAGCCAACGTTCAGGATCGCCTACTGGGTGGACGACGTATTCCCTGCTCTCCGTCAGGCTCTAAATGACCCGGATAAGAACTTCTCAAACGCAAATCTTGCAACGGCCATCATGCTAGCTTCGCTTGAGATTATATCTCCAAAAGTATTTGGATACGATATTTCGTGGCAAAGGCATCTAGGCCTTGCGAGAGAACTCATAACCGCGCGTCCAGGTGGTCTTCGTGGACTACAGTCTAACTTCCGCCATGATCCAGTCTGCTCGTTTCTGTGGAGCTGGGCTGCCTATCTCGATGTCATCGGGAGTCTCAGTGGAGGTCCCAAGGGTTCCTCGTCGGCCTGGATATTCGACTACGAAGTAGATGACATCGACGATGGTTATGATGAGATAGATTGCATCATGGGCTTCACTACCCGGTGCATCTACCTCCTCGCTAAGATTGCTGACCTTGCTCGGAAATGTGATCTCGACCGTATCGGAGATGGTTATAATGTGCGAGACGAGTGGGAACCAAGTGAAGAAGTATTCGAGCAGGCCTCGAAGATTGAATTAGCCGTTACCGAGAGTATGGTTCAGTCACCGGTGCCTTGCAAACACATACATAAGAAAGGGGACGTAGAAAAGTGGGACCGGCGCGAAATGGAGGCAACTAATGAGGCCTTCCACTGGGCCGGGTTAGTCCATCTCTACCGTAGGATTATGGGAAAGCCGTCCGAAGATAGGACGGTCCAAACGGCAGTGCGGAAAATTATCGAATGTTTTGGCCGCATTCGACCGGGCGGAACTGCGGAATCGTGTCTCCTATTCCCCATTTTCACTGCCGGATGTGATGCTCAGGACGAGGACCAGAGAGCTTTGATCCTCAAACGGTTCGTGACAGCTGAGAATCACGGAATGACACAAGTAAGTCGGATGAATATCGTCTTCTCCTAAGTGAACCACTTCTAACAGGAATTTAGATACATAATGCCCGTCGGTTAATGCAAAAGGTATGGGAGACACAAAAACCTTGGGAAACGTTGGTTAGCACGGAATTCATTGGATAATGGGTTTCGGCAACTGGGATATAAAAAAAAGGAGTTGTCATGTCTACCATGTAATGTTTTGTAAGGTGGACTCCTTGCAGGTTGATACTAACGGGACGGGACCTCGGGACCTTGGGAAATGGCGATGTTTGGGACTTACCACGGCTGTGGTTTTTATACGTTATTGAATGGAATTATAGGGGGTTATGGAGGAGGTTTATTACATAGTAGCTACCTAGGTAAGTACTCGGATGGATGGATGGATGGATGGTGTAACGTTTTCAAATAATTGTCGAATTGCGTACCTAAGAACACATACAGAAGGAAGAAATAACCTGGATCGGAACTTGAATACTCTCTACAATTTGGACATGTAAGAATCATCTATTATTTATTATTGTAAAAAAACTATCGTTACAATCATACGCTATATTTTTCTGTATTATTCGTCACTTCTATTTGGTATGATATCATCTTCTAGGTTAATTTCTCTCTCGGTAATCGGATCCCATACCCACTGTTAAAAAGGTTGGAACCTAGCAGATTTGAAAAGGAACCCAAATTGGCTTGGCGGCCAGGTACGAAGTAGCGTCCCGCTATCCAACCCTCTTGGCGTGTTTTAGCCCTACTGGCCCTAAGAGATCTTTGGTAAAGCGCCTGGGCACTAAAATAGCGGGGTCACCAATTACCCCACCATATTGGTGGGTTCCAGTCACAACCTTGGAACTGTCAGAACCGTCACGATTTCGAGGAAACGCGATTCAGTTTCTCATATCGCGTTCAAACTGAGACGTCTATATTTTTGCAACCAAAAATATCATAAAATACGAAGCACAACAACTAGGAGCCCAATTGTCCGTAGTCACCAGTGCTCTCGAGATTTATAAACCGAACGACAAAAAGCCAGCCATGGATATCGACGACATTTTACGAGAAGTCGACCCTACCTTCGACTCAATTCCTGAAGAGACCCGCGATCTTCAGGCCTTAACACGTGCTTGGATGGCTGAGAGATCCACCCCCGAAGTTCTCGAGTATGCGACGCTGTACTCTTCTCGCCCGTTATTGTCAATGACGCGACTGACAGATCCTTCCGTCTTCTAGCTGGCCAGCCGACGGTTTATTCGAGCGCATAAACGACCGCATTAAACAGCAGATCGAAAAAGTCGAGGACATGACCGGCGACATGGACCCCAAGACCAATTTTGCTTTGATCGTTATACAGACTGAGCTCGAACGTTACAAGTACCTGGTGCGGAGCTACTTGAGGGCTCGCATAGCCAAGGTAGGGCTATGCGCTATACTATTATACTATAAGCATATAGGTTGCTAGATCTAATGTAATCTGGTAGATCGACAAGCACACCCTACATTACCTAATTAGTCCCGCACTTCGAGCGCGTCTCTCGCCGCCCGAGCTGGCATACGCGACGCGACACCAGGCCCTCCTTCACAACCATTACCTATCCTCCTTTCTGGGGTCCTTCCCGCCCCCTCTCCAGAATCTCAACGACACAGCCGGAAACATCAGCATGATAGATACCCCAGACCTCGACACGGCTGTGTTCATCCGCTTGCTCAGAGACACGGTCGTCGAGGGTCGCGGAACCGATGCCGATGGTGTGATGGACGTCAAGAATGGCGATGTAGTCATTCTGAGATGGGCTGACGCGAAGAAGCTGGTCGACGCGGGTTCGGCGGAAATAATATAACCGAATGATCTTTTGCAGGTTTGCCACATACCGCTTCGCTCCAATACCGGTTTATGGGAGACTCATAGCAACCTCGCCATGCATTAGGTAGCATTACTCTACATGCTCCAGCCGGGCCATATAGGCCAAGTCAGCTTTCAATCTTGCTGCAAGATGAAATTGCTGCAACCGCTTGCTACTGCGCCAGGAGTGCCACGCACCCCGGGACCCCTATGCAGAGGCTTTAGGGGACGGCCAGGACGGCAACGCGGAGCCGATCTTCAAAGAACTGTTCTTTGGAGAAGGAATACCAGGCGGCGTGACCAGTCTTTGCATGGCCTCTTCAGGTATAAATTTATACCTAGCAAAAAACTGGTTTTGAGGAATACATGCAGTCATCCCGATTTATGTCAAAATCCCTGTATCAATGTCGACTATAGGTCAGCCTTGAGAAGAGACTGCTAACCGAAATATGTATGTCTTCATGGGTGGACTCGTCGACAGGGGATTATCGAATGTACAACTTACGCCTATGGTATTATTTCTACAGAAATGTTACCTTGCTGTGGATGTCTAATACTGCTGTATTATATACCAGGAAAATGAAACATTTATGCATGAGACTGTAACTTGAAATTTTCTATAAATATTCTTGATTTTGGCATGGATGTATGAGCTGACTCGACTGTCTCCGGACGTCGTCTTGTAACTTGCTCGCTGTTCGCCTTATCCGAAGAAAGGTTTTTGTCCGATATCTAAACGGCATATCGATCCGAAGTTAATATACCAAAGCAAAACCGAAGAAAAAAATGAATATGCTAGCACAACTTGCTGAAGTGTGATTGATGCTCATTAAGGGCACTCTGGGTTATGACAGCAAGCTAGGTATCCTTTTCATAGCCCAATGTCCGCTGACCGGGGTTAAAAGGGGGGTGCGATGCGGCTTTCGAGATGGTAATGAATAACAAATTCATCGTGTCCATAAAAACTTCCTTTCCAAAACTGCAGAACAAGATAATACGGACCAACAAGCTCTCTTCTCAAGTGCTCCAAGAGGAACTATCCCATGCGCCATTCGTTTTATCTCACACTGATGGGGATAGGATCGAAGAACCTCATAATGGATGAGCATTTGAATATCGTAGGAGAAACAGCTATGATGCCGAAACTAGTGTCTTATCTCCCATCTTATATACCTTGAATTATTGGACTGGCCTGTTGTTAATCCATCTAAGAATGACGGTAGCCTGAGAGTTTATAGGTAATATCACGGATGCTGCTTGTTCAAGCAGCAAACGATGTGGACTCCAGAGCTTTGCGTCCTGGAGTCGGCCATATGGAAGAGTATGCAAGAGAGATAAGGATTTTATGTTGTTCTTTTAGTACCTAGTAGGATAGTATATATGCGGATATCGGGGACTTTTCAACGTTAAAGTAATATCATGTTAAAAGTTAGTAACAACTTACAAGGGCTGCTACACTAGGTTGGAAGTCGCATCCATGTATGAGAATGATGTCAAGTGGTGCTATTAGGTTCTACCATGGTTTGGTTCAAGTTTCCCCACCATAAAGAAACAGTCGCATTCTTCATTCTTCATCATACAACTTCTTTGATGAATACTTGATGCAAATAACTACATTTTGTCGCATAACTTTGAAACAGGTCCGGGCGAACGAACTCTTGACGTTTTATTACTGCTAGTCAGTCGAGTTATGACTTGTATACGTTTTATGTGGTTCTTTATCGACCGTACTATTGCGGTCAAGGACCTAGTCTTGATCCTTATCTCACCTATTTCAACCCTACATACATAGGTATTTATTTCGTTGATGGAACGATTGGGCCGCTGGCTCTCCCTGTCTAGGTACCTATAACTCTATCATAATGAGTGACCTTCAGAAAGCTTGGGCTAAGAATCGCCTGAGCGCCTTGCCTGCCGAGAGCTTCGACGAGAGGGAAGAAGAGGAGACCGGTCATGTCCCTGAGCTCCCGGACCATTTCGACGACGATTCGTCTTCGGCATCATCAGCTTCTTCTACGGGAACCGTCATCCCGTCGCCGAGCCAGAACCTATTTGCCAGACCACAGGGGTAGTTCCTCTCAACTTATATGCGCTCACTTCCACCGCGACTGATTTTGGTATACAGCGCACCGAGAGGACGGTCTTTACAGCAGATCCCCTGGACTACTTACTTCGAGAGGGAGCTATTCCTCCACGACCCAAGCAGCCCTACAAACCCAACTATACATGCCTACTTAACCTCACCAGTCGGGAAAGGCCCTCTATTTGTCATGCACCATGGTGGTGGCTCGTCAGGTCTTTCCTTCGCCGTGGTAGGTGATCAGATCAGGAAACGCCTTCCGTCTGCCGGTATCCTGTCGCTCGACGCGCGAGGCCACGGCTCGACCACTACTTCCGACGGCCAACCAGTCGACCTCAGCCTTGAGACCCTGGCTGCAGATCTCCTTTCTGTGATCTTGATGACCCAGAAGGAGATGAAGTGGCCAGAGCTGCCTCCCATTATATTGGTCGGGCACTCACTAGGAGGCGCAGTAATCACCGAACTCGCGATGACAGGGAAGCTTGGAAATGCTCTCCTGGGGTATGTTGTCCTTGATGTGGTTGAAGGCTCAGCCATCGATGCCCTGCAGAGTATGCACACTTATCTTTCAACGCGCCCCGCTGGTTTCCCTACCTTAGAGGCAGGAATCGATTGGCATATACGAACTAGAACGATTCGCAACTCGCTCTCTGCGCGCACCAGTGTCCCTGCCTTACTCACGCGCAGCGACGACCCAGGTGACCCGAGACCCTGGAAGTGGAGGACAGACCTCGACGCCACGCAACAGTTCTGGGAGAACTGGTTCGTGGGACTGAGCAAGAAGTTTCTAAGCGCAAGAGGCGGGAAGCTGTTGCTACTTGCGGGGACGGATAGATTAGACACGGAGTTAACAATCGGCCAGATGCAAGGTTTGTGCCATAGTTTCACTGCCATCAGTTTAAATGGTCCCAGAAACTGACTACTATGATAGGGAAATATTCCCTTCAGATATTCCCAGAAGCGGGCCACTTCATACATGAAGACTTACCTGAGAAGACGGCGGTGTCCCTCGTGGATTTCCACAAGCGCAATGATAGAAGCGCTCTGGTGTTACCCCCTAAAGTGTCCGATCTCCTTAGGCAGGGCAAGAAGGTCTAGGAGTTGGTTAGACGATATCAAAGGGTCTGAGAACGTCTTGCAAGTGTTGTACTAGCTGAAGAATTTATTCCGAAGCAGGCATTATCGTGATCGTTACTATACTTGCGTATCTAAACCACCTTTAGCCATAGCGAATGCCACCACCAGATCTATGTTTTATCTGCCTGGCTAGAACCGTGAACCCCTTGTATGTCCATTGCAAATGCCCTCGCCTACCCAGCTCGCCCCAAAGCCTGAACTGAAAGGGGATATTTACCTGCTTGACGCCTTAAAATGCTATTTTCACCCAAGTCTCTCGATCTAACCCGTCGCCTCCTCTCACATGAATGCCACAGCGTCAGATATACGCGGCTCTCCCTGAGGAGTGCCCCTTCGTTTCGTAAACCACTTCTTCCCTTGCTGCTTCGTCCGCGACTTTGCCGCGTGGCCCCCCGCGGCGAGTGCACTGGTATTGGCCTTCTTGTTCTTCTCCCTCTCCTTGCTGTCCGGGTCGATCTCGAGGCTGCTGTCGACCTCGCGGGCGCGCTCCATCAGGTGGTCGAAACCGAGGATCTCGCAGGCGTTGGTGTAGCTCCTGCAGGGGCCGCCGATGGCGCGGCCGACGGCTAGCTTGCCCGAGATGAACTGGCAGAGGAGGAACTTCGTGTTGCCGAACTTGTTCCCGACGTCCATGGCGCAGCGCAGGTAGTGCTCCACCACCTCCTGCCAGGGCGCCAGCCCCCCGTCGACGGCGCTCCGGAAGCAGCTGGGGTTCTTCTCGGCCTGGGTGGCGATCATGGCGCCGTCGACGCCGAACTCCCGCGCGAGCGCCAGGGCCTGGTCGCGGTCCTCGACGTCGCCGTTCATGAGGCAGGCGACGCCGGCCTCGCGGCACACGGCGGCGACCGTGCGCAGCTGGCCGCGGACGGCGGGGTCGCGCGGGCGCATGGGCGTCGTGCGGCAGTGCACCGTGAGCCCCGTGATGCCCGTGGCGACGAGCCGGCGCACGAGCGCCTCCGTCTCCGCCGCCGTCTCGAGGATGCGGATCTTGACGCTGATGCCGATCTGGAACTCGGGCGTGATGGTCTGCACGAGCGCCTCGAGGATCGCGACGAGTTTGTCCGGGGTTCGTAGGAGCGCCGCGCCCATGCCGTCGTGCGTGCTGAAGGGCTTCGGGCACCCCGCGTTCACGTCGATGCCGGCCACGTCGCCGGCGATCAGCCGCGCGGCCTGCACCGCGTACTCCGGGTTCGAGGTGCCGATCTGGAAGATCAGCTTCCGGCCTTCCTTCTCGGGGTGCAGCCGGTATATTATGCTGTCTTTCATGTCGGCCGGCGGGACCTTGCCGCCGTGCGACGGCTTCCTCGTCCACTCGATCGTCTTCGTTTCCGTGTTGACCTGCCTCGTCGTTCCGATCATGGCTCTGTCCACCGTCTCAGGGCCTGCTCGACAATTAGTCACATGCTGCTTCAGCGCAGAGGGGCGGAAGAGGTGAAAAGAAGACGTACCCCATACCAAGTCAGCGCCATAGTGAAGAGCCGTGAGCCTCGTCGGTAGCTCTCCGGAACGAACCATAGGCGCGAGGGCGATTTTGCCCCTGTAGTCAACGCCGTTGCGGGGGATCGGTACCTTTTTCGGTGCGGAAGTCATGATGCCTCTGGTTGCGAATCGCAACCATGACATGCCAGGCGGTTGAGCGGCAGATGACTACCTGATAGGTCGCGGGATTGCTCTAAACGAACAAATTGGAAAAGTGAAGTCGAAACCCTAGCAGACAATTGCCACAAACGTTTGGTAATCTAATCTTATCTTATCGCACCAATTATCTAATCAATTATCAGGATGACTTACATAATCACCCGGCAATCGGGCATTTAACATGAGCTCATTTCCGTGTTGGGCGCCCTTACCTTCATTTGCCTAGGTACCTCTTAGTACCGATCTAAGTATCTAGGTGAAACTTTGAAAAAGGGAGTCACCTTCTTAGTATGCCGTTGATTTTCATATTGTCCCCTACCGGCGGTATCGAACTAATTCACATCGAGGAGCTGTTCTACTCATACGATATGATGAAAGCCTACACGTACTCTAGGGATGTATCGCATGCCATTTATGGCAGTTACGTAAGCTATAATCACGGAATTCTGTGCGTTTTGCCACTTTGAGACTCATCATTCGGTGACTGAAGCTACGATTCTAGAATCGCAATACGAATAATGGATATCTAGATCTGCATGTTCCGCCGTGTCACCCGCCGAAAAGCCTGGGCGAATGAATATCCGTATTGCTTGCTTGCTTGCTGTTGATGTATTAGGACGCAACCCTACGAGGTACTACCAAGTCGATATACATCGTACATACGTGCGGTGTGCATAAAAAAAAGCATCCGTGGATATGATGATTTGCCGGAGTTTCCATATGTTTTGTTGTACAGTGCCTTAGTCTTACCAATGTACTGCATGTACTTTTATGGAGGAATTACTATGGTACTCGATGCTAAGAATAGATTCCCAACTTTTAATATCAGAGTTCTCGCCCCGACCCGAAAACATGTACATACAGACTGACTGAAGTTAAATCCGATATGCGACCAGTCCAGCCAATCGTAGAACCAAACTTAATACCTTTTAGAAGCCTAAATCTTTAACCTCTCTTCATCTTTGTTTGGGTTCTTGTTGCCTATTCCCGATGTTCCCATTATTTCTTCAGAAGGTCCCGGGGCGAAATGGACATCTCACTCTAGTCGTAAGAACTCACTAGTCAAACGGGATTAATATGAGATATTTATTAGTCAACGTTTACTATATCGTTGCCGATCGTAGTATTTTTATGCACTAGACAAGCCTCTTATTGTGTAGTTGCTAATGATTGTTCGAAATCCTCTCCTTTTAAGGTCTCACGTCAGCTTGTTGGTTTTTGATGCCAAGTAAGAGTCCGTCCCTGCAGCTTTGTCTGCCGGGCGTACGTCATCAAGCATCTGCTCCCAAAAAATCGTGTAAATAAACAGTATAATCTGTTATAATACTATGTTCGTAAGCAAAGTCAAAACACTCCGTTTAAACCAGATTCTGAATATTTGCGGCGAGCATCTTAGGCTTAGGTATGTTATCCTACTGTCATCTTGGCAGGACTTGGAGGAGACTGGGTGGGACAAGGAGGCTGCGGCTGAATGTACCTCCTGTACATCTGTAGGCCCTGCAGATGCTGGGAGAGAGGTTCCATGACAACGCACGCACGTACACAATAGCTGAGCCTCGCTGGACCGGGTTTCCTTCCATCCTGCTCTTGTATCGTAATACATACTACACGGATGTAGCTTGTAGGACTTTGCGATGGAAGCTGGGCAACGTTAGTACGCTTAAACAAAATACTTCCGGTCAACCGTCGCGGTGTCACATGTACCGAAAGTACACATAGTGTATGTAGATTTAAATTACGAATAAGAAGAAGAAAAAGAAAGGTACTTCTTTTTTTCAGTTGTTTTTTTCTTTCTTTCTCAATGGCGTACGTAAGTATCCCCAATCAAATGTGGAAATTTGTATCCGTTCATGGATGTTTGGTCTCCTTCTTTTACTTAAAACCCGTATAAGTCAAGGTACGTACTCTACTTAGGGTACCTACGAATGCTATTAGGCTTTCGAGGATCCCCTTCTACTTCCACTTCCACTTCCACTGCCAGGGCTGCTTGCCTTTCTTGCACAGCTCCACAAACAGCCGACGTCACCCCTCTCAAAACATCCCCAGCAGCCCAGTTATTATAACACTCAGACTTAAAATACTAAAATATGTACTTTGAAAGGTATAACAATCCTACGTCTCAAAATTGCTTGAGTTCTAGCACAATATTGCACCATTTTCGTCCTGGGTTTTCGCCCTTTTTACATTGTCTTGGATTTATTAACACTAACACACAAAAAGTTTCCCTTAATATTCTGAGTGAAACAACCAGCCATCCTACTCACCCCAAGATCGTTTACCCACCAAGGCGTTCGCACTATCGAGCCCACGCATCCGGGACTCGTCACGCTCAGAGCCACCCACCTCCCCTCAAGGATCACCGTTGCTTGACAGGAACTCTCGTTAATATTAACTAGTGGAGCCGTACCTGCTGCCGTCCCTGCCATATCTCCTGTACCTGCTGTACCTACTGTACCTGCTTGTACTAATAAGCTACCCAAGACTGAGACACTAACTACACGTGCACCGTTTCCATCGCATCTACGGGTTACGGATACCTACCTAGGTACCTGGCTTGCACGCACCCTGTCCGCAGGAGAGAAGGAAAGGAAGAAAAAAAAAAAGGCTGTGCTTTGCTTTCTCATTCCAAGATCAAACCATGGCTTCGTCAAGTGAGTCGGCGAGCCAAGCCTCCATTTATACTTCCCTTCCCTCCCGTCAAACCACATGTCACTCTCAAGATAGTGATGGGGTGCCGAAGGTCTACGATCAGAATATACCTTCTGGTCACAAACTTGAAACGAAGACAAAGTCATTGGAAGTCCCCAAGAACTCTAAAGGACTTACCTCGATGTTCTCTACAAGATCGCGGTTTTACCGCTTGTCATCCTTCTTCCCATCACTAATCAGCACTCACCATTTAGACACTACCGCAGGTGACCATCACCGCAAAGCGCTACCTGACGAGTCACCCTACCAGGACAAGACGGCCTTACCGAGTTTACCGAGCCTACCATTGATGTTATCTGAGAAGACCGAAGGGCCCGGGGATTTAAACGCAAATGACTCCCCCGACAACTCCGGCACTGTCCGGTCCGTGGCAGACCATGAGAGGAACCCTTCTGAAAGCGAGACGACGAGCTCTTCTACAGGAAAACTTCAGAAAAGCGCCCCAATGATACCTCCAATCGAAACGTTCGGCACGGCTCCGAGAACTTCGACCTTTGACATCGCAGAAACTAAATCTTCAAAACTTCAGAAAGAGCAGAGACGACGAAGTAGCTCCGTAGCCAGCACCAGTCACAAACCATCACAATCTCAGTCAGGCCTGGCACCTGGACGGGCCTCGCCAACCCCTGAGCCTAGGATGCGAAGTGTGTCTGCACAACCACCTAGTAACCGAATAACACCTCCGCCAGGGAGCTTAGCCGCTGCTATGGCTACACCAACTGCGCCTCGTCCAGGATCGAGTAATGGAAGCCAGAGTCCGACCCGGGATGGAGAACGACGCGGGCGCTTAAGGAGAAGCTGGCTCTCAGGAGGAAGATCGAGGTCTCATTCTCAAGGTCATGTGAAGGTTCACAGTTCGGCAGCATGGGTTCTTGGGCAGAATCAAGATTACAACACATCCTTCCTTGCTAATGGTGAAAAAGTACCCGAGTTGTGGAACGAAGGTGGAAACGTGTTGATATATCTGGATCCCAAGGGGATTTGCGCCGGTCCATCCTTCAAGGTCACTTCATTCGTCGTGGATTACTCAATGGTTTTCGCCGAGCTCATCGACGCCGAGATGGCATCTCCTACAAGCTCAGGGAGGAGTCGTGCCCGCAGTTTCAGTGGTCGAGATAGTCTTACGGTTGATGATGCAACACGGAGAGTCCAGTCACCCCCCTTAACCGAGTCCGAGTGGAATGGGGAATCGCGCCTCTATCTCCCGGTATCTATGTCCACGCCGGGTCATAGATCACAGGCTGACATGGAGCGACTGATATCGATTCGGAATATGTTCGCGTTTTTGACCGGCCAGCCTCTGGTGTGTACCAAGGAGCAACCAAATCTATTCAACGTAATCCTCAACGTCTCCGCCCTTTTGAAGGAGTTTGAGTTCACAAATGCCGACGGCTCAACCTTCGGAGATGCCGTTGACATGAGCTTCGGTTTCTTCATGGACCAGATGGCTCTCGCGGATGTAAGACATAGCAGGGAGAAAACGTTAGAGTCGCTCATTCTAGGGGAACGAATGCGCTCGATGACTCTTTACAATGAAGCATTTGCTCATGCTGTAGGGAAATATTCCGCGATCCGAGACCTAAACTCTCCTCTGTGGAACCAAGTGTCTCGCACTTCGCGTGAACGGTTGGAGCGTGCATATTTCGAGCTAGTAACCCGACAGAACGGGGTCAACAATAGGCTAGAGTCGTTTGAATTCCCAGCTTTGTTTTCAGGTGTCGCCAACTCGACCTCAAATCCTGATTTCAAGGACGTCAAGTTCCACACCTGGAAGAGGTCTTTCGGGAGGATGAGGCAATTTGTTCTCAACTATTACAAGTCAAACTTTGGGAGCTGGCCACCGAAGGCTCGCAGCAAGAAAAACCCATTCACCGAGAGTGGCCTGAATAGGCAGGTTCTCAAGATACTCTACTCGGACTGCTGTGCGCTTTACGATTTGCTTGTGGATCGCGAATCTCTGACGACGCGGGCTATTGACCAGAGCGCGGAGGAGATGAACAATGAACACAAGAACCCCAATCTTTCGGCTTTGCGCAAAATTCTGGGGGAATTCGACCAGTCCTCGCCTCCTGTGTTACCGCCTATTCCATTCGATCTTCCTATGCTGCCCGATATGACAAGCGTTCAGGAGAACTACTACGAACTATCCCACAGGGAACGGTCGCGGTTAGACAAGAACTTACAAGAATATCAGATGCTGCTGATTCTAAACAAGGCATACGACTTCGAAACGTTCAAGCTGCAGATTCCATTCCTTAAGGAGTTCTCGGAATTTGAGCACAGGGAGGCTAAAGGCAGAACAGCGGCAGAGATGGCAGATCAACGTATCGGTTACTGGCTATTTCTCTATGTCATTATTCAGTCGCTTCCCATGCTAGTGGTGGATGCCCCCGGTCTACAATTTACAGAGAGCGTCGAATATTTCCTATGTCAGCCGCCAAGAGGCCAGCCACCGTGGATAGAGGACGCACCGTCCGTGCAAAAGAGATGGTACGAGGTTGCCGGTGGAGGTGGCTTGGTGGAGCTTTCGACCGACGCCGTGGAGTTTAGTATCGAGGGTATCTACCATCGCAGTCACTGTTGGTTGGCAGCTAAGCGTTGGGAACTCGGAGAAGATACAGCTCCTCCGAATCCACAAGACAGCCTATCGCCACTGCAAGCACCACAGTCCGTGTTTGCGGATATGGATCCCACATCTACGAACCCGGCCCCCGTCCGAAGCGAGTCTCCCCATGCGGCCCCCCCTGGAGTAGCGCTCAGACAGGGAACAGCGTCTCCGAGCAGCAGACAGCATGCTTACCGAAGCAGCATAGCCTTCGGGCTCGAGCCTATTCCGCTCCCTACCGATGGTATGCCAGGGTCGCGGATTGTTAGTGCTAGAGGTGTTTCTCCAGTACAACGACCGATCAGTACCGTGATGAACCGTAGTAGGTCGTCTGGCAATCTGACTGGTCTCGTAGATCCTCCAGTCTACCCACACACAGAGTCGCGGAACAGTTCGCGGCAAGAGTCTTTAGGTGGGAGCACGTTTGATGATATTCTAAAAGATATAGACCAGAAACCAAAGAAGAAGAGAGGCTTTTTCTAATTAATAGCACTCACGATTTACGATTTGCTTTGCTTCTTTTTACTTCATATTCCCTTTACTCTATTCATTCTGGGGAGACTGGATTTTGAATGGTCGAGGCATGCATGGGGTTTTTTAAAACCATTGATATTGGCATACAAAGGACGTTGGAAAATTATATACTGTAGCGCATTTGCATTAAAACGGAATCTCGGTTGATTTCGAATAATTCCTCGTCGGCGTAGCTAATAAGCATATCATATTTGATTATCCCCGAAACAGGGGTTTGTATTCTTAATGTCATCTGAAAGAATGTCACCAGGTGACGTAGTGTGACTTTCACGGTCTTCTGTTCAAAATATTGTGGTGCTATCAGATATTCAGGTACAAGTGAACAAATCTAGATTCCATGAGCTAGCCTTATTAGCTTAGACTTCCCAGACTTATTTTGTACACTAATTAGGTGGGATGTCAAACTCTAGATGACGGATAGATACAGGAACACAACGGGATTGTAACCGGAAGTTTATCCAAATGTCTAATCCTATTTTGACTCTTATATCGTTAAAAGTTAAATGACATGCTACCTACCAGCTTCCCCTGGATATTCCAGGAGAACGGTTCACTAGACGGAATGCACTGCTGACGGGCTTACCCGGCCTTATAATGATTGGCTGTAAATCCATTCTAGAAGGAAAATTGGTATCAAATAACCCTAGAGGGCTAATAAGAGTTGGTGGAGATCAACTGAGGCCTCGAGAGCCCCTGTGGGGTAAGTATCTCCTTACTGAGCAGCCTAGGCAGGTACCTACAAGGTGGGCGGAAGGTGGGTTGTCGCCCTTGATGTAACCTCCAGCTGCCTCGTGCATTCACCTGAGGCTTTCGTGCACTTTCAACATTTATTTGGAAACTTCCATTCTGTCAAGTTCTTAAAATACATAACTTGACAACTCAAAAAAACTTCTCCCGAGACCATATCTTAAAGTCTTCTCACCTGACCTAAGAGCGCAAGATATTTCAACTCATTTGTCATAATAATTCAAACCTCGGTGTACATATTTATTTAAGTAACAAAACATTTGTGTAAAGAAGAAAAAACGGTCGAATATTTTGATTCACAATCAAGCTCGCAATTCGTAACGGCAACCTGTGAAACAATAACAATACCTATTCAACCTCGTCGCCGAATAATGCAACAACCCAGGTTTATTTGAATGATCACAACTTGCCATATACGAAGGCTTCCGAGCTAGCTGGTCGGGCTTGGAGTCTCAACAACGACACCAGCTGGTTGCTCGAACAGCATTTTTCGCAGCCAGGATATAGGGTCTTCACTAAAACAACATACGCCAGTGGTAGCTTTGCGCATCATTTTTGCCTAGGTACCTACCAATGGACACGGCTGAAGACTCGCAGGCTACTCAACCAGGTGAGCGCCTAGACCATTACCCAGTCTACTTCACAGGCAAATCATTCTAACACATTCTCCTATAGCTACTCAGAATGCCCTGGATCCCAGGAGGTTTGGGAAGCAGAATTCAGGCTTCTCGGACGAAGACATATCCGACATAATATGCCTGTTTTATCCCAACTCCGACAGCGCCAGCCGCGAAATCCAGAAAATTGCATCCTCGCCCGAATTCGCCCATCATACTACTGGGAGATATGCTGCCGACGCTATCGACTCGGATTTATCCAAGGAAGACCGTGCAAGTCAGTTTGGTAGAACTCGAGGGATTGGCGATCATGCTCTCGTGATCAGGTTGTCGTCTAGCATCAAGGATCCACGCCTAGGCTTCACCTTTGGCCGCAACCGGTCCCGATGCGATCTTTGCTTCGAGCATGACCCAGCCAGGAGGCTTAGCAATATTCATTTCCGCATATTCGTCAACAAATATGGTTCCGTCCTGCTAGAAGATCAGTCGACGAATGGCACTGTCGTCGACGGCAAGCTGCTGCGAAAGAGGAGCGATACTCAAAGGACAGGGCAAACAAACGCTACCAAGAGGACGTTAGAAAGTGGCTCTACTATTAAGATTGTTATGTCTCAAAATACGGACGATCTTGTCTTCCTCGTTCGTATTCCCCATCGTGATGGCGATCACGACGAGGCGTATAGGAGAAAGGTCGCTGCCTATATACAACGAGTTGATGGGCGAGTCGACATAAACAAGACTATTGGTCCTGGACCGAGCGGCCATGTAAGATGGCCCTAGAATAGTGTCACGTGTATAGATGCTAACTGCGAATAGGTTAATCTATTTCCGCCTACTGACAAAGGCTTGGGAATCACACAAGTTGCTCATGATCGCCTACCCAGGGAGTGGCGTGGAGATGAGAAATATGCTTCTGCTGGTGTGATCGGGAGAGGCGCATTCGCTACAGTTCACAAGTTCACCTCTAAATATGACGGTACGCCTTATGCAGCGAAGGAACTGGATAAGCGCAGATTCATGAAGAATGGTGTTCTGGACCAGAAAGTCGAGAATGAAATGAGAATTATGCAAAAAGTACACCACGTAAGTTAATTTCACATGCTCCGTATGAGTCTTCCGAAACTCATCTAACCCGGGTCAAGAGAAATATTGTCCAATACATCGAGCATTTCGACTGGGATAAACATCAGTTTTTCATCATCATGGAATTTGTCCCCGGCGGTGATCTCGGCAAGTTCATTTCGGAACATGGACCCATAGCAGAACCTTACGTCAAGATTATGGCCGACCAGCTGCTTGATGCGCTTGGATACCTTCATGAAAACAGGATCACCCACCGTGATGTAAAGCCCGACAATATTCTGATACAGTCAACGAATCCTCTCGTGGTCAAATTGACGGACTTCGGCTTGTCTAAAATGATCGATACCGAGCAAACCTTTCTTAAAACATTCTGCGGGACTCTTCTGTACTGCGCGCCCGAGGTATACAGCGAGTATTCGTCATATGATGATAATGGTAGGCGAACGCAGAGATACGGCCATAGACCTGTGGATAGGGAGAGGTATGATCATGCAGTAGACATTTGGTCCCTCGGCGGCGTCTTGTTCTATGCTCTCACTGGCAGCCCGCCTTTTCCCGTTAAAGGCGGGACCACATATACGGAGTTGCTCGACCATATAATCAAGACACCGGTTGATGACTCTCCTTTGGTGGAGTCAAAAGTGTCCAAAAACGGAATCCACTTCCTCAAAAGGATGATCCATGTGCGGCCGGAGACTAGAGCGTCTATCTCCGCGCTCCAAGCTCATCCGTGGTTGGCGGGTGAAATAGGTTCTATGGAGGCCGCTGACGATAAGGATTTAGGACAAAGAGCCTCGCAGCTTAGTCTTGATGATGTACAAGGTCATTTCGCTAATACCGGTGCGAACTCTCTACGAGATCCGGAACCAGATTTTTCCATCGAATACGAATCTGAAAAAGAAAATTACACTTTTGGGCAACCGCAGAACAGGTTGTTTGGGGAGGTCTCGGCCACAGGTAGTTCTGGCGTCATCCCAGAAGACCGCCTAAATCTCCCAGTCTCGGATTCTAACCTAGCAGAGACCGACATAGCAGAGACCGAGATTCTTGATAGTTTCGAAGAATCAGAAAACTTTTCTACTCCAAGACAAAAGCCTCGACAAGGTAATGGCACCATGTCAGCTCCACCTCAGGGGGAATCCCAGAGTCTTGGCGGTGCCTCTTCGATACTTGGAAACTTGAACGTCAAATCTGTCGCCAACGGTGATCCAGGGATTCAATCTATGACCAGCGACCTCACGACGAGCAAGAGAAAGCCGGCTTACGACACGAGCGACGAGTACGATGCCGGTGAGACTAAGACCAAGCCGTCATTCAAGAGGTTCAAATCACAAGGTGACATCGATAACTTCGACGCTGAGGAAGATGATACTCGATTGCTTGCCAGCGTCCCTCAGGTCGTGAAAAATGAGTCGGGTCGTCAAATCGATTATCCTCTTCCTAAGACGACGTTTTGGGATAGTTCGGACAAGGATACCTGGCATTTAAATTATCCCGAAATGACACATCTCCAATATAACGCTTTTGAGTTTGCTGCCGAAAAGAGGAATGAGGACTTTGGACCAGGCAAATCTCTTCTTTGGGACCTCGCGATGAGGAACTTCCCCCCTACGCATACTCGGCATCCTCCCAGAGAAACAGGAAAGGTACTCGCACTGCGACCAGCTGTGCCCAAACCTGACAATCGGGTAGGCACTGATGTACGCGACTGGGTTTTACCTGCCATCGAAGACGAATTGGAGTCAATTCCGGACACTTTACCCCCCGATACTCAACCCCAGCAGCTCGCGCACGTCATGGAGCCGCCAAAAACGGTTGCGGCCTTTTATTCGGCCCCAGGATCGTTATTACCTGGAATATTCATCCATCTTAGTGACCCCGTCATCTCGTGGGGACGGAATCCTAATAATACGGTTGTTTACGAGCCAGTCGTTGAATCCAAGGTTCCTAAAAACGCATTCAGGGTCATGGTGTGGAAAGATGGCTATACTGCTGCTTTCAACGAATTCCGTCCTTGGGAACCTGCTCGGTCCGCAGCTAGTCGCACGATGCGAGCCGAGTCAGCGTATGCGTCAGATTCTTACGGCTTCTATATATCAACTAAGGCCACTAACGGGATACGAATCAACAATTTCGTTCTACAGGCCTATGAACCAAAAGACAGCACGGCAGCGTGCAAGTACTGGGTGAAGCTGTACCACGGAGATACAATAGTCTTCTGGGGGACGGACAAGGTGGACAGCCAAGCGAAACTGACGTTTGAATGTTACTGGGGTGGGTCTTCGGTTCCGAGGCCAGCAAATGAACATCCAACCTGCATAGCTGAGCCGCAGGCCCGCAAACTTGACCGTCTCTGGCCCAGAGCTGTAAATACGCTTCGCTATGATAGAATCAAGGCCGAAGCGCAGCGAGACCAGGAATCAAGGATGCTACATATGATTGATGAATTAGAGCGCAGTCGGATTTTCGAGGAGAAGCGGGCCGAGGCAGTTAGGACGCTTGCCTCCCGTGCTTCTCGCCGACCTTCGCCGGCTGTTGCGACTCCGATGGCGGGTAGAACAGTTCCTCAGTTACGGTATAATCTACCATCATCGTACCTCCAGAGTAGCGGGTAAAATTGGTAGGCTTCCACCTCAACAGTGTTGAAGTTCTCTATCATTCCTTGATATGTAACACTCTCAAAGGAAGAGGGGTTCGACATAGCCGTGCGCCCCAAATACAATAAATTGTATATTAGTACGCCAGAAACCCCCATTCTACGGGTTTTTGTTTGATTGTGCAGGGTCCATACCAAATTTGTGTGTCTCCATAAGGCAAGAGGAGGCCTAGATGAGAGAAAAAGGAGGACTGCTTGACAACTTCTTTATATTTTGGGCTTGAAGGCATATTCAACAGCAGTTGGTCATGTTCACCGATCATGCTGGAGAACAAGAGGCCTATGTACTATGGCCGGTGTACAGTTGTATGTACTTTGAGAAGTTACCAAGGTAATATCCCCTTCTCGGGTTACATGTCATAGGGTACATTTACATAGCATGGGTGCCTTTGTGTATGTAGGAAACGTTAGTCAGACGATAATATAATAAGACAGTAAATATTTATGAACAAAATGGTTTGAGGTTTTCATGTTACTAGACAATCTGAATTCACCACGATGAAAGCCAAACCCGTGGCTTGTTTGAGTTGTCTTAACAAATATGACAAGCACTATGTGATGGCAAGTGATGGAATGAATGGCAAACTGTCAGAGCCTAAGCGATAGGGCTTCCATGTCTCCTATACACAGGTACTAACGATAGTCGATTTGATATCGTGGCGTGATATCGTGATGTTGAGAGCGTCGATAAGGCCAATAAAGGGGTTAGGAGTCAACTTCCGACATGGAAATCGAGACAGGAATCAGCAATCAGGAATCAGGAATACATATAATCGGTTAGGCATCATACAATACTTATTTCCCTCTCTGTCGGAAGGGAAAAGAAAGAGAGTCTGGCCAGGTACCAAACAGTCAAGTGAGAGGGAATCCAAAATCCAAACTTTCACCTCCATCCTACTCTTATTCTTCTTATTCTTCCTTCCTCACCAACACTTCTTCTTATTCTTCCTTCCTCACCAATACTTCTTTCTCACCCCGACTTCCCATTCAACTTCGACTTTTCATCTCGCGCCTACCATACTTATAATACTAGTTTCACCATCTTGACCATTTATCCTCCTCATTACCTTCTCCTTCTGTCTAGGCTCTTTCTCTGTCTAGTCACGACGCGCCTTCCCTCTTTCGCCATCAAACCCAGTCTGCTCTATACAGCAGTTTTCCATCGCATTTCTTTTCATTTACGTCGATGCTAGACTTCTATCGCGATACTTAACGTCTAGCAACAATATCTTGGGTCCTTCTTTCAACATGGGTTGGCGTGGCCGCTCTAAGTATGTCCCCCTTTTATTTTTAAGAAGCATCTGAAGAAATAGATACATGGTTTGATTAAACTACAATTTCTATTCTTCAAATCAAGCGCATACCTGCTATGCTTGAACCTTTCTCTTCACTATACAATTATGCGTTAACTCTCGCTAATAAATCAATAGGAGCACCCGCTTCGTGTCAGACCACGAGGAATCGCCTACCAAAGATGATGGAAAAACTTACCTCCCTGGCGGTAAAATCTACGTCACGACCACCAAGGATGGAAAACCAGCTCTTGGTCGCAAGAAGAAAGAAAGGCTGTTGGAAGATTACGGCTTTGATATTCTTGGCCAGGCTTTCGGCGTCCGTTCTCGCATAGACTACGAACGGGAAGCTGAGCGTGAAGCTCGTCGTAACAGCATTGCTGCTCAAGGTTCAGCTGCCACTGCGCCTCCGGACCCGACACGCCACTCTTCCAAACGTGGGGGATCTTCTGCAACCGCCATTAAAGGCATTCTTAAGTCTTCTTCCCCTTCCGCGCCTGTATGTGCCCATTGCTGCAATGGATGTACATGCTCTGGTGGTGGCCATGACGGCAAGGCATCTAAAGCAAAGAATGCAAACTTTGTTCCACCTACATCCCCTCCACCTGTCCCCCATCATATATTGAATGGAAATAGCACGTTTGTGATACATAGCCGAGGTCTTCCGGCTACATCAACTGCTGGCCCTGAAGGATTTGCTCATCAGCATCCGAATCCTGGCAACCCTCCACCTTGGCCACCGACACAGTCTATTTATGTGCTCGGTCCCCAGTATGTACAATATCCGAACGTCTTGGATTCTCAGCAGGCCTCGATGCCCTATTCCTATCACGAAGCAGGACCTCCTATCAATCTAGCCTCTATGCCTCCTCATCCAGCTCCGCCCACGCCCCGAGCGGTCATCACCAACCTATCAGGAGTCGAGGCGTCCGCAACACCTGCAAAGAGTCGGGGCCCTCTCAGATTCAATACTAACGACGCTGAGAAATACGAGGAGCACTACAATACAGCTATCAAGGGTCATGGGCAAGAGGAGGACAACAGCGATGATGAGAGAGAGCACAAGAAGAAACAGGCGAAGAAAAACCGTGATGTTGGAAAACGCACCCAACAAGGTCACTTCTGTGCGGGCTGTGGACGCGCGCGATCCAATAAATACCATAAAGAACATCCCTTGAAGAGAGGCCAAGTCCCGGAACCAGGTTATTGCGCAAAATGTCAACACGCCGCTGCCTATGTGGAAAGTGACAGCACTGATGATACCGATGACACCGATGACACCGATGCCTCTGAAGTAAGTCATGATAAAACTCGCGGAAGTCCTCTCAGAGCTGACAGCTACGTTAAGCATAATTATACCGACCACGTAACTGATTCCAGCGACAATGAGTCTTGTGACAGCTCTAGCCCGATGATGGAGGGTAATGCTAGACCATCGCCATCGGTATCCTCTGAGGAAGACTCAGATTTCGAGGTTTCAACACCTAGCCCGAGCCCGAGGGTAAAACAACGTCGGATTGTGCGTCTAGTGTTATCCACTAAAGACAACCTTCACAATATGGATGACGATGTGCTTCGACCTGTTACCGGGAGGATTCAACATATTCGAGAGGCTTCCTCTGGCGAATCTCAGGAATCAGATTCCAAGTCTGATTTCCGTACTAACACCTTCGACTCGGCAACTGATATGAAGAGAGAGAGCAAGACAGGAACCGCACCGGCATTCAAACCGAATGGCCCTTGGGACAATCCTTACGTCGACAAAGTTGACACTTCTCGAGTCCCTGCCCCCGAGGACGAAATTAGAACTTCACGACGAGCCCCTCCCGGATTCCATTATCAGATCAGACCTATGGGTACTGTGCATACTGTCTCGGATAATTCAGAAAATGCTCCTTCGTACCAGGGAATGCGTGGTGAGACACACGAGGCTACGAATCCCGAGCAGCATCCTGTTCAAGGTCAAGGACCTAGTCAAAGCGGTCATTCAGCCCTTACACAATATGTCCACGACAAAATTGACCTTAAGGCACGTCAGCCTGGAACTCGACATCGATACATGGGCGGAAGAACCGAGAATGGGGGCCGTAATCAGGAATCGGCGTCGTCGATTGAGCGTACAATGGTTGCTGCTGGTAAGAAATTCGACGACAGGATGAAAAAGGCTAACGCCCTCGGCACTTTCCCACTCCCTACATCTCCTATGCCGAACTTTATGGCACATAGTGAGAGCTCGATAGAGGAGTTCGATTCTAAAGACGGATCTGGCAATGCTACAATCCCGCCCGCTCCTTACAGACCAGTTGAGTCTTCGACCTCCTCGGAGGAGATGGAGGAGTCAAAGCGTCAGGCGAGATTTCTCGGTGAGTATTGGCTGAGCTGTTAGTACTCCTTATGATTGAGCTTGTTCGACTAACTTGGCGTGTAGAATTCCATAACCAGGCTGATAAAGAACTGAAGACGGCAGCGCGCAATCGCAGTCGAGCCTCTGCAGTGTACCGTTCCCGACATGTTCCTCAAGAAAGCCAGTCCAAGTCCCTACAGAAGCGAGAGGAGAAGAACTCATCCGGCTATGATCGTAAGGGAGAACCGAATCGCCCAAGCGATGAGTTCTCCTTGGATGTCCACACGGGTCATTCGATGAATAGCCCACAACCTCCTAGCGTGATCAGTTCGACCACTACGGACGCCTCTGGCAGACGCCGACGCGTTCGTCGTCCTTCGCCAAAATGACTCCTTGTCTTTTTACTGGGCTTCGTTGTCATTGCCATTCGACTGGCCAAGTAAACACGCACACCGTTGCAATATTTGCATACCCCTTTAACGACATAAAAAACACGAACATAAGCACGACCACGCACATGAGCACTCGTTGACGCATTCTACTAATTCGACATTACGATAGTGATTTACACTGCAGGCACTTACCAGACATCGATGGGTAATCTCTACGATTGGAACTGACAGGCACCTAGGAACGGCAGGTATTTTCCCAGTGCATCTTGGCACTTGGATGAGTCGATCTGGAGTTATTGGACGATTTGGGGGGGGGGGGGGGGGGGGGGGGTTTGCGAAAATGGTATTTATTAAACCATTAAAATTAAAAAACTAGTAAGAAAACGGTTTAACAGAAAG
>MU388189.1:426938-577748 GCA_022578535.1 Jackrogersella minutella
GCCCCGCCCGCCCCCCCCCCGCCGCCCCCGGCCCCCCCCCCCCCCCCCGCCCGCCCCGCCCCCCCCCCCCCCCCCCCCCCCCCCCCCCCCCCCCCTCTGCGAACATGGGATTTCTTAATCCCTTGCATGTAACTAGCTAGGTAGCTAACGGGTTTCCCTGAATGACTGTTCCATGGGCAAAATTTGTGACCTGTTGGACTACGATAATCAGTACTTCGTGGGATACGTTCTCGTAGGCCTTCGTATCGTTTGTAAAAATGAGGAGTCGGGGCTGGTTCTCGAGATGTCTTGCTAGCCAACCCTCCTATCGAACTTCAGAGATCGGCCCCCTTGCCGGCTACAAGTGAGCAAAGCTAGGCAAGGGCTTGATATTGAAATAATGGCGAGCAGTGGGCCGGATGGATCGAAAAAGCTTCCGCAAGCTTCAGAAATAGTGATTACGGTGTATAGGCCCTCTATACTAGAGACATATTGAAAAAAAGGGGGGAAGTAGGGAGGGGCTTAACTTTAAGTACAGGGCATTTAACCACGACGTCCACTAATAACACATTCATCTTGTTTGCTTCTATTCAAAATAGTCTAACCCATTCTTCTGTTTGATCAGAAAAAAATACTCTTGACAGAGACCATCCCCACCGGTGCTCCATAGAGCTCGTATAACGCCATTTGGGTAAACCTCGGGCCCACTTCCACGCAAGAATACGAGAAAGGTATAATCCGTATTTCGTGCCAATTTTTTCATCAGCAATCCGACTAAATACATGAACTGAGCCCGCTTAGCTAAGTGGTATAGCGCATCACTAGTAATGATGAGGTCACTGGTTCAATTCCAGTAGCGGGCATTTCTTTTTCCCTTTTTTTTCGGGCTATTTTGTTGTCCCTTTTTATGGCTTTTGTTCATCGGGAACATGGAAGACGATGGGGTTTTATGGTGTTTTGGGTGAGTTCTTGGTTCTACTTCATAAGACGCACTTTCTGTCTTCATGATTCATTTTGATGTCCCCACCTTTATTTAATTCTATATAAACAACAGACGCCGAAACAAACTCGCCCAATATAATCATCTCAACTAACATATTCCCGCTCGTAGTATTTTGAACATCTTTCATCATGGCAGAAGTACCAGTCATACAGATTCTTGACAAGAAGAACTACTTTAAACAAGCCCTAGTGCCACTTCCGAATGCCTTGCCTCTTCCACCTCTAGGGGAGTCGTCCTTGCGTGTCCGGACCGAGGTACTATGCGTGACATCCAACAATTTCTCATATTGCAGGCATGGCGAGACGTTCGGGTGGTTGGATGTCCACCCAATCCCGCCGTCTACTCCGGCCCCCTACAGTGACACCTCGACCTACGGCCGCATCAACTGCTGGGGCTACCTGCCCATCGGCACGTTACCCCAAGACTTCCAAGTCAAGCAAGGCAACGTCCCGAACCAGTTCATCGTCACCGAGCCCTACCACCAAAAGCAGCTGCCGGTGTACAACCGCTACATGGTCTTCCCGGAGACCCTGAGCAAGGAGATCGAGGCCAGATCCGACGGCTTCGAGGGGATGTTTAAGTCGTGTGAGGGCCTGCGGAAGGACGGGTTTAAGGGGTTCAGGGTGAACTGGGGCGAGGGGATGGAGGCTGTTAAGGAGGGCTGGGATAGGTTTGCGAGGAATGAGGCCCAGGCTGATGAGGGACTGGTGTTTAAGCTGTGAGAAGCGGGTGTAGATATATAGCTAGATAAATAAAGGAGGCCGGCTTCGAATTCTCGGTTGTTACTTTAGACTTAAGGGGTATCACGCGGATTGCTGTGACGGCGATATACACCTACAGTATCATGGTCACGTTAACGTAACTACAGCAAAGCCGAATCAAGTCTATGATAGCTCTAGTCCAGGCAGATAGCAAATAGCAAAAGCAAGCCCCTTTCCAACCATGAAAGGCTACTTCTATACCTATACATGATATGATATCCTGAACCATTTCTTATCGTACAATAAATAGCTGATTGCTATGTAATAAGTCATAGAAGCGAAGTAGGTTCATAACAGTATTGTACCATGACGTGGCACCTGTATAATTAAATAACCCCTAGGAATATAACTGAGGTTATATCCAACTTGCACATCGAGTCAAACTGCAGGTACCTATGCAGCATGTCGGGCTGCTTGTCAAAAAGGGGCCAGCCTTCAAGTCATATTGAAGTCCGACGCGAAAACACATTGGCGTAGTCGCGTTCGACACGGTGTCAATACGTACCTAAGGCACCTACGCGTCGCCCATAGTAACGGAACTCCATACCGTGGTCGGTGCGCAAGGTACCAAGCCATATATACCATTTCAAACAAGCCTCTTCCATCCTCCGGGTTACGCCCCGGAGAAGGGGGCCGTTGGCCAAGTGGTTAACGGTCAGCAAAACCATCTGGGCTGCTGCGGCAGGCACTGGAAGAGTTTTCGTAGGCCGGAGACTAATGGATCGATCCTGTCCGGGGGATCTCCTGCGGTTTCTGGCTGAGCTTTTTGATATTTTTTTTCATTCCATTTTATTTTCTATTTTCCTATGATGCTTTTGTGCCTATTCATTCAATTCACCTCGTCTCGCTTTTGATTTAGATTTCATATTTTTTCAGCGTCAATTCGCTCGCAGGTATAATTCGCAATTCCCTTCCCGTTCCATCGTGTGCTCCTGATGTTCGTCGGATCTAACAGCAATCATGACCTATTGATAGGCTCCTCGAGTTCATTACATATACTGCAGTCGCTCCCATCATCAATCACATCCATTATAAGTATATAGTCCAACATATATATATCGATTTCTCAGAAGATAAGGCGTCTTGCCTCCCTTATGATAGCTATCATCATGCAACTCGCCAACCAACTCAATCTTGCACGAACGCATACTACACAAGAGAGCGTGTAATCATTTCAATTCCAAATTATGCCATAAATCATAAGCAGCTACCTAGGTACCGAAAGCAGCAGGTCCTCGGCGTCGCGGAGCACGGCGACGAACTGGCTGGCCATGAAGAAGGCCCGCAGCGCGTCGTGGTGCGTGTAGAACGCCGTCTTCATCGGGCTGTGCGCGATCTCGAAGATGCGGTCGAGGTACGCGATCGCGTGCTCGAAGATGAGCAGCCGCCCGTAGTCCGTCATGTACGGGGCCCGGGCCGACGGCGCTACGCAGTAGACGTAGCTGTACCGCAGCTCGAGGTCGAACAGCTCTCTCATTGCCGACTGGCAGCGAGTTGGGGAGCGCCTCGCCCCACTCTCTCATGTCTTGACACATCTGCCAGATGAACGAGGACGAGTCTGGCAGTGGCGTTGGTTCTGCTTGGAACAGCGCCTGATACCAATGCGACTGGCCTCGACGTAGCTGGAAGAGTAAGAACGCGGGCTCCGACCCCGAGAGGATTTTACCGGTGATTGATGCTCGGCGACTGAACGACGAAGGTCTGGGCCACGCAACGTTCGTGGAGGCATCTGTAAAGGAGAAGGCGTGTGCATGGACCATGCTGATGGATCTTACTCGAAGAGTCAGCATATTCTGCAGTGCGAATGAAAGCCCAGCCACATACCTGTCTAGTGAGTATACGCAGTAAAATGTTTTCCGTCTCATATCTAGTACCGCTTTGTCTGAGAGTAGCTCAGGAGGAGGATCCTGATGAAACCCCAGGTCAATCACCGCCCTCGAGGTGAAGCCGATCAAGTACCAACTATCGAAGTGAGCGGGGTCAAGCATCGAGTATTGGGTGAGAAGGATCAAAGACTGGATCTGCGTCGTGTATCCCGGCATCAACGCCCTGTCCGCGTGCTGCAAGGCTCGTGAGACGAAGCTCAGTCCGTTAATATAGTAGTCATCGTTCTTCGCTCGACTCTGGGCGGCGGACCCAATAGCAAGAACCATATATACAAGCCAGTAGTCGGAATCCTTGATTACGCGATCCTGGAATGAGTACATCTGGTCGAGGATGGTGTAAAGCGTCGTTTCAGGAAATGCGGGAAACGGTGAGTATATATTTGTCGTATAATATTGAACAAGAGCGACGGTATCTTGTCTGGGAGGCAGTGTCCAGTCTAAAATATCTGGAAAGGGATCATTAGAGGCAGCTGCTAGAACGAGACGGGCAAATGTCATATTGCCCATTGAATGTTCAAAGTCTCTTGTGGTGGCATTGATGGACCTTGTCATTCGTTAGCATACTAGGCAACATCTAGGACGGTACTAGAGACTCATGCTGAGCGACGGAGACCTTTCTTGATCGAGCATACACTAACCGTTTCTCTAACTTCTCTACGCGCAGTTCAAGCGCGGCGACATAGCTGAAGGCTTATGTGAGTATATAATTGCCTAAGTGAGAATGGTGATATGTAACGTTGGAGCATCTCACCTTCGTTCCTTGCCTCTCGCGAACTGATCATTGGCGGCTGAGCACTCATTCTCGCGACCGGCCTTCTCACAGGCCGTACACGCCGGTAGCTTTCCATCGCACTGATAATACCATCATCAGCACTAGAGTTAATCATACATTAAGCAAAGATATGTCTACCTTGACTTTAGCAGCTCGACCTATCAATGTCTTAGTTTCAGCATTCTCTACATACCCTAAATCTTCTTTCTGAACTCTATCACATCTTCGGAACGTTCCATGCTATGGATGTAGGTATTCCTACATACGTATTTAAGGGAACGATAGAACTAGGACGATAGGACTAGGAAATGATATATCAAGATGATGGATCATATAGTATAGTATCATGGACAAGACTTATTTCTTGATACTAGCATGTCACCAAGGTTATGTTACAATACGCACAACGTGTTTTTTACAAAGTTGTTTAGTTACTCCTGGATATCTAAACTCGACATGGCTGAATGCCATTTTGCGGGTAGCTAGGGAATATCCTCATTTTTTCCTGCCTCATTTCAATACCTGTACATGGCCAATCATTGATTGAAGCCTGCCTTTTCCCCTCCAGACCGACTAGTGTAAAAGTCAAATTGACAACGCCAATATCCCCGACTTTAATAGTCTACTCCACTCTTAGGACTCTGGGCCCACGCTTCTTGGATGCCTTCTTCTTCTTGTGTCCTCTCTCGAACGAGGATGCTGACGCGTGATCACGACCCACGTTGTCGAGGTCTTTCACTTTGTAGATCCTGATAATCCAGTTCTCGCTAGTGTATGCCTCCTCCAACGTGTTGAGAACCGGTCCTTGATCGGGTAGTCGAGCGCCGCGAACACGGTCTTGAGCCTGTCCGGGAGGGAAGAGGGAGCCGTAGTTGTAGTACGACATCTTGTACCTAAATTCGAAGAAAACATACGTTAGTAAAAAAAAAAAAAAAAACCCTGTTGCGCTATCCTGAAGGAATCACTTACATCAAGCTGTTCTTCATGGTATCAGAGGCCTCGCCGTCGACCCTATACTCGCCACGGGCCGTGAAGAAATCACGTTCCTTCACCTCGTCAGGCCAGATTCCTTCGGCGATTCTTACCATCCAGAGGAACTTGTTGATATCGTCACCTGAGTAACCAAGGAGACCACCGAAGACGACAAGAACGTAATCGACTTCGTGCTGGCGCATGATCGGGTAGCTTACTTCCTCGCGAGAACTCATGGCTTTGCCGACCGTAGCGATGTGAGTGTTGTTCCAGGTGTTGTTGTCGACAAGGGTGGGACGATCGGCCATTCCGCCGATTTGGTAACCGTAATCCCACCAAGACATGATCTTGGCATCTTCCTTGGTATTCTGTCGAAGCCACTGGTAAGCCTCGCGGTAGTCGTCAATGATATGCTGGCTGCCGTCCGGCATCCTGCTCGCCAGGACAACAGATGGAGACGAGTAAGCGTTCGAGGTAACCCAGGTACAATGCTGTACAAACACAAGCAGGAACAATGTCATGCTCCCGGCTATGAAGGCCTTGGATAGCAAGTTATAGATGCCTACTACAGGTTGAGACGCAGCTTTTAGAACTCCATGTTTAGAGGCCTTCTTCGTGGCCGCATCAGAGCTCTCCTGTTCGGAGTCAATAGGCTCTGGCGATCTGATGTCAAGGTACGTGTCAAGAAGGTTGGAGACTGCGATAGCAGCAGCTACACACACCACAGGAGTCAAGGTAAGCATCAAACGCACCATGACGCCGGCGAAGTAGCTTCCGAACAAAGAGTAGACGATGATGAAAACGTGTTCGTCCTCTAACTTCTGGAAGCAGAGGTAGACGCCAGCCGGGAAGAGCCAGATCAACATGTTGAGGTCGAAAAAGAATGCCGGCCAAGCTGTTGGCTGATGTTCAGATACCGACGCAATGATGGGAATGTGGATCTTGGCATAGCCAGTATCCCACAGCGAGTAGAATCGACCGGACCAAGGCGCAATGTATCCGAAGGTAGTGAGGCCAACCAACGCAAGCAGCGAGACGCCGAATACACCACCCAAACCGACGTAGAGGAAGTTCTTGAATTGACGGCTTGGAACAGCGGAACGAACGTATTCGAGGAATGCCACAAGCTGAAGGAAACCGAAGATGCCTAGGGCGGGCATGTGTTCACTGGTTCGAACTGGCGAGAAGCCGACGAATGGAATCTGCATGCTAGCTAGGGTACCAAGGGCATACCAGGTCGTGTACGAGACGTAGAGGCGCATGCTGAATCTTCCCATGCAGACGAGGACAAACGCATGTAGGGGAATCAAACACGTAATGAAGGCATATCCACCCCACGAGGCCACCATGTAACCGTAGAATAGAGCGCAGAGAGCGCCCCATAGCACGGAACCCAGCTTCAAGGCCTTGATCCAGAGATAGAAGGTGTAGACCAGGAGGAAGATTGCAATTGCCTCGTTATCGTAGGAACCAGCCACAGATCTCGAGATGTAACCTGGGGTAATGCCCATGAAAGCTGCGGCGAGAAGACCGGCGGAGGGGGAGGTGGTCATCTCATTGGTGAGGAGGTAGGCGGCATAGGCAGTAAGACCGGAGAATGCGGGTGCGAGAAGCACACAGATGTTTCTGATGTCGACAGGGACGGTCAGAGCTCGGAGGAGATGGTATATAGCACCACTCGTGACCATCAAGCCGGGATAGAGGGTACCTCCGGTAACTCGACCAAGAGGATGCCATGTTCGGTCGTCAAACCAGTCCCAGAAGTCGTAGAATCCATTGGCGACGAGGTACTTAGTTGCTCGGAAGTTGAACCACGGGTCAACTATATAATACCAAGTTAGAAAAATATGGTACGGTAGGGCATATAATAGACGAAGAGGTAGATTAACTAACATTCGTGGATGATACTCTCGAAGCCTATTAAAATAATTGATTAGTGGATGAGTATAAATAAGTTAAGAGGCAGAAAGAGCAAACGCACGGATCACTGAGAATAGTCGACTTGCGACAGCGGCAGCGGCAATGAAGAAGAGAATGATGACCCTCAATAATGTCTTGGTGCTCTGGTTCTTGCCCACGCTGACAAGTAAGTCGACAGGCGCCGAACTGGCGTCAGTTGCGACAGACATTGTGAGTGTTGTTGCCTCGAGACAATGCAACTAAGTGGCAGAAGTCGTCAACATTTGTAAAGAGGAAAAAAAAAAAGGTATGTACGAAGGGAGTAGGTTGAAAAACAAAAGTTGAATTTCGTACCTGGGCCGCGATGGTTTAGAAAAAAACGACGAAATTGGTAAAGTGGCAGAGTGGTAAATGGTGAGGACAGCTTGTAGCTTTCAATCCGCGCGTCGCAGTTGCAGAAAGAGCTCCATGCTTGCAGGGGTCCTTTGGATTCAATTTAGCGGGGGTACTTGGGTACAAATACGAACATTAGCGGTTTAGGCTAGGTACGTACGATGAAGACCAACAACGGCCGGCAAGGCTAACCAATCAGAACGAATATGTACCTATATACATTGAAATATTTAACACAGAAGTACCTTAACATGCATTTCAAGATCTATGTAAACAGACATGTAAGTATTGATACGATCTGACAATGTTATCAAAGTTGTCATAAAACATGAATTCAACAGCTTTCCAGTATGTACAGGGCATCTTACCACCGGTACAGTTACTACTATTCCGGTACGGTTACTACTATTTTGGTATGGTTTCCATATATGATACAATTCATATATTAAAACAGGTTTGTAATTGTACCAAAAATCTGGTACCGTTGCGGAACCATAGCGCAACCGAAATGGCTTTTCGTACATTTCTACTATGGTACCCTGAAAGGCACGGTGTTCGCGGTAATATGAACACCATAAAGTCTTAACCGTTACCTAAACCTTTTTTCATATTAACCCTACTCGTTATGACCATGCTGCAGTGACTTTCTCAAGTACACTTCACTCCCTCCTATTCACTTTCTTTTAGATGTTTAGATATGGGTGAATACATAAAGCACACTAGATATAAACATCCATGAAGAAAATAGAAAATCACTCAAGGGATTTGAAAAAAGGCCGTTAAAGCCGTGCCATGAATGTCATGCAAGATCCGGCCGTCCCAATGATCTGTCTAGGTGAGCATAAGTCTTGGTATTGTACACATGTACAGCGTGAAACCCAAGGAAATCTATGAGGTGATTTTTTCTGGATCGCATCGCAATTATACACAGAGCCTGCGAAGCCGTCGTCAGAAGAACGACTTCGATCCAACTTCGACGTCGTGCCCACTCCTAGCCCCCTCTCCCTGTTCCCAGACTCTATTGTAGTCCGCATGTAGTCGGTCCGGTATTATTATTACATCCCTACGGCTTTTGCGACACGAGGGCGTTGAAGTAGGCTTCAAGGTCGAAGTTGGGATCCATCGGGTCTTGGTTCACTAATGAGGTCGTCAGTATCCAACAACTGCTTCCTGCTTGAATATGGAAGAACATACAGCCACTCTTCTCGGACGATTGGGGAGCTGGATTCTTGGTCCTCGCATACTCGGCCTTGGCTCGCTGTATTAATTGTTGCTTGTGCTCATATTCCCTCCGTGCTGCGGTAGCTTTTTGCGCTTTGGTGAGTGATCTCTGGTGAGTAAAGCCGTAGAAAACGCCTAAGCTGAGAGCTGTGTACCGGAGTACCTGTGAGAATACTGTCAGATATGTCGTTGTCGTGAAGTTCGGGCGTGCGGACGAGGAACATACGTTGACTCCTGAAGTGGTAGACATTGGGCTGATTTATGGCGCAGACACTTATGAGAGGAAACGAGCGATCAATTAGCGATATATGGGTGGGCGATCGGTTGCCAATTGACCCTGTTCCAGGAGGGAGGTATTGTCGAGGGTTGTGGTTCAAGGTGGGAAGTGGAATGGTGAGAGCGTGTCACGGAAGTTTAGATGGCGTCGGGAAATTTCGCAAGACTTATTTTTTTTACACTCCAGCAAAAGCATTTGCAGGTGCCCAGATGCTGCCACGGCCCCACGACCATTTCAGAAAACTATCAGTCAAGTACATGTTGCGGTACTTGCTGAGCTAAATAGGTGGATACATCTGATCTAGGCTGTTACGAATATTGTCCAATCAAATATCATTTCATAGATTCAGGTTTAAGTATCCGTCTATGGATCCGTAAGTACTTCATAGCTATGATAGGGTACTTTACCTATGTACCTCGGTACTTAGATATAAATGAGCAGGTACATCGGTGGGTGCACGGATACAACCGGTGTCGCGATGCCCCGACAAAGAAACGCGCATCATTAAAGTACAGCAAGGAGTTACAGATTTACATGTATTTCATATCAGGAACTCAGGAAATTTTGACTTTACTATTTCCCTCTCTCTCAACTCTCTCAACGCCAACTACGCAAACCATTGCGCCAGGAACAACAGAAAGACCTCGAACATATATCATCCGAATATCCTCTCATCAACAATAAGCGACAATTTCCCCCCTAGTTTGACCTAGATCCGTTTTACTTCCCCAGAGGCAGAAAAGGGGACCCGGTATGGGTCTTGGTGGAGGACAAGATGCAACAACGAAGAGATGAGATTTTAGCAAAGAAGGCGAAGCTCGCTGAGCTCAAGCGACAACGAGAATTAAGGGCAAACCAAGCAGCCTCTGTTGCTAGAACTAACATAGGTGGTCCTAGTGATGTTGGTTTATCTGTAAGTATTCATGTCTCTTGGGTTCGCATTCTTTACTAACATACACTGCAGCTCATCTCCCCCACCCCGGGTCGCGACAATAGGAAAGTCATCGAATCCCTGATTAACAGTCTAGTGGGCGAAAGCAGGCCTGCCTCTTCTACAACAGGAGCGGCTTCGCCAAATCTACGAGGGAGTCGACCCAATAGTGTCCTAAGTGCCGACGACTTGAGCGGTGAACACTCGGAATATGCTTCGCAAGCAAACGGCCATGCTGTTTTTTCGCAGCCCCAAATCTTAACTACAGTAGCTCTCCAAACCATATATGAGTGCCCGCCGTCGCCAGTTAAAGAAATATTCTCCTACAGCAAGGGTGTACAGACCACAGATGACTGGACGCCTCCCGCGGCCCGACCTAGAGCTTTTTCGGATCCCGACGAGGAGGACCTCCCTCCCACAACATCCACTCCCAACAAGCGGTTGAGCAGATGGAAGCGTGAGAGGGAAGAAGAATTGCGCCAGAACTTGCGACTAGAGATCGAAGAAGAGTTAAAGGCTGCTCGTGAGCTCATTACCGATGGGCCATTACAGACCAATACTGTTGTCACATCAAATTTCCCGGTCAGGGCGTTAAATAATGAGGAGCTAGCGGCCGTTGTAGCATCCGATGATTTCGTCGATTTCGTTGAACGCTCTACCAAGGTTATCGAGCGAGCGCTCGATATCAGCAACGAATACGATATCCTGACGGACTATTCACTCCAGGCCCACGATATCGAAGACGAGGATGAGCAAGCTGGCAATACAGGCGGCAAAGGTCGCAGACGGGTTAAGGAAGTTGTACAATTTTACGATGAACGGTGGTCCAAAAAGCGTATGATCAGTAGCATCGACTTCTCGCCAAAATTTCCCGAGCTTCTGCTCGCCTCTTATACGAAAAACCCGTCTGCTCCTCATGACCCCGACGGCATTGTACAAGTGTGGAACCAGCATCTCCATGACCGACCCGAGTTCCTTTTCCACGCCCCATCTGATATCCTTACTGCCAAATTTTCTCCTTTCCACCCCAATTTAATCATAGGCGGCACGTATTCTGGCCAAGTTCTACTCTGGGATACCCGGGCCAAGTCTGCCCCTGTGCAAAAGACACCCCTGACGGGCTCGGGTCATTCGCACCCTGTCTACTCCGTCGACATCGTCGGCACTCAGAACGCGAACAACATCATCTCCGTCTCTACAGACGGCGCCTTCTGCGTGTGGAGTGTCGACATGCTTTCCCAGCCGCAAGAATCACTCACTCTCACCACGCCGCCTCCTAACAAGTTCGAGGACCTCGCGCCGACTACCATGGCATTCCCCCAGGCGGACCCGACCTACTTCCTCGTCGGCTCGGAAGAGGGCTCGATCTACCCGTGCCATCGGTACGACCGCGCCGGCGCAAAGGCCGGCGTCGACTCGCGCGTGTCGTACAAGGGCCACGCCGCCCCCGTCATGAGCGTGGACTTCCACCCGGCGCGCGGGCCCGTCGACCTAGGCGACCTCGTGCTCTCCTCGTCGCTGGACTGGTCCGTCAAGCTCTGGAAGGTACGGGCGCCGGCGGCGACGAGCACGATCGTGGAGAGCGCGGGCACAGCGGTGCCGCCGCTCCTCGAGTTCGTGCGCGAGGACGTGGTCTACGACGCGGCGTGGTCGCCGCTGCGCCCCGGCGTCTTCGCCCTCGTCGACGGCGCCGGCTCCCTCGAGCTCTGGGACGTCACCGTCGAGACCGAGATCCCGGTCGCCAAGATCAGTCCTACGCCCCGCAAGGACGGCCGCCAGCTCCTCAGCAAGAGCCTCAATAAGGTCGCTTGGGAGTCCAGCGAGGGGAAACGATTGGCGACCGGTGGTATCGACGCCGTCGTCAGCGTCTTCGAGGTCGGTTCGGACCTTGGTGGTACGGAGACTGTGCGCAGCGAGGAGTGGACTAATGTCAAGAAACTCGTCGCTCGGCTTGAGGCTGTGAGCGGGGGTGTCGTGGGCTTTGTGTAGCAAGGCGAGAGGTTGGATTCTTTTCTTCTTTCCGGGGCGTTTGCCTTTTTTTTGGTCCTTTTTTGAACTCTAGAAAAAGGTTGTGTGGAATCTCGCGTCAAGGGGGGGGGAGGGGGGGAACGAGGGTTATAAAGCGCGGCTTTTTGCTAGCTCTGACATGCGTCTTATGTATTATACCCGGGGCCCGAGAATGGCAATTGTTCAAAAAGAAAAACGAATCGAGATGAAAAAAGGTTGGGCGTCGGTGTTTGGCTCTTCCCTCCCCTGAGCTAGGAGACTAGGATAGAATACTGAGGGTACCAGTCTTGACTGCCGTGTCGAGATCGTTAACTAGTATTACCTAATCCACCGTATCTTTTATCATGAGAAAGAAATATGCCAGAATCTTCTTACGCACATGTTATTTATACCATTGTAGGAATGCATACATTCTTTCGCGAAACAAGCATGGCTTGCAAGTGTAATACTAATCTAGGAATACATCCTACTTAAACATGAAGACCGAACATCGTCGATCATTGGGCCATCCTCGTTTATTTATTTATTCAATAGCACCCTATCATCATCGTAGAATAAACCTAAGCGAGATCATCCACAGCCCAGACGCCCACGCTCTTCTTCTGGAGGCTGCTCCTGAGCTTGCCGAGGACGACCGTCCTGCGCTCCCGCTTCTCCTTGACGGCCTTCTTCTCCGCGTCGCCGAAGCCGCTGAGCTTCTTGCGCGGCGGGGTCTGGAACATGGCGCCCCCGCCGATGCTGCCCGTCACCGAGTGCCGCAGGATGCCGCGCTGCGGCGTGCTCTCCCGCATGAACCGCTCGGGCGAGAACACCGACGCGCTCAGCCTCTTCGCGTTCGGCGTAGTGAAGGGCGAGCCCTCGCGGCTGCCCGCGGGCCCGTGGGACCCGAGCCGGAGCTTGCGCATCTGGTTCTCGAGCACGTCGATGTCGCCGCTGCGCTTCTCGATCATGCTCGTCAGCTTAGTGATAGTGCGCACGACCGCCTCGATGGTTGGGGTTGGGCCGCCCTTCCCGTTGGCGCTGTTGGCGGTGACGACCTTGGTCTTCAAGAGGGTTAAGTTTTCTTCGGTTTCCGCGAGGAGCTTTGTGAACTTGGCGTATTCCCGCCGTAGATCGTTCTGCTGTGCTGCTTGTTCTGCGCTAAGTGGTAAAGTACGGTTCGCAACCGTCTGTTCTGGATCGAGGCGGGCGGAGATGATTTTCTTAAGGTCCGTCTGCTTGTTGCGGTCGCGAACCATCTCACGCTGGATATCTTCACACTCTGCGATTTTTCCTGTGAGGTTTGTGACCCTCGCCTCGTTAAGAGCGCGGGTGAGATCCTGATCAATAATTCGAGCCAAGCTCTCCAGTCCGATCAAGGTCCAGTTTTCTGGAGTAGATAAATCCTGTCTCGTGTACTCCTCAGTACGGAGTTCCTTGTGGCCCTTAATGAAGCCCGCAAGGGCCCGTGCATTGAGTCCAAGGGTGTCTATCATAGAGTTGATATCTCGGTACACCGCCTCGACCTGCGCCGGAACACTCTCACCCGCCGGTGGCGCTACACCGGAGTGTGCGATGAACTCGTCAAGCTCCAAGGTTGGCTCAACCTCCGCCCTCAGCATGCTCTGGAGGGTGTCGTCCTCTTCATCAATAAGTAACTGGTTTTCCTCAGCTTCTTTCTTTGCCTTCGCTTTCCGTTGTTGCTCGATGATAGTGTCTTCAATATAAGCCTCCCTGCTGATAATCGATGATCCCAATCGGGATTGCTGCTGTCGAGGCGCACTAAGGAGCTGCGACGCCATCCCGGGCGCACTGAATGATCGTGACTGCTCCTTACTGAGCATTCTCGTCGGCACTGTGCCTCGTACTGGACTTGGTGAACGAGGACTGATAAGGTTTGGCTGGGGGAAGACAGGGGCATTACGGCCCAAGTCTCCAAAGAAGCTTCGCCTGTCTGGATCTGGGCGGGATATCGTGGAATAGCTTCCCGCCAAACCATCAAATGAGCTTTGAGGAGTGAAACCGGGAGTCTTGCTTACACCATTGCTGGAAGGGCTGAGATCCTTAGCAACATCGACCCCGCTGCCTTCGCTGATGGCCTCGGTACCTTCCTCCTCTTCAGACAAGTCATCGTCGTCGCTATCTGACGGGGCAGGGGGAAGATCGGTAGGAAACTTGAAACCAGGCCCAATGACTTCGGATGCCGGCTTAGCAATAGGAAGCGCGGGCAATTTAGTTTGGTAAGCTTTCGGTTGCTTTATAAGATCCGGCGGCAGAGGCGAGTCGTCTGCAGCTTTAGGTTTAGGAACGACGCCGGGTAATGGAGGTAGGGGAGCGTTGTAAGCCTTCTTATTCGTGACCGGATCCGGAGGCAAGGGTACGTCATCTTCAACAACTGGTGATTCCTCGCGCGGGATCTCCTGTTCCTCCTTAGAAGGCGAGTCATCGAAGTCGGGCGGAAGAGGTGCGTCCTCAGCTCTAGGTGACGTTCCCTTTATGTCCGAATTATACGTAGCAGCAGACGAGCACGATGAATCGCCTAGGGGATAAGGAGCCCTACTAGTAGACTCTGGAGGCAGAGGGACATCTCGCAAGGGCCTAGGAGTTTCCGCTTCTTCCTTCACTCGAGGAGTTTCAGCTGTCGGTGTCTGGGAAGCAGAAGATCCAAAGTTGCTACTTAGTCCACTGGGAGTTTTCGGATGCAAATCGAATAACTCCTTACCCTGCGGGGCTGACAAGGTTGAAGGCAAGAATTTGGATGGCGCGGGCGTCGAAGTTGGCGTAGTTGATTCCACTTTCGTGGACGGGGCCGCTAGTTGCCCAAAAGGACTTTGTGTTTGTGTCCCAGCAGCGAAAGGGTTCGAGGCTGCCGGCCTTGCTGGTTCGTCTATCGTGGCTGTAAAATTCGTGCCGAACATAGACTTCTCAGTGGTCGGAACCTTTGTGTCGGTGTCATCATCTTTCGCGTTTGGATCAGGTTGGAAACTAGAAGTTAATTTGAATGGCTGTGAACCAAAGGGATTCCCAGTACTCGTGGTCGGTTTAGTACTTGGAGCTCGGAACATGGACGTAGAATCCGTATCCATGGATACTTCGGGTGCTTCCGACTTCGTAGAGGCGAATATGCTAGACCCGCCTGTACTGTTGTTCGATCCAAGGGAGGCAAAGCCACCCTTGCCTGCAAAATTGGCGAACCCGCTGCTCGTGTTTGCGGAACTAAGTGCGGCTCCAAATGTCCCGCCAATTCCAGCAGTGTTATTGTTGCTGCCGAAGGCTGACTGACCGAAAGCAGAAGCGGCTGACGAGGTAGAACCAGAGGCCCAGGGTGAGGGCTTAGCACCAGGTCCCGAAGGCTTTCCGAACGCGGACACGCCAGTGGTGCCGAGGCCACTAGGCGCGCCGAACGCTGGTTGACCGAATTTTGGTGCCGAAGAAGCAGTACCCATACCAAAGCTACTCGAACCAAATGCAGGTGCGCTACCGCCAGCTCCGCTAGGAGCGGAGGACTGAGCTCCCCAGGGTGAACTCGTCGAGCCTAACACCGCAGGGCTACCAAAAGCCGCCCTCGTGGCCGCTGGTGGAGCCCCGAAAGGTGACGGAGCTGAAGCCGCAAATGGGGTTGGTTGGGTCGCCTTAGGAGTTGTTATCTTCATAGAACTTCCAACGTTACCTTCTACAGCTGCAATGCCTGGATACGTTGTTCCTCCTCTAATCGATTCGGAATATACGACCCACCAGACGGAGAGCACGCCCTCGGCATTGAGAACCCAATAACCCGGTAATGGACCAGGAGACTGGTCCATCTCGTCAGTAGGTATGGGTTTGTAGACATTCTCTCGACTAGACAGATCAAGAGCTGTACCGATTACTGCCGGGGTTTGCGACTGGGCATCATCCATTGGCAGAGTGGCTCGTCTAGAGTCATCAGCCAATTCAATGTTGGTAAAGACATTGGAAGGGCCGTTAGGGCCTAACGGTGCTTTCGATCGTGTAAGAAAGCCAATGTCAGGACTAGCCGTCGAGGAGAAAATAAGAAGGTCTTGAATATTCGGCGGAAAGTCCTTTAGTCGCGTGATAGTGTGGTGTGGAGTGTTGTCGTTGCCAAAACCATCTACAGGATCGATGAATTTCTGGAATTGAAACTGGATATTCTGGCCCTGGCCCTGTCTTGTAACGAGATGGCAGGTAGCCTGTAGAGGCTGCTCTGAAGCCGAAATGTGATAGACTAGGAACACATTGTTTTCGAGCCACAACAGAGACGAGACTAGATAGCTGTTAGCCTGAAATTAGTAACCGAACGAGAAGAAAACTAACCATAATACGATGCGTTTAAACTCGGCGGCCGAGGGATTTCCGCCTTGATAGTACCGTCAGGCGTCATCTGCTGTATACTACCATCACCAAGCCCTGCTACTATTTGCTTCCCCTTGGTGCTCCAAGCCATACTGCTGACTTGATCCTTGAGGATTTGGCCGTTAGGCCCTGATATGAATTTCCGTTCTTTCAAGTTTGCCATCAGAAGCTTGCCTTCGCTAGTCACAACAGCACATAGCTCGCCGTGCTCCAGGCTAGGATTCGGCACCAAAGCCCTAAGCGACTCGCCGTTCGTCGGTATCTCGAAAGCGGTCTGAGTCGAGCCTTGCTGGAGAGCTTGGACCTCATAGACCGCCAGTCCTCCACCTTGCTCGGCTGATAGTATTAAGTAGGTTTCGTCGGCCGTAAAGGCAAGTTGACGCACTCGTATGGGTAAAGAAAGCCTCAGCGGGGGGTTGAATGCTCGAATCTCGCTGTCGCCAACTTTGGGACTGTCGAATGCCTTTCGGACGGCATCTGTAGAAGCTAGCACGACAGCATCAGGGCCGGCAGCAGCAACAAGACCTTGTCGTGACGCGATGCTTATAAGGGAAGCATTCTCGGCCGGAGGTGGAGACCATTGCGACGTCAAACGCAGCTTAGCATCTCCAGATAGTGACAGGAAACCGAGAGCTTCGGTCTGAACGACTGTAAGATCAGAACCTTGGGTAGCACCTCCAAGACCACCATCTGCGTTCCCCACGTTTCCGAAGCCGAAAGCCATGACGATGGCAGAAAGGGTATTGTGTTTCACTAATTCGCGTTCATGGAATGATAACCGTTACATCGATAGATAGAACTGTTTATGTTAGAAGCTTTAGTCGGGTCGTAGGCAGAAACCTCTTGAATGAAATGTAGCGGGTTGCGCAGTTCGGTATTCGCCTTTGCGTGACTCACGAATCCTCAAAGAGGTTTGAGACAAACGGGCATGTCCTAGTGGAAGAAGAAAGGTTGCGAGGGAAATGTGAAAATTGTAAATTGTAGAAATTAACGGCTGCTTTACAACCGCGCGCAATGGAATTTCTAAGGTTAAGCTTATAAACTTTTTAGAGCAACATGCGCTTACATGCATGTAGGTCGCTATGTATTCCAGTATTGTACTAAAAGAGCTCGCGTACCCCTGTCACTGCATCGGAAGCTTGGTCCACTTTAATACTACGATTAGGTACTTTCTACTGTATGGGTACCTGCGAAGCCTTATCATAGTATGAATCCTGCTAAGCAGATCATGTATAAGATAAGTACCTGGGTCCTCAATCGGTACATAAGGCAGGTGGGAACGCGTTGAACAGTTGAAGTTTGGAACCTGGAAGGCTGAAGCTCAGGTCCAACGCAGGCAGCTAGGTCCCGGTCGTCATCCGCTTTAATCCACCACCTGGGCAGTCCTCCAGTCTACACTCCTACACAGCTAATTCCAGCAAAACCAATACATCTCCATCAATACTTCGATCTCGACAATTCCATTCCCGACAACGCATACGACGTATAAACTTTATACCCGACGTCAAGTCTCCTTGAAATAAATTTCATTCTTCTACTTTTCCTGGGGTGAAAGCTTCATAACATCAAATATAGCCAGCATGCCTGGCTTCGACTTTTCAAACTACAACCGCAATGCGGCTCTGCACGCACGAGGTGTTCCTCTCCCAAAAGCGACTAGCACAGGTACCACCATCGTCGGATGCATATTTGATGGAGGTGTCGTGGTCAGTTATATCAGATTTGTCGCTAATCTTCTAATAAGTATTATCTCACTAATACCTTGCTGGTAGATCGCCGCCGATACTCGAGCCACTAGCGGTCCAATCGTCGCCGACAAGAACTGTGAGAAGCTGCATTATATCTCGCCCCAAATTTGGTGCGCCGGTGCCGGTACTGCTGCCGATACCGAGTTCACCACCGCCTTGATCTCTTCCCAACTCGAGCTACACTCTCTTTCAACCGGTCGAAAGCCTCGTGTGGTTACTTGCATGACCCTCCTCAAGCAGCATCTCTTCCGGTATCAGGGTCATATCGGAGCGTATCTAGTGGTCGCCGGTGTTGATCCTACGGGAACTCACCTCTTCACCGTGCATGCTCACGGCAGCACGGACAAGCTTCCCTATGTCACCATGGGCTCGGGGTCGCTCGCAGCTATGTCCGTCTTTGAAACTACATGGAAGCCGAACTGCACCAAGGAGGAGGCTATGGAGCTCTGCTCTCAAGCTATCCAAGCAGGTATCTTCAACGATTTGGGATCCGGATCCAACGTCGATGTCGCCGTCATCACGGCAGACAAGACGACTTTGCACCGCGGTTTCATCAAACCGAATGAGCGCAGTCAGAAATTGAAGAACTACAAATTCAAGCGCGGTACTACAGCTGTGCTAAATGAGAAGATTATCACCAAGGATGAAATCGGGAAGTACGTTAGCGTACAGGAGTTGGAGTCAGGCGAAGGTGAAAAGATGGAGGTGGACTCGTGAGATTTGAACACCTCAAGAAGGAGCCTTCAACGATAACCCTCTGTACCGATATGGTGTGATAATAGAAGGACATTCCTCTTTTCCCGAACGGGACGGGTTAATGAAAATCATTGGCCATGCAAGCTCTATTGGTTCTATCAATGACAAGACATCCTCAAGAAGTGTGAAAACCGCTCCCGTCTGACAGATCCTCGACAAGTCACGAGAAGATATTACGTACATGTGTTATACAATATGTATGTGGTTATGTTTGCTCAAACACCCCGGAATCTATAAGTTGACAGCAGTGAATCTGATGACCTCGTGTCCTGATGAACTAGCAATTCGCCGTTATGAATGAGAAAGCAATTCCAGCTTAGTCTCGGATACCAATGCTAGGTATTTCATATGCGTGCCGATATCAGAAGAGAACCGAAGAAGGTAAAGTCTTGCTAAGCGTACATAGGTAACAAACAACACCACATTTAAAGTCAGCCCACCCGTATGCCTGAGTGTAACTTACATATTTGTATGTAAGGACTTGTATAATATAAAAATAACTCACACAGAAGTCAATTCGTGATAATATTTACATAACCTATCCGGGCAGCCGGGCTAGCCGATAATACGACTAAGAGAAACTGTGTGGAGGATGAATGCGGAGGAAATCTGCGCCTCCGAAATACCTACCTAGGCCAGTGTCATTAAAAGATTTCAGGTTCTCATAAAAACGCAGGCCAAATGCATACAAACTTTCCATACGGATTACCTTACTATACAATCCTTTTTCTATACCTAGAGGTATGTAAGGGAATATGCTTCGGTATGTAAATTAGGGTAAGCTCTCCTTGCCTCGAGTAAAAAGAAGACATTACCTAAACTTACAATAATTACCGAATAAATACCTAAGTAGAAGTACCATCTCCGCAACCAGCTTCGCCTTTCTTTCTTAACGAGCACTTGTTACTAGCAGAGAGGATGACATGACCATGTCCCAGCCACCTACACAACCAGGGTAATCATTGGGTACCCCGCAAGCAGCATCAGCTTCCAAAGCTTTTTGACGGGAGCTTCCAAGATCGAATAGTGTTTACACCCCAGCAGCTATGCAGTAGCTCCAGTTTGCATAGAAGACCGTGAATATTAGTCCTTCACGGATACCGGTAGCACATTAAAATCTAATTTTCAAATATTAATAATGGATGTATTTCTCGTACCCTCTAAGCTGTTATTGCGTTGAGTGATTGCTCCCATCCATCCCACAGTTCTATACTCCCCTAACTCATCACCACATTAAACTTTTGATGTGACAGAACAGTGCAGCATGACAGGCTTACGATTCGTAACGGCAGCGTTGGCTTTCGCCTCGTCTACCGTGGTCTCCGGCCTCTACCAAAACGGCTCGAGCTTCACACCTTGCGACTCGCCCTTATACTGCCAGGGCGACGTCCTAAAGCAGATCGAACTTGCTCAGCCTTTCTCCGACTCCAAGACCTTCGTAGACTTGTAATTATGGACTTTTTATCGGTCTTGGAGTTGCAATTGGCTAATGACTAGATAGACCGACGAAGGTGCCTTTAGACGAGGTTCTTGCCGCATTTGACAAGCTTAGCAAGCCACTGAGTAACAACACCGAGCTTAATGACTTCCTGTCAACTTACTTCGGCGAGGCTGGGTCTGAATTAGCTCAAGTTCCTCGGGACAAGTTAGAAACCGATCCGGTCTTCCTAGACAAGATTGATGATTCCGTGGTCAAGCAATTTACGCAAAAGGTTATCGACATCTGGCCTGATTTGACCCGGTCATGTAAGCAGTCTCTTAGAGCACTAATCCCACGGTATATCATGCTTAGTCCTAGATACACTAATATCGAGAGTTATAGATGTGGGTGCTGCCAACTGTACAGGATGCGTCGATAGCTTCATTCCAGTCAATCGCACCTTCGTCGTTGCCGGAGGTCGATTCAGAGAACCCTATTACTGGGATTCGTTCTGGATCGTGGAAGGGTTGCTAAGAACTGGTGGCAGCTTCACTCAGATCTCCAGGTTGGTCATACCTTTTCTCAACCTCATATATTGGCATAATCCGAGTTTGATGGCTGATTTACTTTCAAGGAATATCATCGAGAATTTCCTCGACTTTGTCGACCAGTTTGGGTTTGTACCTAACGGTGCGCGTGTATGGTATGAATGAGCCTCTTTGTTTGTGATTTCGAGTCTTATTCCTTACGTGATCTTATGCCTAGAAACACATTATCATATATATAGGTGCTAACCTGTCTGCAGTATGTGGTAATTCCTTCATATTCCCAGCATTCCTCTCAGCCATATATCTCCATTCGCCAAGAGGCACCTATAGGATGTAAATCTATAACTTGAGAAACAGGATTAACATATAGCAGACTATCTGAATCGTTCTCAGCCGCCGCTCTTGACACAGATGGTCAAGACTTATGTTGACTATACTAATGATACAAGCCTTCTTGAGCGCGCCTTGCCTCTACTGGTCAAAGAACATAATTTCTGGGTAGAGAACCGCACAATACCGATTACGTCGGGGAATATGACCTTCTACCTGACACAGTAAGTAGTCACTGTGCGCCGTTTTATGTGTTTTGTTCAGCGATTGAGACTAAATCAAATAGCTATGGAGTTCAAAATACTGAACCACGGCCAGAGGTATGCATATTTTAGTGCTATCACAGTTCTCCATCATCTAAGTCAGGGGGTCAAAGTTATCAGCCAGACCTTTTTGTACGTATAGGGCTAACTTAGAAATGCAGTCATACAGCGAAGACTACATCACAGCTAACAATGCGTCCTATTACGCAACCTCCGGTATTATTTACCCTGAAACACACCCTCTAAGTGATAGCGAGAAAGCTGAGCTCTACGCCAGCCTTGCTTCGGGTGCCGAGTCGGGATGGGATTACAACTCACGATGGATTGCCAATCCGTCTGATGCTGCCAATGACGTGTACTTCCCGCTACGCTCTCTCAACACAGCGAATGTCATTGGCGTAGACCTAAACTCGATATTGTATGCCAACGAGATTGCTATAGCGGCCTACCTCAATAGCGCCGGGAACGAAACCTTGGCTGCGGAATTCGAGGAGATGGCTGAAAATCGTTCGGAAGCTATGTATGCGCTGATGTGGAACGACAAGTACACGAGTTACTTCGATTACAACCTAACGTCAGAATCGCAAAACCTCTATGTGCCGTCAGATTCGGACACGACGGCAGCGCAGAAGGCAGATGCCCCTGAAGGATATCAAGTCTTCTTCAACGTCGCACAATTTTATCCATTCTGGCTAGGTGCGGCTCCTGCGCAGCTCAAGAACAATCCTTTGGCTGTGAAGCTTGTGTTTCAACGGGTTTCAGATCTTCTCTCTGAGAAAGCTGGCGCTGTTGCAGCAACGAACTATATGACTGGTCAGCAGTGGGACCAACCGAATGTATGGCCACCGTTGATGTATGTATTGATGAAAGGGCTCCTTGAGACACCAGCGACTTTTGGCGAGGAGGACCCCTCCTACATTGAGACACAAGATTTGTCGCTTAAGCTGGCACAGCGATATCTGGACAGCACATTTTGTACGTGGCGTGCGACAGGTGGCTCTACGGACGACACCCCTCAGCTAGAGGGGTTTGGACCTGACGACACGGGAATAATGTTCGAAAAATGGTATGTATCAGATTTTGCTGAACAGGTATCTATATTCCCGACGTAAGCTAACATGGTTGCAGTATGTCTGACTCATTTTGATTTTAAACGCCCCTCCTATCCTCCTTGGCCTCGCCTCTAGGTGTTATAAAACAGCAAGTATTATAAGATTTAGCATATATACTAACTCATATCAGATGCTGACAACTCGACAAACGTAGCCGGTGGAGGGGGCGAATATGAAGTTGTCGAGGGATTCGGTTGGACGAACGGCGTACTCATCTGGGCAGTTGATACATTCGGCAACAAACTACAAAGGCCAGATTGCGGGAACTTGACGGCCGCGAATACCAGCCAGCAGAGGAAGAAGAGGGATATCCTCGGCCAACGAGCCGTTGAGCTGTCCCATCACGACGCCCGATGGGTAGCTAAATTCGGTCGGGCATCACAAAGGGGCTAAGGTATGGCATCTCCCTAGGAAGATATCGATACTTGGTAATATGACATATCACTAATTTTATAATTATCACGAGTTCTGAGCTGTATCCTAAATAGACTCGATATGTTGCATAGTAATAATACCCCTATTATGCATGGAAGAGACTATGTACATAACATAATACCTTGCTCGTTGACAAGGGACGCTCTAGAACATGGACCTCGGTGTATCAAGGAGCGGCTTGCACATCCGCTGCAATATATATGTATGACTTACTGGCATCAATTTACATAGCTCCCACGTTGCCTTATAATACTATAAATAGTCCACTTGTTATTGCTAATATGAAACCCCGCCACCGTACTTACCCTCGACATCCCATTCACTTGCATGGTCTCCCACAAAGACGAGATAGCTACCCGGGAACTGGATACAAAATGATAGATCTAATACATTGTTTACCCCTGTCAACCCAGCCAGATTCCGAAGGTTCAAAACTACCTGGATAGCCTTTAACATTCTAGCTAGGTAGTCCCTTTAACTGAAGCCCTGTGTTGCCAGGATAACTTTGGACAGTTTTAAAGTCAAGATCCCTTTGCACTCGACTTAGAGGAGGCCCCCTAATCATCTTGCTTGATAATAATATGGACTGTACCCTAATGGGTTACTAAGACTGACACAGGCATTAATTACGGCATTGCAACTGTCTAAAATTGGCAGGCCAAAGGTCTCAACTATCGTACTTTCAGAGGCCTAATGGGAAAAAAACCCATACTGCCTCTAAAATAACCATCCGATTGCTTATACCCAGAGCAAATGCCGAGGCCGCAGTTAGCTTCGCGTTACAATGCATTCGGCGGAGCCGTCAATCGAGAGACCCTCAGATCGGGACCCTGATCCTAGTACGGTAGCTGGGCTGTGGCTGGAGTGCTTTTCCACGTAAAGCGTCAGAGATTCTTTGATCGAATTCGCCGAGCATCCTGCCCGAATTACCTGAATAGGAAAACCCAGCGGCACACCCATTCGGATGGCCAGCGAGCCTGTGAATAATCGGATAGCTACATTTTGTAAGCAGACGGCCTTCACGATGATGAATGATGTATATAAAAGCACCGGTTTCCTGTCGGCGGCAAGAACCTCATCCAACTCACAAACATTACAACAGTCACTTTCATTCCAGTAAGCTCTTCTATATCAAAATGGCCTCCCTCTTCACAGCCGCCCTTCTTCTATCCGCCACGGCTTCCGCCGCCAACCTAGGCAGCGGCTGGCCCACGTCCGGCACCGAGAGCGGACAAGTTCGCGTCTACAGCTGGAGCCAGGCACAAGAGGTCGGGTGCCTGACGGCGGACGGCAGCTGGACCGCGTCCAGGGACTGCGACACGTTCACGGCGGAAGCCATCGGGCAGGTCTACATCGACCAGGACTGGACGCAGCTGCAGATCCGGAGCAGCGCGGGCAACGAGTGCTGGTTCGCCGACGAGGAGACCCTGAAGCTTGTGTGCGATGGCTCGGTCAACGGCACTCTTTGGGTGCATGCGTCGAACTACAAGTCTGATAGTGAGTCGTTGGGTTCACCTCGTGATGTTAGGGTGCGAGACTAATGTGGTTGAAATGTGGTCCTTGTCCATAACGAGGCGCTGGATAGCTATGTCCCCCTCGACGGCAACCCGCCTTCTGGAGGCAACGCGGTCGCCTTGAAGAGCCAGGGACAGACCCAGGACGGCAACAACTATCAGCTCATTTGGGCGAAGCAATAGCCGCTATACGAGAGAGCTTTCTTTTCAGCGCATGGAAGGTTTAGCCACCGAGTCCTCTGGTATCGTTATGTATATGTGTATGTCTGTGAAGTTAAGAGGCTTGAGGTTTAGGGATTGGTATAAGTACTTAAAGAACAAGCAGAAGACTATTGCCATCAGATCTACCTGGCTTATTTCTGTGTTAGTAGCTCATTCTTAACTTTGTATATAGTGGTTTCGTGAACCGTTGGGCTGCTGATGTGAGGCCTTTGAGCCGAATACTGGGATCGAGTAAGACGCTTCGAGAGCTGTGTTGCTCTATTGGAGAATGTCTTGTCTAAGATTCGGTGTATTATTATACTCGCGATGAAGTATTGTTGTAAATCGTTCTAGATGCTCATTGGCTTTCAACACCAATTTCTACAAAGTGCTTTATGTGAGGCTGTAGGTAGTCGATTTCGGTATGACGATATCAGGGATCTGGTCCTGCATCTCACAAAGTCAGTACCATTCCAACGGATAGAAACGGTTATCTATATTTAAAATGGTAGATGTACGGATTACACTATGGGATATGCTTATGTATTAAGATGAATAATAAGCTTAATGTTTAGTTTGCGCTAAAGGTTACGCACATTTTTTTGTTCCAAGGTTCCATGGATAATGCATCTTGTCAGGTACAGCATGCATTTACCCATTGATCACCTGGGCGACTGGGCAGCTGGGCAGATCCTGATCAGCAAGAGCCGCTAGACCCTAGGTACATGGAAAGTCCGCGGGTACCCACATCGACGCGCATACCACAGTACCAGTTCGTTCTAGCCTATATGTACATTGTACCTGTAGAGATCTGCGGGCGGTGATCCCCTTTTAGTGGAAGACTCGGGGTCCAATTGGCGGCGGAAAAAGGTGAAGGTGGCCTTTCGGCTACAGTCTTTCCACTGAATGAATAGGTACACGTACATCTCAACTTTTTTGACTTCTTCCGAACTTTTTGCTTGTAGCGTGACTCGCATTCCTTACTTCACGCCCGAGCCTAGATATTCCAATGCGGCGTCTACGGTGATTTTCTTTTCTTTACAATTCTTTCGTACTAGCCTTCATCGTTGATTTCCCTGCGCCTTGCCAGGACATAGTATTCGGGCTAAGGCTCTTGTTACCGTCGCGCAAAATTCGATTTAGTCCCACCTGCGCAACATCATCGACATCGACATGCCTGCGAAATCGAGATTCACAAGGCTGGATGCCTTCACCAAGACCGTCGAGGATGCGCGAATACGAACTACTTCTGGTGGAATCGTTACTATTGTCTCCCTCATTGTCGTCTTCTGGCTTGCATGGGGAGAATGGTCTGACTACAGGAGGATAGTCATCCACCCCGAGCTTATTGTCGACAAGGGCAGAGGTGCGTTCAATACCAAGAAACCCCCCCTCCTTATGATTCAAGCTTCTTATATATACTTCAATTGTAGGAGAGCGAATGGAAATTCACATGAACATCACATTCCCCAAACTCCCTTGTGAACTTCTAACCCTTGATGTAATGGACGTATCTGGCGAACAACAGCATGGCGTATTGCACGGTGTGAAGAAAGTCAGATTACAGCCTAGTTCACAAGGAGGAGGAGTCATTGATGTGACTGCTTTGTCTCTGTAAGTCGGGTCTTGTTGCAATATAGTCTCCCTTGCTAACTGTGCCAGCCACGGCCAGGACGAGACGGCCCAGCACCTGGATCCCAACTATTGCGGTCCTTGCTATGGCGCGCCCTCCCCACCTAACGCTGAGAAAGCCGGTTGTTGTAGTACTTGCGACGAGGTTCGAGAAGCTTATGCGCAGGCATCTTGGGCTTTCGGTAGGGGCGAGGGTGTCGAGCAATGCGAGCGGGAGCACTACTCCGAGAAGCTGGATGAGCAGAGACACGAGGGATGCCGGATCGAGGGCGATATTCGAGTCAACAAAGTCATCGGCAACTTCCACTTTGCGCCGGGTCGAAGTTTCAGCAATGGCAACATGCACGTGCACGACTTGAAGAACTACTGGGACAGTCCAGTTCGTCACTCATTCGAGCACGAGATTCACCAGCTTCGTTTCGGGCCCCAAATCCCCGAAGATGTCACACGGAAGCATGCCAGAAATAGTCCTTGGACGAACCATCATATCAACCCTCTTGACCAAGTCAAGCAGCTCACCGATGACCCCAACTTCAACTTCATGTACTTTGTGAAGGTAGTCCCAACTGCGTACCTCCCCCTGAGTTGGTCAAAGTCGAGCGGGCACGATAAGCAGACCGAGGATGAGGTTTGGTTGGGTGGCTTAGGTAGCGCAATTGATGGTAGCCTGGAGACGCATCAATATTCGGTCACGAGCCACAAGCGAAGCTTGGCTGGAGGCGACGACGCAGCTGAAGGTCACCAAGAACGAATGCATGCGAGAGGCGGTATTCCAGGGGTGTTCTTCTCTTATGTAAGTTCTTCCCTTTGTTCCTTTGACGTATTTTCACTAATACGAGGCAGGATATTTCACCCATGAAGGTTATCAACCGCGAGGAGCGTGCCAAAACCTTCACTGGATTCCTAACTGGCCTGTGTGCCGTGATTGGTGGTACATTGACAGTCGCCGCTGCTGTTGATCGAGGTGTATACGAGGGCGCAACGAGGCTGAGGAAGCTTCAATCGAAAAATCTTTAGAAAAGGGGACTACTGAGTACTATCTCAATTGTAAAATAATGCCCAAATCATGATGGATTATTTGCTTGATAGGGATGGAGTTGCCGGCTAGGTAGATTTGGAAAACAATGTCTTGTCAATTAGGGTTCTCAAGTGATTTATCTATAGGTGCTAGTTGTTGAAGGTTGTCAAAAGTGACTGAGATGCACTACACTGAAAAATCTCATAAAGGTAGTAATGCTAATACTCGTGATAGGTTTATATTATACCCTCGATATATACTTACCTAGATATGTATATATAAAAATTGGGTGCATTATGCCTCTATAAAACTTGTATTTTGAGACTATCTCGTTAGTGTTGCTTGGAAAGGGGCGTATATAGGGACGATCGCCCCTTTACATCCGCTCCCACAATGGGATAACATGTAGCTACAAATTTGCTATTTTTACCATACGGTTAATCGGCTGTGCTCAGCCTACTTCGTCAGCTTGTGTGTTCACCATTCACACAATTTAGTTGCCTTCGTTCGTGTAGGTAGACAGGTCTGGTTTATTGGACGGCTTGAGTACCCCTGACGTCAATCTTCCGAAAAATAGCTTCCCAAAAACTGAAGCTCATTGTCTGGTTGGTTGACGCAATCCAGGGGATCGGTCAGCTTATCAACTTTTGTCTCAGCCACATGGAGTTCGTACCTGGGAGACTTGGGCGAATAAACAGGTCGCATGCCAATCATCTCTACCGCAACGACCTGAACGACCAATTAAGGAGGTGTATCTAAGAAAAACTTACTTAGGTACTTTAGTATTGACGAAGCCATCGCGGACGCAGTGTATCCATTAGTTTGATATCAGTGTCAAGTAGGATATTTAAACATCGAATTACCTGCATCATGCGTCTATGGGTTGGAGAATAGATTTATCAAACGAGGCCGATCAGTAGGTCTGAGTGTTCTCGTATTGTCTTATGTACATAGATTTAGTTGATTGGTTGATTTAATCATGCTTTCCAATACGCTAAGCTAGATTAAGACAGGGAACCAACTCCCGCATTATTTTACTGTGTCATAATAGGTTAGATCCAGGCTTCGACGTTCCACCAAACTAAGCCAAGCGTGGATGGAGTTGGTGCTACCTTTTTTTGAACGTTGCAAGTGTGATTTATTCTTACATTTTAACTTCTTCAATTTAGACTTATATTCACTTCTAATCATTGTACCAGTAGGATCATGATATTTATATACAGACATGAATCACTAAGATCAAAGAAGATGCACACTTAATAGATTAAGTTACAAGATCGTAGATATACACTTCCCAGGTGCAGCCCCGACTTTATGAAGTTGGTTACCCTTGGCCCTGGGTAGCTGGGTACCTACATATGTACCGTACCGTGGATGTGGAGAAACCTTATTAGCTAAGCTCTCAAGTAACAGATTCGCCCAATGAAGAAAGGGCCGCCCCTGGTTACTTTCAATTTCGGGAATCCGTGTGCAAACAGTACGGGGTACCCAGGCAGATTTAATTTTACTAACCTGAATGGACCTGAAAAGTAGTGGCGAAAGAGTACGCTAAGTTATTATTACCACTGTACCAAAGAAGTTTGAAGCAATTTGGCTCTGACGATGAACCCCCCGGGGGCAATTGCCAATGCTCAATTGACTTTTTATGATTGTTCTTCCTCTCATCGCACAAACATTCACGCAAGACAGAGACAGAATCAAAGTCACCGTCATTGTCACATTGTATTCCTCCTCCTCTTCCTTCTTTCGTCATTTTGTTCTGTTGAGACCAGGTTTTTTTTCTCCTTCTTTTCCTTTGGTGATCACTCATCGTCCGTTCTTTTCTACATTCAAATCAAAGCCTTGTTATTCTCAGTCACCTGTTACAAAGTCGCTTTTCCTAGTCTCTCTTCCTTCAACCTCTAACCAACTTCGAACCTGATTATTCTTCTTTACCCCCTAAAATCACCTAATTGTTCGGCATACCTCGATAGCCAAGACAATTCTTAACCTCTTTGCCTACCTGCCTACTTACAGTGTATCGCAACCGAAACGACTCGATTTATAAACACCATTTTATAACGATTCGAACCCCCCAACAGACAGGTCAATCCTACATTCCTGTCGCATCTCATCATCCTCCAAGCAGACATACACAGCCGACTTCATGTTTCATGCGTTCCCCAGATATCGCCTACATCAGCTTTACTTCCGATGAACGAATATTAGTCGATTTATTGTAATATCGATTTGAATTGCGACTTACTCTACCCCCGGCTGCTACCTCAAAGTGATCTAGTCTAGTCGTTCATTTGTGAAACTCCCAGGCGGACAGGGAAGATATACTGCTGTCACTGTCTACTCTGAGGTTGATATTGCAATAAACGTCATATTCTAATATTCACCTCTGTGGTTTCGTCTCAATATGGCCAATAGGCCTAATTTCATCGACCTGAGGGCGAATTCCTCTGCCTCAGTTAACACCACTGGTTCACGTCCTCTTAGGTCGCCTCGACTACATGTCGCAGGGGAAGTTCCTCCTGCTTTGTCTCCTCTCGATGCCTTCGCGGCTCAGAGTCGCTTGCTCGCAAAGCAGCTCGAGCAGAGTGCTAAAGCTGGCAAGCGAATGAGTCGCTTACCCCCATTGACAACAGAGAGCCCACTGATTGTCCAGGGCCGTTCCGAATACTTTCGCTCCTTGTCCTATGACGACTCTGAAGAACAGCCAGGAACCCCACAGGGAAATACCGGACTTGGCCTGAGCACAGAGATTGAGTCACCAACGGAACGACCCGTTTCGATGCACCCTCGAATGAGCCGCATACCTCCTACTCCAGACCAATCGATACCCGTCCCCCCGAACCCATTTCTTGAGAATGCGCGCGGCCGACAGCTTGAAAAGCTCGACGAGGGCGAAGGATTTTTTGGCGCACGCAGAGAACAATCGCCTAGCGACCTGGAGAGCATCACAGATCAAAGAACAGAGCACAAACCAACCGAGCATGATCAAGATACCCAAGAAACTTCGCCAAGCCGAAATCGCTTTCCACAGTCACCAGAGAAGCTCACCAAGATTTCCTCACATGAATCAGTTGGTTTGGCCCCGCCGAGGCCTTTGTTCCCCAAACGTTCTTCCAGCATAATGTCTGCGCCTTTGGAGGCTAGTAGTGACGATGGTTTGAGCGCATCTTTCTACTCACAACCAGGTCGAAAGCTTTCTTCAAGCAGCGCCTTCTCAGGACCAAGCCTCGCGTCTCCCATTGCGCATTATCAAAGGTCTCCCTCGATCAGTTCTGAGGCTTCTGCGCCATTGCCGCGTCCTTCTTTCAACTTCTCTCGCCCGCTTAGTCGGTCAGGCACACCAGGTGTAGAGGCGCCATCCCGACAAGCCTCATCAGATAGTCAGCCTTCCTTTGTGCTTGCTGATGACACAGCGCACACGCCAGTAAGTATGCACAGCGAATCTTTTCTGGACGAAGACGGGAGAGGCGCTCCTTCATACATTTACTCCAAATATTCATTGCCGAGAGGGAAATCATTGCAGCGTAACTCCGCTATCTTTCGCGATAATGAGGCGTCGGCTTCCTTTGTCTGGGAGCAGCCGCCGATGATTCCCCCGAGCAATGTCCAAACATTCCCCAGAGGCGGTCAAGCGCCTCCATCGCCACCCACTCGACCTTCGAGCTCTTCGTCAAGGCTTCAAGAGGGCTCTCATGGCGCCGACTCTCTTCTGACCCGCCCGTCTATGGAACGGAGCAAGCTTTCGAATGAAATGTCCTTGGATGGGAGACAGCCATCGCCTGATCCAAGTCGCCCATCGACCAGCACGGGCAGGCCATCAGAGGACGTGCCTAGGGGGCGGCCTCTTACATCGCCTGTGCATGATCAAGCTCGAGGGCGAGGGCGAGGGCGAACACCAATGTCTATATCCACGAGTGACTCTACTAGCACCATTAGGCCACCAAAATCACAGCATTCACATGCTCCCTCCGCCTCTGAAATGAGCCCAGAAGAGCATTTAGCCAAGGGAATAAAGTGCCACGAGGAAGGATCCGTGAAAGAATCTACGTATCATCTGCGACATGCTGCACGTGCTGGCGACCCGACCGGGATGCTACTGTATGCGCTAGCTTGCCGGCACGGATGGGGCATGCGGCCGAACCAACGAGAAGGCGTCGAGTGGTTACGCAAGGCCGCCGACGTTGTTAGTGCTGAAATCGCAGATGACGAAGACCATGTCAAAGAAGGCAAATCTGTAGATTTCATGGACCGCAAGACCCGCAAGGCTCAATTTGCTTTGAGCATCTACGAATTAGGTGTCAGTCATATGAATGGCTGGGGAATTGAGCAGGATAAGGCACTTGCCCTGCGGTGCTTTGAGATTGCTGGAAGTGAGTTAATTTCTGACGAGAATATAAGGCTGAGAATTGCTCTAACGGATATTCTAGATTGGGGAGATGTTGATGCCCTTGCCGAAGCTGGCTTCTGCTATGCGAAAGGGGTCGGGTGCAAGAAAGATCTCAAGAAGAGCGCTAAGTTTTACCGAATGGCGGAGGCAAAAGGCATGAGCATGCCGGGAAATAGCTGGTTAGTCTCTGACGAGGTATATGGTACCTGCCTATGACTAATCATGATAATATAGGATACACAAGTCGAAGTATAGCGACGATGCTAGCAGCACGAAGTCGAAGCGCGCCCGAAGTAAGTCGAGGAGCCGGGGAATATTCCATAAAAAAGCCTAGGAGAAAGACAGAATAAGTCGAAGGTGGACTACACGGTTATGATTCTTCTAATTCTTACTTCCTCGGCGTTCGGAGGCAGCATCTTATCTAACAAAAGCAACAAAATCAATTCCAGCATAACGATTTGGGGAGGGCCTGGTTGCATTTCATCGTTTACAACCATTTTTACGCAGAATACCCCCGACATGAAGATTTCTTTTCATGAGGAAATAGTTCCCCATGCTGGAGAAAGCTTGAGATTAGGAAGGCACAAAAAGGTGCTGGAGGATCGTTGTCAATACTTGGACTACCCCGTGTATATGGAAGAGTACTTATAAGTAGGCTCTTAAGGCTACGCAATGTGCCTTGTACATACATAACCATATGGCCTCTGCACAAAAGGTACAAGGAGTATTGAGGATCTTAGTGGAAACCGGGGAAGAGAGCTGAAAAGTCTCGGGTGAAAGAAAAACAAAATCAAAGCTCTTAAGATTCCGAGAAAGGGATTTTTGATGGATGTATGACTCGTTAAGAGTGGCTCGGCAATTTCAAAAAGATTTCCATCCAACCTGTCCCATGAAGGACAGGTCGAGTTGTCTACAGTAAACTTATGGTCTCTGCCTATTTGTGACGATTTATATGATCGATGTAAGGGATAAGGTGTTAATATGGGCCTTCAAGTAACCCAACTACTGTAAACTGTAAGTACTATCCTCGGCAGTCGAGTGTAAGGGATTAAATGCATTGTGGGAGATGAGTGATGAAATGACGGTGTATATGGCTAGACGTTCACTTCACCCACGACTTATCGAACCTCCGCATCCCCAAGGCTTACCACCTAAGTACCATACTGCCCTCTCGGGTGCGTCTCCCCACCACCCCTCGCCCCTTTCTCCGCCGCTACCTTCTCAAAAACCCCCGTCAACCTCCGGACAGCCTCCTCGCCGATCTGGTAATGCGTGATGAGCCGGCTGCCCGAGACCTTCAACCCGGCCTCCGTACTCAACTCCACGAACCGCGCCGTGCTGCAGCCCAGCGATCCCAGGTCGAGCCACACCATGTTCGTCTGCACGGGGACCTCCACGGCCCCGCCCACGGCCGCCCACAGCTGCTCCACCCGCCTCGCCGTGTCGTGCGTGCGGCGCAACAAGCCCCCTTCCCCGTTCGGGCCCCTCCCGAAGGTCTCGTCCACGGCGACCCGCGCCGCGGCCGTCACGACGCCGGCCTGGCGCAGGCCGCCGCCGAGCGACTTGCGCACCCAGCGCGCGTGGCGGATGGTGGGGCCGGAGCCCACGACGATGCTGCCGACGGGCGCGCCGAGGCCCTTGCTGAAGCACAGGGACACCGTGTCGAAGCAGGCGCAGAAGTCGCGGAGCGAGCCCGCGCCGGACGCGGCGGCCTCCCAGAGCCGCGCGCCGTCGCAGTGCAGCTTGACGCCGTGGCCGCGCGCCCAGGCGGCGATGCGCCGGGCTTCGGGCAGCGGCGTCACGAGGCCGTTGAGCGCGTTCTCGAGGCTGATCACGCGCGTCGGGCACGAGTGCACCTCGTCGCCGAGCACGGCTGCCGCCGCGATGTCCTCGAGGACTAGGTACAGCCCGTTGCTCGGGCGCACGGCGGTTACCATGGCGCCGGTTAGGGAGGCTACGCTGTGCCGGGGGTCAGTCGCGGGGGTTGGGGGGGGAGGGGTTGAGGGACTTTACCCGCCGGCTTCGTATTTGATGATGTGCGAGCGGTGGTCCGCCACCACACCGTGGGGGGGCTGTGTCAGCAGCGAGCGCAGGGCGATTTGATTGCCCATTGTGCCTGACAGCACGAATAGGCCGGCTTCTTTGCCTGTCAGCGATGCGACGTGCGCTTCTAGGTCGAGGGTTGTGGGGTCCTCTTGGAAGACGTCGTCTAGCAAGGTTGTCGTCTGGATGGCGGATAACATTGCTGGGGTTGGAGTTGTCATGGTGTCGCCTACGCTGTTGGTGAGTATATGTCACGGCTAATTTGAGAAAAAGGGGGGGGTTTACTTCTGAGGTCCAAGGCGGCGGCGCCATGATGGCCAATCCAGCTGCTGGCTGGTTCGCCGTTTGGCTTCTCTGAGGAAGACATCAAGGCGGATGATGTGTGAAGAGATCTTGTGCGGTACGCTGGCTGTGATAGATGAGATGATGGTAACGGCGGGGTTGCCAGCTTCTTCTGTATAGCCCGCTCTATAGTCCGATGTCGCCAGGTGGGTTGACTGGCTTGTATGACTTTGGGAAACCCTCTACTGCATAAAGTATTTCTAAGGGGGTTCATGACTCTATACAATCACGGACTTGCTTATGGGATTACTCCAACTTCTATCTAATGACCCACTGCTTTTTTGAAGAACCGAAGCTCAAGACTGTGATGTTTTTTAGTTCGCATAGATGTATATTTACATAGCCAAGTGATCCTACTCCATAAATGTATTAGCTTACCCCGGATGGCGTTGAATAAAGTCGTTTACTTGGGTAACTTGAGAAACTAGCACGTTAGTGACTTGTTAAATGTAACTTTACTATTTTCAAGACAATTCTTTATTTTATTTTATATTGGATTAAAGTCTCGCAGCTATTCGTAGGAGTATTGAAGTTCATCGAGTGCATATTTGATCATACATGTGTAAGTATCTGATGTGTAGAAATTATAGATTGAAGTTCAACCTCGCTAGTAGGCAATGTACCTCCCAAGTACCAAAGAGGCTTGTCATTCGTATTTACGTAATTGAGCTAAACCTATCTTGGGTCATAAACCAAGAACATTGATCATCATATTCGATCCAATGACAACGAGCCTCTTTTCTTCATCGCCGCGTTCTAACGACATGTACAATATATGGCAAATTGATGTCGATATATACAACTTTTGCATGCGAGGTAGTGACACAACAGTAACGCCCTCGGACTCAAGTTATAATAAGTTATAACAATAATCCGTGCGATGGTACTTATGAGTACATTCCGCGCGGAAAGGCGGAGGCTGGTGACCCGATTGGTCGTCACCGTCGCATTCGTCTGCGCGGTCTTGGTCTGGCTGAACCCTAATTGGACTGATCATACCATACACCACATTTTCCGGTTTGACCCCAAACAGATTGACCTGACAGATGCAACCGAAACACAAACTTTATGTCAGCAACATGGGTGGACGCCTTATGACTCGCCGCGTGGGAGGAAGGTTTATGACCTGATCATGATAAACACCGAGCTGGACTGGCTGGAAATCCGTCTCAACACCACTCATCCTTATGTCGACTACTTTGTCATTGTCGAGTCCAAGAGGACTTTCACCAACCATGACAAACCTCTGGTCATCAAGGAAAACCTGGATCGATTCTCGGCGTACAGTGACAAGATAATATATCACGAGCTCGAGATCCCTGATGGCTTTCATTCGGACCGCGCCAATCCTTCCTGGGACTTCGAAGACCTTCAGAGAAATGCCATGTACACCCAGGTATTTCCGAGGCTGAAGGGGGCGCAAGCACCTGTACAAGATGATGTCATCATTGTAGCCGACGTCGACGAGATCGTTCGTCCAGAGACATTAATCGTCCTCAAAGCGTGCCACTTCCCTCGCCGGCTCACCCTCAGGAGTCACTTTTACTACTACAGCTTTCAGTATCTGCATACAGGTACTCAATGGGCCCATCCCCAAGCGACATATTATCAAGGTTGGAGAACCATACTCCCGGTCAATCTACGGAACTCGGACGGCGGTTTACAGCCTTTGATCAAGTTGGAAAAGGGCGACCTGTGGAGCGCCGGGTGGCATTGTTCAACCTGTTTCTCCACGCTGGATGAGGTTCTGACCAAGCTATCGTCGTTCTCCCACATCTGGCTAAACCAGGAGGCATTCCGTAATCGCGACCGTATCGTCGACCGCGTCAGGAATGGAAAGGACCTCTGGGATCGAGAAGGGGAAGTGTACGAGAGGATAGAGGATAACGACGACATACCAGAGGCTTTGCTAGGAAACCCCGAAAAGTTTTCGTACCTGTTGGATAGAGATGGCCCGACCGCCAACTTCAAGGACTACGATGGACGGTAGTGCTACAGTCGAGAGAGCTATTGCCTCCTGGGTATACGCAATCTGACAGGAACACATTGGAAAATACTGCGCCTCTGGCCTACACGTCGCATCTCATGAGGCGTATATGATTACGTCCGTCGTGGTAACCAGGAGAGATGGATTTGATATTATTGGCTTTGGGAAGAGGTCACAATTTGCTCAACAGGGGTTTTAGTTCTGTCTTGTCGCTTGTCTTGTTACACTGCGGCTGATAAGCAGGCGCTCACCGTGGTACAGGATAGACGAACACAGACAAGGTGACACTGATTACTTTAGGTAGGTATGTCTTCTCGAGCTTATATAGGTATATTGAGATTTGGTGGTTCTGTTTAGAAAGGATATCGCTGGTTAATGAGCTCAAACAGATTCCCAGTAAGCTGGAGGTGTATCCTCCATTCCTGTTGTGTTCGACTCAGGAATCGTACCTCGACGAGCGTATCAGGATTCCATTGGCGAACTAGTTGCGATCCAAGACATAATCTATATATCTAGGTATCTTCAACACTCTAGGACGATGAAACTTAATCTATATGCAACTTATAGCTATATAAAAACATGCGATATGACTATATTGCATTACTAAGATTTAAGGGGGGAGTAGGACGTTACCTACATCTTGGGTAGGTGTATCGTCATTTACCTACTAGGTACCTACATGTTGTAACATATCTAGAAGTAAGGAAGGTGTCACTTTGTAGAAGCAGACGAGTAGGAAGTCGAGAAACTCGGTACCTTACCTTCTATTTGATGGGCAGTTTCCAAGATTTCCCAAACGCCCCTCCATTAATTGAGCTTAAGCCTTAAGTGCGTAAACTTTAACACATGGACGCGACAACAACAGCAACAGCGATAGCAACAGATATCGATAATGCCTTCGTGCGTATTCTGTCTAATTGTTCCCCGTCAAGATTCGTTCTCTCTCTTTTAAATCTCCTTCCCCTCCCCCCTCATTCAGCAACTCTCTTGGCCATCCGGTCTACCAATCGAGGTATGTTTGTTCTCTTCATCCCAACTTCCATACATCATAAGGTACCCAAGTACTCACCACACTTTTTCTTCAGGTACACACTTTTGGCCGCCTTCACAAAAAGACGAGGAAATAATCAAGAGCCACGTCATTAGACATCTTTTTTCATACCACAATGTCTTTGACCACCATCGTCACCGTGGCCCTTGGTGTTGCCGGCCATCTAGCTAATGCCCAGGGCTTCATCCACAACTGCACTTGGCAGACTGGCCTCCTGTCGCAGCACTTCCTTGGCATGTACTGCAACGATGACGCCTGGGACAAATGGAGCTACGACTGGTCCTGGTAAACTTTCCACACATACTAATATTGTAGAGAACACTTACTAATTCGACGGCACCCTGAAGGCTCGATATCAACACCTGCTTGGCCAACTCCGGTGGTAATCTCTACCCTGGCCCCCCGTAAGCAGTCCTCCATCTTTGTGGCATCTTTTTATCATGCTAACATGAACACGTTATAGCGGCGACTACTGGTCTACCTGTGGCAACTGCGGAATCTATGGAAGCAACCAAGATTTCGTCCTGGCCTGTAACTGCATCAACTCCACCGGTGGATTCACCCCTTCCAAGTTCGATCTCAGTAAGCTTGTCTTCCTCCTATCTTTATAACCGTGAATCTGTCATGCCAACCTGTGTCTTTTTAGACCTCATTGTCTGGAATATTGATGGTACCCTCGGCTGCTTCAACCACGTCGGCAACAAGACTGAGAAGGGTCCCTTTTAAGCCAGATTTACTCGACCATGTTTTATATGTCGGGCGTCGGATGGCGCGTATATATCACGGTCCACCCTATCGTACGAGAGACGGCCTTTGATGATTTGAGAGATTAGGAGCGCTATGCTGCGAACAATTCTATAGTGGATTGATCGGCTTATGGCATATGCACGCTTGTTTTTTTGTAGGGTCTTTATGTGCTAGTCGTTAAATGAATCACGTTTGCGAGGCGCATATCACCAAGTATTTACCCATCAGTCCCACCCCAGGATTCTCCCCCTTGGTAATGGGAGTATCCATCCTTGGCTTCCCTTCTACGGACTAGCCTCCCAGGCTGCCAGGTGAGATTCAGGATGACTAAAATGAGTAGCATCCGCCTCTGGGGCCCCAGCTCGAAGAAGCTATGATCTTCACATGCCCCGGCACGCCGTTGCAATAGGTCTCGTGGAGTCCCGCACGACTAATTCGTCAAGAGATTCGCTACAACCCTTGCACCCGATCCTGGACAATGGGTCTTCCTCATCTCTCGTGTGGGTCGTCGCTGTGCCGAATTGCTTATGCGCTTCAGCGTGTTTCTCTTTCCCTTTGTTTTAATATTTGCCTCGCCGCACAATACTATCATAGATTGCAACCTGGCGGCGCCGGGGTCGGTATCGCCCTTAATATGCTTAATAAGGCTATGCGCAGGTTTCGCAGGAGCCGATCGTGATTAGTGTCATCCTTCGCTCGTTCTCCGAGAGATACCGTACTAATATAAGTATAAAGACGTAGAGTTTCCCGTAGTTCGTAGGAAAAGTATCCCAAGGAAGGAATCTTCTCTTTTTCTCTTTCGTTCTTAATATCCATCATACATGCTTATGTGTGTAGTCACTCCTTTGGTTGTTTGTTTCTAGTCACTCGCTTAATTTTGAGAACACAAATTTTACGTTTCGTTATACCCCACCGCTTGCTCAACAAAGCCCATATTCATATTCTCATAATGCTCTCCAACGCCGTCGTCGCGATCCTAGCGGGCCTCAGCGCCGTGTCCGCGCGCGGCCTGCCCAACCTGCACCGCCCGTACGTGTCGGCCTCGGTGGCGCGCGGCACGGGCACCGGGTCCGTGGCCTTCGTCACCGTCGACAACGCCGCCGTGCACGTCGCGCTCGCGGACGCGCACAAGCCGGCCACGGGCGGCAACTACAGCGCCTGCCTCGCGGTACGCCGAGCCCCCCCCCCCCCCCTTTCCCCCCACCCAGCTTCCGAGTTTTTACCCGGGGGGGAAATATGGAAACTGATATGTAGCAACCGCAGAACACGACGGCGTCGGTGTCCGACTGCCGGGCCGTCATCGGCGACATCGCGGGCAACAACAACGGCACGCTCAAGGTCGCGCCCGGGTTCTGCCTCAACTGGTGGGAGGGCGCCTGCCTCGGCCGCGTGTGCGGCGCCAAGAACCTGCTGCAGGGCTACGAGGCCGACGCCAAGGCCGTCGCCGACACCGTCGCCGCCTCCATCCTGGACACCTGCGTCGCCGCCGGCCAGAGCGGCGCCGCGGGCGACTGCGCCGATGTTACTAGCACCTGCGGTACTTACCGCTACGAGCTCCTTACCTTCGAGGGGTTCTAAGGTTGGCAGACGATGATGGATATTTGATGGGAAGGGCGGGGGGAACGACTGCCTATGTGTCGGGTTTGTTGGGGTCAGGGGGGTGGTGGTGGTGGAGAGTCCATGTCTCGCGGGAGATGATGGGATGTCAAGGCTTCTGGCAGCAGATATGCCCTTACGAGTTGATTAGACAAATCGAGATACGCAGTTGAAACCCCGGTTTCCAGGGACTACGGTCTTGGGTATGTGCTAGTGCAAGATATGGCTGACCTAGTGAAGTGATGATGAGTTGATCTTATAAATGCTGTGCCATGTAAAAGGGTTCGGCGGAGACAACCTAGATGGCAATAGGAAATAAACCAGGGGAAAAAAGGTAAAGAGTAAGAGAATGAAATGATGCGTTAAACCTGAGCCAAATAGCTACTCACGAGAAAACTTTGCAGCGAGGATGCTAGATGTATGTGTATGTTGCACTGTTCAGTAAGTAAAGACTGTATGTAAAACTCTATTCCCATTTCCCCATCTCAGACCCCTTCGCGAAATATAGTAATTGTCACGCGTGACTTAACGGCTACTTCTTCGCCGCCAGGATCTCGCTCTCAATAGCATCCCCCAGAGTCTTGGTGGACCCCTTCCCGCCCATATCAGCCGTGATAACCTCCGCATCGCCGCGCGCGAGCACCTTCTCGATGGCGCTCAGCATAGCAGCCGCAGCATCGCGGTAGCCGAAGTGCTCGAGCATCATCTGGCCGGCCCAGATCATGCCGACGGGGTTGGCGACGCCTTTGCCGGCGATGTCGGGGGCGCTGCCGTGGACGGGCTCGAAGAGGCTGGGGAAGTTGCGGTCGGGGTTGATGTTGCCCGAGGGGGCGATGCCGATGGTGCCTGTGCAGGCGGGGCCGAGGTCGGAGAGGATGTCGCCGAAGAGGTTGCTGCCGACGACGACGTCGAAGATCCCGGGCCGCTGTACGAAGTGCGCCGTCAGGATGTCGATGTGGTACTTGTCCACGGCCACGTCCGGGTACCCGTGCGCCATCTCCCGCACCCGCGAGTCCCAGTACGGCATCGTGATGCTGATCCCGTTGCTCTTCGTCGCGCTCGTCAGCCGCTTCCGCGGCCGGCTCTGCGCCAGCTCGAACGCGTACTTGAGCACCCGGTCGATGCCTGTGCGCGTCATGACTGTTTCCTGCACCACCGTCTCCCGGTCCGTGCCTTCGAAGATCTTGCCGCCGATGCTGCTGTACTCCCCCTCGGTGTTCTCTCGCACGATCCAGAAGTCGATGTCCCCGGGCTTCCGACCAGCCACTTGCATCATACAGTATTAGCAAGTTAAGAAAATATTAATGGTAATAAGGGATATACGTACGAGGGCACTTGACCCCATCCAAGAGCCGACACGGGCGGAGGTTAACATACTGGTCGAACTCGCGCCTGAACTTCAGCAGGCTGCCCCACAAGGAGACCTCGTCCGGGACGATGTCCGGCATGCCCACGGCGCCGAAGTAGATGGCGTCGAACCCGAGCAGCGTCTCCTTCCAGTCCTGCGGCAGCATGTCTCCGTGCTTCTGGTAGAACGCGCAGCTGGCGAAGTCGAACGTCTCGAACGCCAGCGAGATACCGAACACCTTAGCCGCCGCCTCCAGGCATCGGACCCCGTACGGCATCACTTCCGTCCCGATGCCGTCGCCGGGGATGACTGCGATCTTCAGCGTGCTGTTTGCCATCTTGGTGTTTCTTGGTGTATCGCGGGGTTGGCTTTTTTTTTCTATGGCCGAGGTTGTTTTGAGAAGGAGGAGGAGGTGGTGGTGTTCGTAGTGGGGGGTTTAAGAAGAAGAATGGGGAGTTGGTGAGAAGTAGGTATCAGACTAGTTAAGAACAGGAAACGGGATAGAAGATACCCTGAGAAAAATACCTTAGAAATATAATTACGTTACAGGATCCTCTTAAACTCGTAACCCTCGATTGACAAATAAAGCCTACTATCCGATATTTTCCGTTCTTCAGTTTCTTCTCAAGTTATTGGTGAAAGGAAAGGGACTCTAAAAATCCCATGCTCTATGAGCGTAGGAGAGAACTTAGGTATCTACCGAGGTACGTAAAATACCTAGATATGGCGAGCAACATAACAAACGCATCCACTGCGTCCTAGTTTCCTAACATACCTACCTAACCTATTAAAACTCCCAGGGAAATGGCTGAGGAGGGACACTGTACAGAAATGGTATCATCAGCCCTCATGGCTTGGATAGTTTTAGTAAGCTCATTTGGAGGGGACCAACCGTTCGTTACACACTCAAAGTCGCCGAGATGCAACGACCTACTGATATCTATTTTCCATTCATAGTCGACATAACTCCATCTACCTAGATGTATCAGACCTACGCCTCAATGTTCTCAAATAGGAAAGACGGTTGACCCGGCACTGCTAGCTCAGCAAAGGACGACTTGATGTCCACCTCGCCGCCGTGAAGCAGATCAGTGCCCGTCTTGCTGCCTTCGGTCACTAACAAGACTTGAACGTCTGCTAGGCCAGTCGCCCGCTTCAGACCTGCTACCATGGCAGTGACTGTCTTCGACTCATCGAAGTCCAGCTTGCGTTCAAATACGCTGGTAGCCGGCTCCCCGTCGCGAAGGCGCTTCTTGAGACGCTGTACAAACGGCATCGCCTCCTTTACCTTGCCTATCTTGGCGATGCGGCCGCTAAGCTCCTTATCGGTGCAGCTCTGCGTCTTGGTCGCTGGATCCCATGTCTCTTTCACCAATTCGATGCACCCGTCTTGCCACTTGGGAAACTCCTTGGTTATGAAAATCGTGAGTCGCTTGGGCTTCTTGGGGTCGAAGCTGATCTGCTTCCCCTTAGCCAGTTTCTTTACCTGCGCCGACTCGGCCGAAGTGATGTTGGACTGCGTCGCCAACACGTAGGCACGGGCTGCGCTAAGGCTAGCGTCAGCTTCTGGCACTTCGGGCCACCGGGCTAGTTGTACCGTCTTGGTTTCGTGGAGTATCTCAAGCCAAATGTACTCAGACCAGTGCGGTGCGATCGGCGTCAGGGACAGGGCTTGTAATCTAATGTACTTGAAAACCAAGTCCTTGTTCAATGTGATACCTGCAGCCGCACAAGTTGCCCTGTAAATATCCTTGGCGTTGATCAGGTCATAAAAGCAAGATTTCAGGGCCATCTTGTAATTTGTGTCTTCATACTGATGCTTAGCCTCTTGTATCAAAGTGTTCATCTCATTGTCGAATAGTGCATCTTCGAAGTCATTCTTCTCAGTTCGAAGATCTTGGCTCTTGGAAACCTCTTCGCACCATTCTCTTAGAGAGTGCAGTCGGAGACTAATGAAAGTATTTGTTAGCTAGGTAGTTGCTAGACCAGCCACGCTGCAATAACTTACATAGTGCTATCAGCAACATCCTCAACGAAATTGGAATCCTGAATCGTGTCTCCAGCGTCTGCAAGAGCTATTCGAGAAGCATCCGCGCCGTATTTCTTTACGACTATGGATAAGTCAGTAATGGTTGTGTAGTAAGTGTGTAGGAAGTGAACTTACCATCATCGAGAGTCATGAAGTTGCCGGTGCTCTTGGACATTTTCTCACCATTGAGCTGAAGGTGACCGTTTACTCGGAAAGATTTAGGCCAGTATTCCCTTGGAAATAGTGCGATGTGGTTGTAGATGGCAAAAGTAAGATGGTTGTTGATCAAATCCTTGCCACTCACTCGTAAGTCCATAGGGTAGAAGTATTCAAACTCGCGGCGCATCGACTCGAGAGTCTCTTTGGGAATCTTGGACTTAGCTAGGATATCGTCCGTAAGCTCGGTGCGGCAGAATATATAATCCCAGACCTCATCGACCATCTGCTCTGGTGTAATATTGCCAGTACCCTTTTCCCGTCCGAATATGTCACTGTGGAGGAAATGGGCTACCGTGTAGTAGCTCATGTAGACCGTCGAGTCACTCAAGCTTTCTACCAGATACTCTGGTGCCCATGGGAGCTTTGAGCCTAGGCCATACGTCCTCGCGCACGCCCATTGTTTGAGCCAGTCAAGCACTCCCATGAACGCGTTGCGAGCATCATTCGAATAGGTGTTGAGACCATTTCCGTCCTTGTTCTCGACATATTCGGTGGCAATGGCGCGCCATGATTCCTCACCGTAGTCGATATAGTACTGCTCCATGAGCGCCACTGTACATTCATCCCCACTTCGGCTGACAACTTTGTTCTCGGGCTCCGCATATTCGAAGGCGAGACCAGCCTCAATCAATTGCGCCCGAACTTTAGGCTTTGCATCTGCTACCTTTTCACCTTTGAAATCTCCTACGAGCATGTGGCCCTGGTAGAATCCCTCTTTGTATGCCAGCTCCTTAGCCTCCTTTAATTGTTTAACATCCTTCGGTGACGCAATCTTCAATTTCTTGACTAGCTCGAGAGCAAGTAGATCGGAGGTGGGTGTGCGAATGATGGGTATGATCTCTAGGTCTGCCCATTCCTTATTGATCTTATAGTAGTCGGCCTTTTTAGCCAGATCTGTTATTGTGGCGTAATCATCAGGAGAATCTGATGGTACGCAGGTCACCACACCCGTACCTTTAGTCTCGAGGATCGATTCCATAGGAAGAACCCGGACTCCGTCCTTGTGGAAGCTAAGAGGGGCGTTCACCAGCGACCCGATAAGATCCGAGCCCTGGATGTCGACCGCCTTCTTGATGACGCCTTCCTCAGCGAATATTTCCTGGTGGGCCATGTTCTTGGCAGCTCTCTCGGTCATGACGAAATACTCTCCCGGCGCGGCTTCATAGATACCGTAAGTGACCTTTGGTGAGACGAAGCAAGCCACTTGTCCATACATCGTCTCCGCTCGCAGGGTTGCTGGGACGAGGAACACTTTGGCGTTTTCGGGTAGCTTTCCCTTCAGCGCCTCCTGGGCTTTTGAGGCGAACTCGAGGACTTTCATCTTGATTCCAACATATAACTGGGGGTTGACACCCTCTCCTTCACTTCTGTCGTGGTCCATACAGGGCTGTCCATCCTTAATAGAGTAGATTGTATGGCGTTTTCCATACTTGACCTTGTGAAGTTCCCTTAATCGGATCATCTGCCAGCGAACAAATGCGTCGAAATATGGGTTGGCGTCTGTTGTGACGAACTGTCTCCTCCAATCAATTCTGCTGCCGAAGTTGCTTAGATCAAGTTTGCAGAGGGGCGGGAAGTACTCCAGCCAGTAGGCCGGATCGGCAAAGAGATGTATCTGTTGGAGCGGGATGCCCATGGCTCGCATGATCTGGAATTGGTACTTCATCTTGACCAACTTGGCGGCGGCCTTGCCCTTCTTTGCGGTGAACTTGGTCACATCCTCTCTCTCTCTTTGGGCTGGTGCGGCAACCGTCTCAACCGCGGGCTCGTCACTTTCCTTGTATTTCTCGAACTCCTGGCCAAACAGCTCCACCTCTTTCGCAAGTTTGTCGGCAGACGCCTTGATCGGTAGACCAGTACAATGGTATCCTTGCGGCCATAGGACGTTGATGCCCTTCATGCGAACATAGCCGACGTGGAACTCGACCTTGCTGAAGGAAAAGGCGTGGCCGACATGGAGACGCCCATTTGTGTAGGGGAAGGCGATGGTTCCGAAAAACTTGGGGAACTTTTCTCGCAGCTCAGCGGCGGTGATAGAATGAAGAGGTATGTCTGTCGTCGACGGGGCATCGGCATTGAATAACTTTTGGTCTTCCCATTCTTGCTGGTATTTCTTCTCGATAGCGATTAGGGAGTCTCGCTTTTCGGTGCCTTCAGGATAACGGATAGTATTAGATAAAATGCGACTGGGTAAATATAGAAGCTTGGTACCATACCTTTAAGGTCTTTGAGAGTGGTGTTTTGAAGGCCCTCCACGATCTTAGCAGGGTCAGCCATATTGTCACGCCTTGTAACAGTTACTGTTGTTGACGTTCTTAGTTGTAAGGTTGACAAATATTATTATAAGAAAATCAACAGATGTAAAAGTTTAGAGTCATACCTTTTTAGTGTACGCGGGATAGCGATGGAGGGGCAGAGGGGTAAATTCTTTTAAAGTAATATGGGATTACAGGTGTATGCATATGTATTAAAGGGGGATAGAAAATGTTAAAGGGGGATAGCAAATGCTTATGCAAGGTACTTGGTGGGGTTCCGGATACCTATCTTTTAAGATCTCCTTTCTTTCTAACATACAAATTCTCAGGACTAACTAATAACCTGTTCATGCTTTCCCAGCAGATTCCAAGACATCTCTCATCACACGTTCGATAGATTTAGCATAAACCTCGACCCCTCGCATTTTAAGAGTTGTTAATTCCAACTTCCCAGCATTCTGAGCAATATATTTCGTATATTCATCTCGAACAGTTCGATTCATATTGATCTTTAAGATTCCGTATTTCCTCATCTCTCGAAATAACTCGTCTGATACACCACTAGTTCCATGGAGCACGAGAGGAATTTGTGGTATTGCACGATGGACATCCATCAAGCTGCAGATCAAAGGTCAACATATGGGAAACCATAAAGCTTCAAGGGAACATGAGTCTTCTAGCAACAGTCAACTTACAGATCTAGTCTCCATGAAGATTCTGGGCCACCAGCCCCATATTTGCCATGTATATTTCCGAAAGCTGGGGCTAGGAGCTGAACTCCCGTCTCTTGCACAAATGCTTTCGCTAGATTCGGCTGGGTCAAGATTGTTTCCATCTCAACTTGAGGCAATCCATCTTCGCCCCCCTCGATTCTACCCATTTCTGCTTCAACCGTGATACCTTTCGCATTAGCAATCTGCACGATTTCTCTACACTCTCTTATGTTGTCCTCATGCTCAAGAGTTGACGCGTCTATCATGATAGAGCCAAAAGGCAAGCTAAGAGCAATCTTAACATCGTCAGACTCGATACAGTGGTCGAGATGGACGGCTATGGGGACACTGGCCGAATGAGCTGCCTCGACCAAATATTTGACGAAATGTGGCCCTTGGAACTTGATCGTCCAGGGAAATATCTGGATAATAGCTGGTGACCTGCATCTTTCTGCCGCTCTGATCACAGCAATCACACCGTCGTCATTATAACTGGGCATGATATGATTAGTCATCAATATCTAGCATACACCCATATTATAGGCTTACCAATTGTAGGCCCCAACGCTATAGCCTCCCTCAGAAGCAGCGTCAAGAATTTGGAAGGTTCTATTATTCCGGGGGAAATAATCCATTGCAATAGTTTTGTATGGTTGTATATCATTCCAATTATCTTGCCCGCCCCTGTCTCTTCATCCTTTAACATACCTGCCTTAAGTATATCACCTAGATTAAATATTGTTAAGGACATAGTGTAAGTGAGATTTAGCATGGATGGGCGCTAACGAGATACACTAAGCTTCTACGGCCAAAAGCCGGTCTCCTTTATAGCGACTTTAGATCGCCTCCCCTTTTTAGCTCGGTGGGGAGATCTGGGTACGGGCATAAGCCGAAGCCACCGCTAATCGATCAACTTTGCATATAAAAAGGGTCGGCTTTAGCCCACCTCACTTCTTGCTGTATGTCATAATTCTTACAGCTACAGCAGCTAAGTCGGGATGATCCCACCTTTGCTCCAGGAATTCAACTCATGGATCTGACCGTCGGCTCTCACGCCGTTGATGGGGATACATCCATCGAATCGGTCGAGTGTGCCGTTCCTCACCCGCCACCAACCCAGTTAACTGGTCGGAAGAAGGGCACGAGCTGTGCCCGATGTCGTCGACAGAAGATTCGCTGTGACGATAATGTGCCCTCCTGTGGAAATTGCACAAGAGTTGGTCAAATCTGCATCCGCACCCACTTCGGTAACAACCCGGACGTCATCAGGTATGGATTTCAAGGTGGTATAAATGTATCGTTTCTATACAAAATGCTGACTACGTCTCATATAGTCACATTAACAATACTGAGGCACGTGTGCGGTTGCTTGAAGATGTTTTACGTCGCGTGGCTCCTGAAGAGCTAGCGAAACTACCGTATGCCAATAAACCTGTATTGGATGCAGAAGGTTCTTATGTTTCTGTAGAACCGACTGTCGGTCAGCCTAGATCACCCAGGGAGTTTAACCGAGGCCTTGACAATTCCGGTATTCAATCGGGGATACAGGATCTACATGATAATCATCTGTATTCCTCCCCGTCCAACGGTATAATTAAACCTAGTGACCCCCTTGCTCATGAAGTTGGCTTGCTCTCGCTCACCAACTCCCGAGAATCCAAGTATCTAGGGCCATCATCTGGTGTCCCGTTTGCTCGTTTGATATTCTCGACAATACCCCAGTCCCAAGGGCTAGCGGCCAATTGGGTAACGTCCGGGTCAGTAAATTCTCAGGGGGCATCGCAGGCTGAGCCTTTCCCCTTAGATTGGACTTCAGAGGTGGACTTGCAGCATTTTGTGGATGCGTACTTCGACACTCTTCACCCGCTTCACCCATTCTTAGACGAGGATGCTGTCTCTGATCGCCTGGAGATTCTTTATACTAAACAATCACGCGACCTTAATCAGCATATGCCGCGGCTTTCCGAGATCGAATCTGCTATGTCTCCAATATACTCGGTCCAGATCTTTCTGATAATTGCACTCGGCGCTCGCATTCTGGAAACCCGGCTATCTACACACTTCTCATCCGACCGATATCTCGCAACTGCACAAACTCGTATTGAGAACCTAAGGTTGCCATTACACGACTCCGTTGAAGGGCTACAGACCATGCTTTTACTCACACTTTCAAGTTTTTATTTTGAAAATGGCCCCAACGCGTGGTTTATAAATTCAAATATTATTGCCAGCTGTCTAGATCTGGGGTTCCAGAGACGCTGGATGGAAATTGTGCCAGGGATATCGGCTGAGCAATACAGACACATCATTCACCGAAGAAATATCAGGAGCGCAATATTCTGGTCTGCGTACTCCATAGATAGAAACTTGGCTGTCGTCTTGGGCCGTCCGTTAACTCTCCGAGATGAAGCCATTGATGTCGAATTTCCTGGTGAGGGGACCACTTCCTATCAGTCTCCCACTAGACAGGACAGGAGTGAAGTGATGATCCCAACTGATAACCTTTCTGGAGATAATGACCTCAAAAGACCACGAATAGACATATCCCAATATGTTGCTGCCCATTACTCTTTCCGTCTCGATCGTATCGTTGCCGAAATCAAGCTGATGCTCCATCGGGTTATCAACCTTCCCGAACGGTTCCCGTGGCCCACTGATCTAGCCGGGTGGCAAAGGAAGGCGCACGCAAGCTGCGATGCTATTCTAGACGAGGTTTTTACTCATCTAAAGAAGCGATCCCGGCGTAGCTCTGCAGATATTATCATCCGAAGTCTCGAGCTTAAGTACCATTATAACCTAATGCTTTTGCATAGGCCTTCACCCGCAATTACCCAGCCTACCCTCGACTCGTGGAAAATTTGCTATAACAGCGCAGTAAAAACAATTTTGATTTACTCTGATCTTCACCGCTTCTCTAAACTTACCAACAGCTGGGTAACAGCACATACCGTCTTTATCAGTGGCATAACATTCGTGTACTGCCTTTGGGCCCAACCTCAGATCAAGAACGAGACTTCGTTAGAAACCTTCACGTGCAATGCTGCTGCTTGCAAAACCATTCTCATGTTCCTTGGTAGGACATGGAGCGTAGCAGCTGATGCCGTAGAGAAGTTCGAGCGGCTTATTCAGATGACTTCTGATACTTGGAGAGCGGAAGAAGACAATGATAGTGCACCAGTAAATGGAACGGACTTATCTACTTCACCGAACTTGGCATCACAGTGCCTACCGCAAGATAGTCAAGGCTACGATACCGATCAGCATGGTACTGATAATGGGGATAGAAACGAATATGATTTTGAACCAACGTCATTCTATACGGAGCTTGGTGATGTGGGCGCCTGGTTTGACCTGGACTGGATTTTAAGTATGAACACTGGCCCTTCTGGAGAAATTATGTCGTATCCGGGCTCCTGACCGATATCAAATGGTGATCTCGACATGCGGTCGACTACGTAGACTATTGAAACACTAATGATGAAAGCCTATCTATGACTAGGTACCTATCGAACAAGGATTCGAAAAGAAATAATTACTAAGATATCTGAATGGGTTAAGAATGCCGGTTACGCTCACAATCACACCTCATACGCTAATATTAGAAATACTAAGCTACGCCGCCGGCTATTAGCAAAATCATATGTACTACGGTTAACTTAGGATATGAACCTTCTTGTAACTTCATATATAAACTTAGCTATTACACTTAGTTCCTCAAACCCTTCCCGAGGTCTACAAATATTCTATTTCACAACTATCTAGATCCCCACGAATCAGATTAACGCACCAAGTCACAGAAATTGCTAATATAGGCTTCATGCAACTGTAGTGATAGAGGGAAAGTGCTAATATGATTTAGGGGCTTTAGAGGTATCGTGCGGGCTGGACGCGAAGCTCTACATGATATTAGGTATGGGTGGATTATGGGAATGGAGATTTATACCGCTCGTTCTTATCTCGAGCATCAACGGCTAGAGTGTACATGACCCCTATATCCCTAGACGTTTTGATTGGTATATCGTCAACTTACTTGGCTTTCCATTCCCCTATTCCTCCCCTCTTCGATCATTCTGGGTCATCTTATAGCAGTAGAGTTGGAGTTGATATATATCGGTGATAACCAGACCTGTCTATCTCATACCATGAATCACCTTGATCGATTCTTGGCTACCTTGTTCAGAAGCATGAGCCCCTCCCTTTCCCCTGGCTTATGCAGACAGCCCTCACAAGTAGCTAATTACGGTATATCGTCATCTATTACACCGAACCAGAACAGTACAGGGCCATGTGTTGCTGTGCTCCACCAGCCCCTGACGTCCCAGTAATAGACGGCGTTGGAAACCCCAGAAACCAGGCAGTACGTACTCAAGTCATGATTCAGGGATTGAAATATGTAGCTAGATACCTAGGTAACTTACTAGGTAACTTACAATCTCAACACTCGTCAACCCGAGATCCATCCAAAAATGCGGACTGGTGCGTTCCAAATACCAAAGAAGTGAAACTTATAAGGCCCAAGAACAAACCAACTTTCACATTCAAATGAACACCTCTAGCGGCACCCAACACTCAAGAGCCTTCACTGGCTCAGTTGGTCACTGCCTCAGACACGACATGGCCCATGCACCTTTACGGAGGCCAATGGTTCAAATCCTGAAAAGGAGTCGCAAACAAATACCTGCCGACTTGTGCGGAGACACCAAACAGATCCCGCATGGATGAGGGGGCGCAGTAGCGAGGACGCTATAGATCCGAGACTGGGCCTTGAAGAGAATTCTCTTTTTGCTGTTTTGATGTATCATGATACCTAGGTACCTACTATTGAGGCTGGAGTTTGGTCTCACGAGCTTCGAGCCCACCCCTTGCTGCCATTTTTCAACATATTCTACCTTTTTTACGTCTTTAATTCCTCTTTTTGAAGATTTTCTTGCGAAATTCTCATGATTCTTCTCTCATTAGGTTCACTTCCGAAGCTCTTCGTAAATGAGCAGCAAAACATCCTTCGTTCTAACCAACAACCCCTTTTATTCAGTTTCAACGTATGCAAAGCGACTATTTACTCTTATCGTTATACAATCAACATCCCCAAACCAAACTGTCACATACGGGGTATCATTCGTAACTTCGTTATGCCTAGCCCGAAGCCATCGTACCACCTGGGTAATACTCAACCTAGACCCGCCCCCTCGAGACTAAGACCCCTCATCCGACACCCATCCGGGGACCTCGCTCTCGACAGAGCGCGCATTGATGGCCTCGTGGGGGTTCGGCCAGCCGGCGGCGACGGCGCTGCCCTTCTGCTTCGTGCCCATGATCGCGAAGACGGCCTGGGTGTGCGCGATGTAGCCGTGCAGCAGGTCCTGTCCGATGAGGGACATGACGAGGGACTCGACGTGGTGGTCCGTGACGGGCATGTTGCCGTTCAGCACGCCCTCGTCCGGCATCAGCTTCTTGAGCGCGCCGCCGGGCGGCGGCGCCAGCGTCGAGTTCCGGACCGCCGAGGCGGCACTGTTGGACACCGCCTTCAGCAGGTAGCTGCTGACGTTCGACTGCCGGCCCCTGGGCGCGGGCGGCGCGGGCACGTACCCCTCCAGCCGGCGCTGGATGTACGTCATGACCGTGGTGAAGTCGGCGAGTCTGAGGACGGCGGCCTTGCGTGAGTCGTTCTCGTCGGGCGTGTACGTCAGGAGGAATGTCCGCCGCGAGAGCGAGCGCCAGATCAGAGGCCGTATGCGCCACTGGAGCGTGATGAACAAGGAATACCCCTTGCTGCGCAGCCAGTCTTCATGCTGCGTGATGGCCTCCTGGAAGGCGATAAAGTTGCCTTTCCGGATCGCCGCCGAGATATGGGAGTAGCACTGGGCCATGGACTGGGCTTCTGGCCGCTGTAAGAGGGCCTGGGAGGGCAGGATGCCCATGGCGAAGTTTGCCGCGACGAGATACGTGAGTATAACCCGGCGGTGCTTCTGGAAGTATGGTGGTGTCTGTATATATGCTTCCCGGAAGCATTGCGCGGCTCGCCAGTAGAGACTGTGGTTAAAGTGGAAGCGGCCGAGAAAGTACAAGAATGTTACCCTCTGAGATGCTGGATAGTACGAAAGCGGTGGTGATTTGGCCATGATATTAGTCAGGAGTTGCGTTGCCAAATATGACCGGTTGTTCTAAACATCGAAAGACTTAGCATGGTATCGATTTAGTGTTAGTTACATAATTTGACACACCATAGTTAAGAGCTTCAAGGTCTTGTTTGCGAAGACGTAGATGCCAACTTTCTTGCCCGTAGGCTGGGCGAATCGTGGACTCGACCGATCCGTGAGGCATGCGGTGAAGAATTTTTGCATAATCTCGGCCGTCACTTCAATAAATGACTTCTGTTCTTCTTCGCCGCTATGGAAAGCTGCCAGCTTCGAGGTGAGATCTGGCCGTTTATTCAGTGTCATGGACAGTTTCGAAAAAGAGCCGCAAAGTGATATGCTCGTCTGCAACATGATCGTTCCATATGTGGGATTGTTAAGCGCCGTTGCACATGAACTACTTTCGTCAGCTGAGGGAGGCGCGGGACTGGGATAGACGAGATCGCGTACTTGGTCAGTTCGGTGAGCAATTGGTGGGCGCCTAGGAGGTCGTTGAAGTCGACGTCTCTCCAATATCCGAGGTAGTCTTTTATGAAGGCAACGAATCCAGGCCATGAAGTCCCCTTACCCTCCAGAACATTCTCATCCTCTGGCAAGCTCAATTCCACTAGCTTCTCAAGCACATGGTCGTCTTGATAGCCACTCTTGAGCTCGGCTGCAATATTGAGATATTCTTGCGGTAGAGGTGGTTCTACCTTTAGCCAATCGCGCAGCCCTTCTCCATTGAGGGATGTGAGAATATCGCGGATGCCGCCAAGGAATTGTTTTGTTACAGACATTGTGGGAAGTTATGGAGAGTCGTAGAGGATCGGATCGGGAGAGTTTCGTCTTGATTTAGGTCATCGTATTTGGGACTGCATAGTCGGGGTAGATAGACGACAATTGGCGACCTGGGAGGGGGGTGGTTTAAATGTTGAGGTAGATACTGTTTGCTAGGATATATTTAAAAAAAAAAAAAAAATCCTTTTCGCGATGTCTTTGCATTCAGGTCAGAGCTATGGACCTGTCTACGCGAGGCTAACTTCTATGGCCTGAATAGCAACAAAGAAGTTGTAGATGAAATTATGGAGACTGGTACCCCCGTACAGCCAGTCAAACGGGCCCGGACTTCCAGGGGACCTGTAAGGCTAATCTAATCTAAACCCTTGCTGTCACACAGTAAATATTGACGATTGTGACATCATTCTGCGCTAAAAGGCAGTATTAATGTACACACCTAAAGGGATGCATGTGATAATCTCTAAATGTCTATGGGAGATGGTTATATGTACTTGCACATGTCACAACTATCAATATTCAAGCTCGCACGTCAATAAAGTTGGATTAGTTTTGTTTATTTACTTACCTCCTAGCAGCCTGGTTGCATTGCTCATACTAAGCGCTGGTAAAGACAACATTGAAGGTAAAGGACTAAATAATGCTTTATGGTTCTGATAACTCTATATACAATGACGGGTATTACATTTTCCTTCCAGATTTCCGTTGTAATTATACAGAGTCAATACGTTGAACTACAATGGCAGTAGCGGCGCCGCCCCCATTGCAAATAGCGGCGACACCATACTCCCCTGGCTTAAGTTGATGTAATAGCGTCGTGAGGATTCGGGATCCTGAGCTACCTAGTGCATGGCCCAGAGAGATGGCACCACCTAGCGGATTGACTCTAGCATTGTGAAGGTCGAGGATCTATTATCCTATGTTAGTAATCAAACAAATGGGCAATCAGTTTCGAATCTTTACCTTCTCATTGGCCTTGATAACGGCGGCAAAGGCCTCATTGAACTCCCATACCGCAACTTGATCTTTCGTAATACCTGCGCGTTTCAAAGCAATAGGTACAGCTTTAGCCGGAGCGACTGGGAAATCCACTGGCTCGACAGCAGCGTCTGCGGAGCTGCATATTCTCGCCAGGACTCTCGAGCCTGCTCCGAATTCCTTAGCGATATCTTTGCTTCCTAATACTAGCGCACTAGCTCCGTCATTGAGCGTCGAAGAGTTTGCTGCGGTCACGGTGCCCGTTCCGTCCCGAATGAAAGCCGGCTTCAGTGTGGGAAGCTTTTCGAACTTAACATCTAAATAACCCTCATCAGTATCGATCACGGTATCACCCTTCCGACCTTTTACAGTCACAGGGGCAATTTCATCCGTAAAGGCCTTGCTCTTCCATGCAGATTGTGCTCGCTCATACGATTGGATAGCGTATTCGTCTTGCGCCTCCCGAGAGATACTGTGATTCTTAGCTGTTGTTTCGGCGCAAATTCCCATGTGAAATTGATCATAGACATCAGTCAATCCGTCCTTAATAAGACCATCTTCCATTTTGACGTGTCCGAACGGAGGTAAGCTGCTTGCACGAGGAACATAATATGGAACTTGGGACATGTTCTCCATGCCGCCGGCTATTTGCACCTCACTTAGGCCAAGTTGGATATTCTGAGCCGCAAAAACAACGGCCTTCAATCCCGAGGCGCAAACCTTATTGATGGTAACCGCCTCGACTGTCTTGGGAAGGCCCGCGAATATAGCTGCCTGCCTGGCAGGCGCCTGACCGATAGAGCCTTGCAAGACATTTCCCATGTAAACATCTGTCACCTTCTCCACTGGAACTTTAGACTTTTCAAGAGCTGACTTGATAGCAACGGCGCCGAGCTGAGGGGCGGATACTGTAAGAAAGGAGCCATTGAACTACTCCCGCTATTAGTTAACCGAAGTATTGAAATTTGGCATGTGAGGTAAATTCACTTTTGCAGTAGGTGTTCTAGAGGCGCTTAAGATGTATGCGTCCCGAATCTCTTGTCGCCGGGCACTCTGCACCGAAAAGTAGCGCGGTGCTCCGGAAGCTCGAATTCCGACCTGAATGGACGAGCTTCTGGCAGCTGATCGAACTAGGCTAGGTCGCAATACCATTTTGACGCTTTCCGAACACAAAACAGCAAATGATTCAAATGTGCAATGTAGAAAGGTGGAAAATAAATTATAAATTATAAAATTATTATAAATGGTAGAAAGTTAACGTCATGGCCGAGTAAGACAACAACGGCAAACGGTTTAAGTTCCGCTGTTATCCTCTTGCAGCTTATTGACACCTCGGCTTGCAACGGAACCTTATGCTAATGTTCCTTCCTCTAACAAAGCTGCCCCACCATTCATGAACCGAGGAACTATGATCTGGGGAAGCAGCCTGCCAGTTTGAATACGTTCCCGCCACCTGCACCTCTTCTGAAGGGTAGTTGCATGGTGAGGTGCTTATCTAGGCGATAATATCATGCAGTATATATCTTACTCATTTATGCAATAAGGCCGGCATAGGTAGTTATTTGCGAACTAGTTTGGACGAATTAAACACAGATTTGAATAGGTATACCTAGGTAGTCTCTGCATTGGCCACATGTAAGCCTTGAATTCTGTTTTAAGAGACAGCGGACGATATTTGACTGGTCAGACTGGTTTTGATTTTGTCACGTGGGTGTAGCGCTTTCCGAACGGTTCATTGATGACTGATTGATAAATATTAATTGATTGAATTGGAAAGTACCTAAGTACCTACCGAGCCTTATCACGTCAATTCCACCTTCCACCTACCACCTATCACCTACCACCTGTGCACTACACATACATCCTCTGTTGGGACAATCGCCGCCCAAATACAATCATATCACCACTATTTAACTTCATTCATTTCTTCATTCGACGAGAAACTCTTTCTTTCCTCTTCACATCCTCGCATCCACCCACAAATTCTTCAATCTTCTAGGCAAACATCAATCCGTTTCCGGGGATTATTGCCTACATAAATTCCTAGATCACTCCTTAGACCGCCTTCAAGAACAACCCATCCAAGACAACTCAAGATGTCGACTGCTGCCCGTCGTCGTTTGATGCGAGACTTCAAGGTTGGATACGCATTGCTCACTAATATTTTTGGATGACATACTAATAAGATGATATAGCGCATGCAGACTGACCCTCCCGCTGGCGTCTCTGCGTCTCCCGTGCCCGACAATGTTATGACTTGGTAAGTTTCTATTGGCGACTTGACCTCTTTCTCTATGAAACTAACTCTGGAGCTACAAAGGAATGCCGTAATCATTGGACCTGCCGACACGCCGTTTGAAGATGGAACGTTCCGACTTGTGATGCACTTCGAGGAACAATACCCGAACAAGCCCCCCGCTGTCAAGTTCATCAGCCAGATGTTCCACCCCAACGTCTATGCCACAGGAGAGCTCTGCCTCGATATCCTACAGAACCGATGGAGTCCCACCTATGACGTTGCGGCTGTCTTGACGAGCATCCAGAGGTGAGCTAAAACAGCGCTGGATTTTGCCACCAAACCTTCCAAATGCTGACATTTCCCTGAATTAGTCTACTCAATGATCCCAACACAGGCTCTCCTGCCAACGTGGAAGCTTCGAACCTCTACAAGGACAATCGCAAGGAGTACACCAAGCGAGTTCGCGAGACTGTGGAGAAGAGCTGGGAGGATTAGGCTCGAGCTTTCCTGCGAACCGGTTAGCCCGGGGCGTATGAGATACATCTCGATCATGATCTGCATGTGCTTGGGAGGGTGCGAGATTCTGAGCTTAAGAATTTGCACGAACATATTTGAACGATGCCGGTTCGGCTCTACGATAAGAATCATCTACGAGGGGCGTCAGGGTTAGGCGTTATGGCAGGCGTCTAACGGGGGGCTATCATGTTTCCTAGCTCTGCGTTTGAGGCGCTTATGAGAGAATTCTCTTCCTGATTGCCTGAATGACTACTTCATGGGTCACTACTTCACATAGGAATCATTTCCTAGATCCCCGCATCAGCCCCGGTGTTCTTGTTTTGCTCTTTGCTTGGGAATGCCAGACAAGATTAGTTCATGGTAAATTCAATACAATGAATTTTCCAAGAATGACAAAATGATAAAACGATATTTAATATGACTTGCACAGTGTTCAGCCAGCCTCTTTTGTTACCTTGACTGCTTACCTAGTACTTACCAGATAGTAGCTATCTTTCAGGAGAGAGACTTCTGGACTGTCTTGAATCCCATGGATGAACAGCAGTTTAAGTGGCATATATCGCATGTTTCGATAAAAATCGGGCCAGACTCTTACCTATTTTGGGTCGAGTAGCGCATACTTTGTATTATCTATCGGCTATATGTATATAAACAATTTGGCGTGTTCATGCTGTGACGCGCTTTTTCCTTAAAAGGTGGGATGAACTGTACCTAATGGTTGAACGTTAATGGGATACGTACCCGAGGAATGCCACATTTCAGTCGCTAAAAGTCACTAAAATACTTAGTCTGGTTAGATATAGGTGCACCATCGCATAAAAGGTACGCGTAAGATACATAGCTAGGTACCAAGTACCGCTAGAAATTGTGGCTTTTTTACTTCCTTGCATGGCTCAGTTGTTCCAAGGTTGCAGCTGGCAGTTCCCCTGGATTAGGTGCTTTCGAATTTCTAAACTTCAGGCACGGCCGAAACCTCTACCGAAAACGTGAGAGAGGGTCTGGCCTATTTTCTCCCAATTTCATACTTGTACATCCATTTTACATACCGCCGACTCCAAAAATTGACGCGGCGCTTTTCAACACCGCATCACCTTACTCATCAAACATTTTTCAAACATAAACACGACATAATAGTAACAACGTCTTATTGTTACCTATTCGACATTCTTTGACCTGTTCGCCGTTCCATCGGCTGAGCTGCGTCTGCACCTAAATAAGACCTACTTTTTTCCTTATCATGAAATAGGCCTCTCTCCTTAGTACATATTATCCTGCGCGTAGCCGTCCCCCCCAAACGCCAACTTCACCATGGCGAGCGCAAATAGTATCAAGGTCGTTGCCCGTTTCCGGCCGCAGAATAAGGTCGAGTTGGCATCGGGTGGAGAGCCTATCGTCTTTTTCGATGGCCTCGACACCTGTACTCTGAATGTGCGTCTACCCGACCAACACATACCCCTCTATCTCCCGCTTTACTGCGGCCTATGCTAACGATGCTATTCCGAGTCTAGTCGGGAGAAGCCACAGGCTCTTTCACGTTTGACCGTGTGTTTGATATGCAAGGCAAACAAGTCGACATTTTCGATTACTCCATCAAGCCCACCGTCGACGACATTCTCAACGGTTACAATGGAACGGTGTTTGCATATGGCCAGACAGGTGCCGGAAAGTCTTACACAATGATGGGAACGAGCATAGAAGACGATGAGGGCAAGGGTATTACCCCCCGTATCGTAGAACAGATATTCAGCAGTATCATGTCTAGTCCACCGACCATCGAATATACTGTCCGAGTCAGCTATATGGAAATCTACATGGAGCGTATTCGCGATCTGCTAGCGCCGCAGAATGACAACCTGCCGGTACATGAGGAGAAGAACAGGGGTGTATATGTCAAGGGTCTCCTCGAGATCTACGTCTCTAGCGTAGAAGAGGTCTTCGAGGTTATGAAGAGAGGTGGAAATGCAAGAGCTGTCGCCGCTACCAACATGAACCAGGAGTCGTCGCGTTCGCACTCCATTTTCGTCATCACCATCTCTCAGAAGAATCTTGAAACCGGTTCAATGAAGAGCGGTCAACTATTCTTGGTTGATCTGGCTGGTAGCGAAAAGGTCGGCAAGACTGGTGCTAGTGGTCAGACTCTAGAGGAAGCGAAAAAGATCAACAAGAGTCTGAGCGCCTTGGGCATGGTTATCAATTCACTGACCGACGGCAAATCCTCACATGTCCCTTATCGAGACTCCAAATTGACGAGAATTTTGCAAGAATCTCTCGGTGGAAACAGCAGGACAACCCTCATCATAAATTGCTCGCCGAGTAGTTACAACGATGCCGAGACGTTGAGCACACTTCGGTTCGGTATGCGAGCGAAATCGATCAAGAACAAGGCCAAGGTCAACGCCGAACTCAGTCCGGCAGAGCTCAAGGCTATGCTCGCCAAGGCTAAAACCAACATCACAACCTTTGAGACGTATATCTCGAACCTGGAAGGGGAGCTTCAGTTATGGCGTGGTGGCGAAACTGTCCCTAAGGATCGATGGGTCGCGGCGATGGCAGCGGACGGCGTTGTCAGTACAAGAGCAGACGCGAGACCTCATCGGCCTTCAACTCCATCACGCCTAATACCCGAAAGTCGCGCCGAAACGCCTGCGCTGACGGAGCGTTCGGGAACCCCAAGTCTTCCTCTGGATAAGGATGAGAGAGAAGAGTTCCTTCGAAGGGAGAACGAGCTCCAGGATCAGCTAGCAGAAAAGGAGTCGGCTGTCGCTGCCGCTGAGAAATCTCTTCAAGAATCCAAGGAAGAGCTATCTTTCCTCAAGGAACATGATAGCAAGTTGGGCAAGGAGAATGAGAAATTGACAACCGATGTCAACGAGGCGAAGATGCAGCTTGAGCGCCTGACCTTCGAAAGCAAGGAAGCTCAGATCACGATGGACGCGCTAAAGGAGGCGAACTCCGAGCTCACAACGGAACTCGACGAGGTTAAACAGCAGCTTCTAGATATCAAGATGAGCGCGAAAGAGACAAGTGCTGTCCTCGACGACAAGGAGAAGAAGAAGGCCGAGAAGATGGCCAAGATGATGGCTGGCTTCGACTTGGGCGGAGAAGTATTCAGTGCTAATGAGCAGTCAATTGCTAATGCTATCCAACAAGTTGAGGCGCTCTACGAGCAAAGCTCATCAGGGGACCCGATCCCCCCCGACGACCTACAAGAACTCAAAGTCAAGTTAGTAGAGACCCAAGGTATCGTCAGGCAAGCTGAGCTATCTCTCCATAGCGGCGTCCCGGGCTTGGCCAATGGCAAGACGATGCAACAGCAAATTGCTGAATTCGATGTTATGAAGAAGAGCTTGATGCGAGACCTGCAGAACAGGTGCGAGAGGGTAGTTGAGCTGGAGATCTCTCTTGATGAGACACGAGAACAGTATAACAACGTGCTGCGATCATCCAACAATCGTGCTCAGCAGAAGAAGATGGCGTTCCTCGAGCGCAACCTCGAACAACTTACTCAGGTTCAACGTCAACTTGTCGAACAAAATAGCAGCCTGAAGAAGGAGGTAGCCATCGCTGAGAGGAAGCTTATCGCGAGGAACGAGCGTATCTCTAGCTTAGAGAGCTTGTTGCAGGACAGCCAAGAGAAGCTAACGGCCGCGAATCACAGGCTTGTCACCCCTTCCCATGTCTTGTTCTCTTCTACTAACATGAGTAACAGATTCGAGTCCCAACTTACTGCCGTCAAGGAGCGTCTTGAGGCTGCCAAGGCAGGCTCGACCCGCGGCTTAAACTCAGGATCCGCCGGCGGTTTCAGCTTCGCTAACGCGGGTAGCCGTATCGCGAAGCCGCTCCGCGGTGGAGGCGAGGCTCCCGCTCAGGTCCCGGCTGTTGCTAATTTACAGAACGAAGGTAATGCCGGTAAGAGAAGTAGCTGGTTCTTTCAAAAATAAGCACGGGGAGTAAAGGAGACAACAAATAGCAAACTGCGACCAATGAGCAGCCGGACGAAACTAGACTGTTTAGGGAATTTTCAATTACGCTCTAGAGGATACGCGAGATTTGGATTGCATTCGACGGTACAGATAGAGGAATATACCCCCACCACCAGCCTGTGTTTCCCTTTAACCCCCTGTTGTTCTCCCCGCTTCGATGCTACGCGGCTCTAACTCTACTCGAACCTCAAGCAGGGGGAGGCGGATTTCGTCAGAATGAAATTAATTCCCCATACATTAGTGCGTGTACGCCGATCCCCCCCTTGGTTTTTGAACAGAACCGGAGGGGGGGATCGTGCGTACGAAGAAGGAGCCCACGAGGGGAAGGAAGCTTGATGTTGACGAAAGCTGTTTGCACGGGTTATGAGAACAGGACACGACGAGATATGCTACTTTTTTTTTCACCAGTTGTGCAATTGCCTGCATACATTGGAACAGGGGCGGGCGGGGTCTTTGCGTATTACTGCGTCGTCCGTCGATGTCGCGGCGCGCGGCCTGTTGTAGGTAGTCGAGAGGCATTGAGATGAGTCAATATGAAAGCTGACACTCAACTTGGTCGTGATTTGATGTTTGTGTTCGGGGGAGAGAGAGTAGGGGGTAAGGATGGAGTAGATGAGCCGCGGGAATAATGAGCATAGCCACGGTCTTCCGCATTGGCTGAATGACCAAATTATTGGCTCTTGCGAAGTGAGTGATAGAGAGGTGTACGCCCGACAGTTCTCAAAAAGACATACCTGCTATCAGCCATAAGCCCGTTCTTTTTCATGATGTGTGCTCTGACGAAGGTTCCGTCGTAAGTGGCGTAGAAAATGACACTATTATTCGGCACTTCTCTTTAGTTAGACCGAGAACGTAAGTTCTAACTGAGGAAATACGTAGGTATGTTATATTGTTTGTAGTTGACGTCTCCCTTTCCCTCGGGTTAAAGGGGAAGATAGATGGGGCATATCACTCAGGGGTTTTAGGGCTAGACTCGGATGGAAATCTCTCATACAGAAACGATCCAGTTACTAGAGCGTACACAGTAGTATACCTAGGTAGGGGATAAGGTATACTAGTATTGGTTGCGAGCTGCTGCGGCATGAGGCTCAACTGTCCGGGTTTAAATATTTACTGGAAGAGGTCATTGTCTTCAAGTGCTTTATAACTTCTATGTAGTACTGTACAAGGGGATTGCAGTCGTACCTTGTAGAGAGGTTAAGCAGCACTGTTTAGTTGGCAATCGTATTTATGTCGATTTTGAAACTCCGGGTATGGTAGATCAGGTCGTATGCCACGTCAATGAAGATTTACAGTTAGATACTTTCATTGATTTGGATATTTATGAAATCTACACCGAGCATAGTGTTTATTGTAGAGTTGTGCTAGGTATGGTACCTACCTAGGTACCTAGGTAGTTTACGTGGCGTGGATAGGTCACAGGACGAAGCCTCCTCCACGCATGCCGGTTCAAACAGGAACATCTGGTAACGAACCGTATGATCAGGATTCATGGGAAAGCCGATAATATTGATCTAAGTCAAAGATGAGAAGTACGTCACCGCTTTTTAAGTGCCGAAGAGAGACGGTGAAGAAGCTGAGATGAAACATACGCCTCAGCTGGACCTTTCCAAATAAATGTTGTGGACGCTGTGTGCAACATGGGGCAGTGTATGTGTTTTCCTTAGTCAGGATCCAGCTCATCGTCGTCAGCACATTAAGTACGTAATAACTAATTCTGGTCTTGGAGCCATTCCTATTGTCATGTGAGCAAAAGCCATGTTCATACCGCAGAATTTGTTTCAGTCTCCACAGCAGGCGTCTCATTCCTACAGTCAATTGTAAAAAGAATTAAAAATAAAAAGCCATCTGGAGGCCCCATAAGGCGGTGACGGCGCCATCGAATACTGATGGAACCCGGTCTCAGCGCCACAGCGGGAGGATATCATTGGCCTAAGCCACCTGTTTGAAGCGGTCTACTCGGTGGAATTCGAACACTGGCTTGTAACCTTACATATCAGGTGAATGCCATATTTTTGCTTCGCTCGGCCGCCAGCCATGGTGCGTGTCTCACTCTTCCAGCCAAGCGAAATTTAACGAGCCAACTAATACGTCACCTAGTCACTAGACCAGACTTTCCATATACGGGGTAAAAGCTTGTGCCGACTAAAATCGACCACCGTTTGACAACGGCAGGCTCGGGCATGGAATGTGCTTGGAACAGGATCAAAGCTTACTTTCAAGAGCCAATCGCATCTAGCACCCATCCGTTACTCCCAGCAACAGAGTTACCCGCCCAGGTCACCTGGGCAAGCAATTGTTAAGCGGCAAGGACCTAGCTTAGCGTAAGCAGGAGGCTACCTAATTAGCGACCTCAAGCAAGGGTGAGCTCCCAGCATACCTCGACAGAGATAATATCAGAATAATCCACAGCACTGGTGGATTCGGGGTTGAGATGGCCGAGTAATTGGAATCTACTCACAAGCTTCTAGATGAGCTGATGGTAAAGAGTTCTAGATCATCGTTGACGCAGTCCATGGCTTGGGTTCCGCTGGTAGGTCCCAGAGTTTCGGTAACGGGACGTTCCCAGAGACGTAACGTGCCTACAGTGAAAATTGGAGACACCCTGGAGGGCGATCACCTCGTGGCCCGATGCAAGGCAGACTCACATTCCGAGCGGCTACAGTATAGGCGGCTCTACAGCCATACATCTAGAATTCATCCTCCACGAGCATGTGGTTTGTTTAGAAAGTTCCCACAAAAACCGTCTCGTCACATAGTTATTGGGGACCCGGGGATAGACGCCCCCTGCTGCGGGTTTGGACATAAACTGGAACCTGGGGGCCAATGTGTAGCGTGCCAAGGACCCGAAGGAACTGGCTGCCAACCAACAAACAGTTGCGGACTATAGGTACTTGGGCGAGAAGTCCGGTACGGGAAGCTACAGGTGAATATTGGTTGACGGCAGCATCATTCCTAGACCGTCCTGGCCGGAAGGCATCCGCATTTACGCCGAAAATTTAGGAGAACCATCCATCTGGGTAGAAGCGGAGGTTTGATTTTATTCAATCGAAGCAATCACGGGATGAGGCTGCTTTTGGAATATTATACCCAGAGCTAGTAGGGCTGTGAGCCTCTCGGGAAGAGCTAAGTTCTAATAAGGTTAAAGGGTATAATATCCATGGGATGTACTACGTAGCACTATAGTACGAGTTTGTGATACGTCGGTCGTCTGACTGGAAGATTGAGGGTATTGGTACATATGTAGCTCGAATATCTTCGAATGGATAGGTTGAGATTATAGAAATGTAGTTAAACTATTCGGGCCGACCACCTTTTTATGAGATTTTACAGATCTATTCGCTGTAGTAAGAGCGCGGGGTTCAATCTTTAGTTTACCTTTAAGGTTCTCCCTAGGATCGTTAAGACCCCTTATCCTTGAATGGGGCCCCGCCAATTTAACTTGAGGGATCCACGGATTCCAAATTATTAACTCTGACTTTTACTCCATTCATACTAGACACGGATCTTTGTTCCATAACCTTGGAACCTCTAATGTTCTGAGGTGCGCCGGAGCTGCACCGTGACTTTACATAATCCTTTGCATAATTTCAAATTAGTATCCCATACCGTTTCTGAACTTACCGTATGTAATAACCAAACGGTAATTACCTTATGGTAGATATGTATTTACCTGCACAACGGCTTAGTATTTTCAATTTAATATCTCTGCTTTAGGTAATGTCATCAACATTTTTAGACAATAAGTTTCAACCTACATTTCAAATTCACTATCGACAAGATCTTATGTGCATAGGAACACCAAGCCCTATAGCTCGTAGCATAACGAGAAGGAACAAAGCACTAACATGTGGCAGTTAAAGGCAGTTGCTAAAGCATTACAGCTATAATGCAACCCTGTATGGAGTAGGACAGGTAGGAACGTTATAGCGATACAGTTCTTTAATAGCCTCCTAGCAATCTTTCCATGTCTTCTAACTGCAAAACACCCTCAATACCTTCAATACTCCCAAAACCCCCCCTCCCAGTATTCTCCTCCAGCTGTTCCTGTAATCCCTCGAGCTCTCCCGATAACTCTTTCTCGTCCTGGCACCTGATGGCGCCTTCGAAATCAATTAGCACTGCATCCTCCTCCCCATCCCTGATCAAGAAATTATGCTTGTTAGTGTCGCCATGCTTGATTCCCAGCGCATGCAATTTCTTTAACACGCGCTGACATTTCTCTAGATCCTTAACCTCTGCTGTGGATCCTGAGATATTCTCAAGCAGAAAGCCAATCACACGCCCAGCCTCAGTGACATGTCCCAGAAACTGTGGTCCAATGCCTTGGTCGTTGATCCAGCCGTAGGCTGTCGTCTCCATCTCCATCATGGGGGTTTGCCACGGGAATTCGGTAAATTTATATATAACCGGGCGGTCAAACAGAGGGCAGGTGACGAGGCGTATATTTTGTCGCATACGACCGACCCATGTGAGTTGGAGATGGTCGATTTTCTTGTCGTGCCATATATTCTTGACACCTGGGAGTTCATTCCGGCTTGTGTTAACAAAGACAGCGTCCCCGGTGGTCTTGTCCTTCGCGACGTGGCCTTTGTTCCAGTCGCCCGGTGGGAAAGCTGGTAGCTCAGATTTGAGGGCCGGCTCAAAACTTATGTCATCCGGGGGGATAACGCCGGGTTCAATAGTAATATACTTAATATCCTTCCCGTCGACGAGAAAGCGATACTCGCTTACGTCATCTGGGGAGGCAAGGCATGCCTGAAGTCGGATGTCCTGAGATGAGTGTGACATTTTGCCGTGAGTGTGCAGACTTGAGTGGGCGGTCTTTTAAAAAGTGAGGAGTTCTCGTTCTGGAAACAACCTTGGAAAGCATCATCAGAGCTGGACACAGCTATCTAATTAAGCTATTTATCTTAGGCGGCCTTTGACTAGGTAGATCAGTAAGTATGGATGGGCTGTGCCCCGCCTCGCCCCGCCCCAGCCACAAGCCTGTTGCCCGCCAGCGTGTTATGAAAGATGAAACAAACTACCTAGGTAGATTTTAATGCGACACGATTTTCCATTTTGCAACTTTGGAGGCAGTCGAGGCGACCTTGATCAGACCAATAAACTTACGATGCTCCAATTAGGCGGAACGTCAATGGTGGCTGGTAGTTGTTGGTTATCAATCGATGGTCGATAGTAAAGCGTTAAAAGTTATTGGCTGTTAATCATTGGTTACTAATCGTTGATTGCTGGTCGTTGGTCGTTGGTCGTTGGTATATGGTAAATGTTTGATGGTCGAGGGCTGATTGTCAGTTGTTAGTTGTGATTTGAAGGCTGTGATGAAGGCAGAGACTCGGTCACACTGAATATCTAGGTATATATATGCCAGCTGTGGATGACAGGAGTCTGAAGATTAGCACACGAACCAGCACAAGAACACTCTTGTTTACAACCATAAAGCTCATCTTAAGTGCGAACAACTCAAAAGTTTCCATACAGGTAAGCTCACCCCTCCTTGAGGGAATATATGACCGTAGTCCAGTCCACAGATCACCAACACGTCTTAGTTAAGACATTCACCAGCAACCAAAAAAAACGTGCATACAATTCTCCCGACAGTACACTTGCGGCTGCCGCCGAAATGAGGAATTCCGGCAATGTTTGGGACGTAATGGCACGAACGTAAAGTGCAATCGTGTCAGGAAGCTTCCTCTGCCCCTATCGTCTCACATGTGCGCGGCGCAGATGTTGAGGCCGAATGAAGATGAAATGCGCCGCTGAGCGGGGTATAACATTGCGAAAGACGTTTATTAGGGGTCCCCTTTGTTAGATGAGAGGTGTTGGAGGCGTTATCATGCTGGGCATGGTATGGTTATCAGGTGCCTATGGAGCATGTCTTGGTCGATGTCCTTCCTGGCTTCCAAGTACTACAGGTCCATAGAGAACAATATGATCAATGAAAGTCTGCTTAGAATATTGCTTCCGGAAATATGTTTCGCTTTTGGTAGATGTGCTGCATCCAATGCAATATAGACCCCATTCAGGAATTTTGGAAGGGAGTTCAATATAAGGGGCAGAGACAATGGCCATGAATCGACGTGGATCATTGGATCTGCGATCATTTATCTCAAGGCAAGACGCGGTGACTTGGTTTGATAGCACAGCTTCGCGGTCCCATAAGGTCAGCCGATCGCGACACAGCAGCCCATTGTCCGCGTATCTTCCAGGGACGCTTCGAATATGTGGCAGCCGTCCGAGCTCCTTCCTCGAACGGCCGGCAATAATACACGCTTGTCTTCCTTTCATGGGCAAGAACCGTAGTTCGTTCTCGGTAAAGCAGATATAACAGACTCGTAAACAAGTGATCAGATACAGATATCCACCGAAGTTTCCGCACGAGACACAACGTGGTTCGCAGAGCGCTTTGCATAATGTTCTGAAGTCAAAGTGCTCAGCTGCTATGCTGATGATATCGCGAATAATGTTAGGGCAGCATCCATATACCATTTGGTATTGAGGTATTGAGTCGACCATCAGCATAGCGCTTTTATTGACTCGCCGCCAGTTAGCTAGCGAAAGGACATCGAGCCCAAGAATCACATTGGTCAGAGTTTCCAGAGGCAGAATGCTTAAGTATCCCAGGGACTCTGTTGGTTGGATAGCGTGTCGGCCATTGTCGAGAGAAGAATGGAGAGAATGATCAATATTGTTAAGAGTATAGTCTACCAAATTTATTCGTTGACTCGCCCACTTCTCAATGAGTTCAGGCGTGATGGAATTTGCATCCATGAGTATAATTGTTAGCCGGATTGACGGTTTATTTACACAGACGAATATGCTCGGATGGTGGTGTAGGTAAAGTCTAGACTCTAGACAGTTAAACACGTTACGAGGTTGCGGGGTTGAATAGATCTTTTACTACCTGACCGTCATGTGCCACATACGTTCTAATGAAAACGGTCGAATTTCATTATGGCATATCCGTATCGAGGCTAAAATTAAAAGTTATGCAAACTTATGCCATGTACACTATGTAAACTTTACGCTAAGCCGGATCTGTTTAGTTTTCAACTAGTATCACTGTATCAGAACGGCAACTTCGAAAAATTGTCGATTCTGTCTTTCATTCATTCTTTTCTCTCGTCTTATGCGACATCGGCCGAGTGGATGGAGTATCTCCCCCGGAGCGAAGATCAGATCTCAAGGCTTGTAATACACTAAAAGGGTCTGTCAGGCCGCAGGCGAGATATGCAAGGTTTCTCCAGCTTGATCATCAAATCTCTTGCCCATCAAAGAATCGCGTCTACCTATTCGTGAACGAGGACATGAGCCCTTCAACACCTGAAGAGTCGTATAGTTAGTAGGGAGCTCGACCATGACATATCTATTTGGAATTAGCCTTGGAAGTCTGTCCATTTGACGCCGACCAAGGCCTAAACCGATAACTTCCTAAGCACGTTAGTGTTGCAGCTTAGATCCGCCCGTCATGCAGTAATCATAACCCTGCGATACCTACACGCTTTCATCCTTAACCCATTAGGTACGCGATGAAAGCCGGATTCCACGCCGCATATTAGCACAAGCGTGTAGCGACGCCACATCTCTAAGGCCTTATAGCGAAAAGAGCTAGACCATCCCGCGCTCCTGAGAGGCTCGCCTGTATGATAGGCAGAATCAGTACTAATATCCCATATGCATACCTCTTGTGCGGTACGTACTTCGTTCGGAGGCATGTAACGTCGCGTTTATGGATTATCACCTAGAGTTTGGGAAGGAATGGTTATGAAATTTCAGGAAAAAGGAAAATTAAAAAAAAATGGTTGGGCTGATAAAACCCTGACCCAGCTGACAAGAGACCAAAATCGGCCTCAAGGTTACCACGCGAGCAGAAAAAGAATCCTTACATAGGCTGCTAGGTAGATTATGAGTGTCTCGGGATGAACGACATAGGCAGCTGGTTTAATCGTTTAATCCTTCTTCCCTTCCCCTCTGATCTGTTTCATCCGTACCATACCCTCCGCGCTCAGCCGCCGGCGAATCTGCTATTCAACGCGCCTGAGTGTCCAACCGAGCCAACCAGCCCAAAATTACGAAAGTACCAATTGAGCAATTGGTCAGTCCACCCCTGCTCTTGCACATTCTCCCTAATTGCACTAATATCTGAGAAATTGATGACTCTACGACTTAGATGGGGAAATCTTTCAGCACTAATCCTCCCACATGGAAAAATTCAGTCATAAATCACAACTCGGATACCCACTCTAGTGGTCGGGATCAGAATTGTGTGCATACACTACATCTACCTGGGATCTTATCTCTATAACTTTTAGATCTCCTGTAGATCACAAAGGATGTGTGCAATCTATCAAGTGACAGATGAGTTTCCAATACATATACGAGAGTAAGGGGTTACTATGCAACAAACATTATATTCATTTGTGCGCGGAGTTATACCTCCTACTCCCTCGTATTAATTACCTACGTACCTGCTTAGGGGTACCTTACAATTTCAGCCTGGATAGCTTGCCATGACAATCCATATTGATATATGGATATCAACCTATTGGAAGCTTAGGAGCAGCATCATACTGCGTAGTACATAAGGGGCGTGTGTACTTGAGTTAACCCAGATAGACCGCCAGGATTATTATGCATTTTACGCTAAACTGATCTTTCAAGGTTGGTCCCCCATGATCCCCATCTTCTTTTGTCTCCATCTCCATCTTCTCCATCTTCCCCAAATCTCTAGCTTTGGGGGTTTTTACTTGGACAAGGGACCTTTGAAGCTTTTGTGGAGTAGATCCAGCTGCAAGTCGGCGAAACCACGCATGAGCCCTACTTCCCTCCAAGCTTGAGACGGCCCTTTTACACCCCTGCTTATAAGCCGATACCCTAGCTTGCAGTCATGCAGCAGCCCAATCACCGCCGGCCCATCAACCGCAACTGATTTGAGCTGCGGTCCCTTTCCAGTCTAGACCCTAGGTACAGGAGACCCCGATTCTTCTCGCCAATGATCCACCGAAAGCAGCCTAGTACTAATCACAAAGAAGACAATGAATATGGTGGCGTGTAACGGTTTACTACTTACTACGACAAAGAACACCAGAATGTTTCCATAACGCCTCCACGAGCCTGCTAGAGTCCTACTTGTCCACCTGATTACCACGTTTCCCCCGGACTGGGATGATGGATTCACCGCCAACCTGGTAAAACTTGCAGGGGGTGTATTCATCTCGAAGCATGCAGCCTGTGGGTTGTTTCCCGTCAATCCCCTTACCAGCCGGTGCAGCTATATAATATCTGGCAAATACTCCCCAATCCTGCCTTTCCTGTGTCTACTTCCCCTTGCTACCCTGTCTCAGAAGCGCCGTCCTTCGCCATTATTTTGACTGGAGACCCAAGCCTTGGATCGTGACAGCTTCACATCTATAGTATACCCAGGGACAGAAAAATAATCGAAAAATGGCTGGAGGTGTTGTCATCAGCGGCACCGCCGACGTGGGCCGCGTCGAGGCGCCCGTCACTGCTAAGGCCTACATAATTTGCGCCTTCGCCGCCTTCGGTGGTATCTTCTTCGGTTATGATACTGGTAAGCTCGAGATCTATAATGTGAGGCCTGTACTCCCGAACGCTAATTAGAGATGTAGGTTGGATGGGTGGCGTGCTGGCCATGCCATACTTCATCACTCTGTACACCGGAGTCCCATACGATTACAACGCCGCTGCACCCATTGGCGTCAGCAAGGAAGCTTTCGTGCTTCCTTCCACGATGCAGTCTCTGTTCACCTCGATTCTGTCATGTGGTACTTTCTTCGGCTCTCTCATGGGCGGTGACATCGCAGATTTCGTCGGCCGACGTCCTACCATCATCGCCGGGTGCTTCATCTTCACCGCCGGTTGCATCATGCAGATATCTAGCAGCAACCAGGAAGTTCTGTTCGTCTTCGGTCGTCTGATTGCCGGCTGCGGTGTCGGTTTTATCTCCGCCGTCGTCATCTTGTATATGTCTGAGATTGCACCTAAGAAGGTACGTGGTGCTATGGTGTCGGGTTACCAATTCTGCATCACTATTGGTATCCTCTTGGCCAACTGCGTGGTCTATGCGACTCAAAACCGCCCCGACTCCGGCTCGTACAGAATCCCCATTGGCGTCCAATTTCTGTGGGCCATCATTCTTGGTACTGGTCTTTTCATCCTCCCCGAGTCTCCCCGCTACTTCGTCAAGAAGGGCAAGATCGAGGAGGCTGCTAAGGCCCTCGCTTTCGTCCGTGGCCAGCCCTTGGACTCCGACTTCGTCAAGGACGAGTTGGCCGAGATCGTGGCCAACAACGAGTTCGAAATGCAGAACATTCCCCAGACCTCTTACATCGGCTCTTGGACTGCCTGTTTCAAGGGTTCTATCACCAACGGCAACAGCAGTATTCGACGAACCATCCTCGGCGCCGGTCTCCAGTGCATGCAGCAACTGACCGGAATCAACTTTGTCTTCTACTTCGGGCCGCCGTTTTTCAAGCAGCTCGGAACTATCTCCAACCCGTTCCTCATCTCCCTGATCACGACCCTCGTCAACGTCTTGTCGACGCCCATCTCTTTCTATACTATCGAGAAGTTCGGCCGTCGTGCTCTGCTCCTGACTGGCGCCACCGGCATGATCATCTCGCAGTTCATCGTCGCCGCCATCGGCGTCACGCAGGGGCGCGAGGAGGTACACAACTCGGCGGCCGTGCAGGCCATGATCGCGTTCATCTGCATCAACATCGCATTCTTCGCGACGACGTGGGGTCCCACAGCCTGGGTCGTCGTGGGCGAGGTCTTCCCGCTGCCGATCCGGTCGCGCGGCGTGGGCATCTCCACGGCGTCTAACTGGTTCTGGAACACGATCATCGCGGTCATCACGCCGTACCTTGTCAACGTCGACGAGGCGAACCTCGGCCCCAAGGTCTTCTTCCTCTGGGGCTCGCTCTGCTGTCTGTCCCTCACCTTCGCCTACTTCCTCGTCCCCGAGCTCAAGGGCCTCTCCCTCGAGCAGGCCGACATGTGCATGCAGGAGACCAGCCCCCGACACTCCTCCAAGTGGAAGCCGAGCCACACGTACGCCGCCGAGATGCACCACGTCGAGGACAACAAGGCCCTGGTTCAGGATACTATCGAGGAGAAGGTCTAGAGGGGCTTCTTTTTTTCGGATGTCGTGCCGGTGCGGGGGAAGAGGTCGGGTGTTAAAACTCATATTTTATACGCATGCCATGACCGTATGATATATGGCGAAATATGTGTCTATATGTTCGTATACGAGAAAAAGAAGATAAACGAGTTAGGGACCTCGAAGGGACTCGACCTCGGATATATGTATTTACCGAAACTAATATAACGCAATATTGATACCTTGGAATATTTCACGAGTTTGAAAAAACAAAATGGAGATATAAGTTGAACCATCGTTTTAGGGGTCAACTTAATGAAGTATAGGTTCCTGTATAATTTTGCTAAAGCATGATATTTGTGGAAGTAATCTTTATGACGGTGCTTGAATTCAATACGAACAGCCTTTACTGTCGGTAAAGTTATCAACCATATGAGATCCATGATGTGATTCTGGCTTGCTAGCGGCGCGTATTTTGTGAAAGGGGTTGTGTATATGGCTGAGAGTTAAGGCAGATTCGCGTGTGAGTAGCGTGGATTGAATATGTATAACCCTTTTTCAGGGGTATTATCTGAAAATCATAATAGTTGTCAAGAGTTATTGGATATAGCAAGTACTTACTGTTTTCTAACGTAATTAAAGTCCCGTGAGTAACTTCTTTTCCCTTTGAGCACAAGGATGGCCTTGGAAGGACGAACAGAGCAGGGCAACCAGGGGTATAAGGTACTCGATTGAAAGATCGATGATAGTCAAATAGGGGTTTAATAATAGGTTTAAAAGTGATATTAAACTCTCTAACCTTCTTAGAGAGGCAATATACTTCTTGCTTGTATTTTGGCCTTTTTACTTCATCGGCCTAGAGCTTACTTATTAACTCGCTTCCGCCCTAAATGAGAACGAGCCACGAAAATGATATTGTCTATAATTTTTTATTCATACTAGTATTAGAAATATGATATGGACTAGTTTCCGAGTAGAAAGACTGGGTGTTAGCGCTATCCCGGGCATTGGTGATCACCTAGGTACCTAAAGCATAACATGTATGACTTTTACCACTCGCCAAGCTCGACTTATGGGCCTCATCGTGAAGAAACGGTATGTAATATCAGTCGAATTACCTCTAAACATGGTACATGCAAAGACTCAGAGCCTTTCAGAAGGCAGTGGATTTTAATACTGACCTAGGTTTACTATATGGGCTTAAAACACGCATTTTCTTGTGTTGGTTTCTGAGCGATTGAGAGGCGGGAAGAGATGTTGGTAATATCAATCTCGTGCCATTGGATCCGAGATACTTGGATTGTTCGACGAGGATGTTCTTGTAGCCCCTAGTTATCATATAAATGACATCTCAACTGACCACGACACGCCAAGACTCGTCTCTGGCATAAAAAGTGAGGCAAAGTGATCTTCAAAAACTATGAAAGTAACATGGACATTGATGGCTTGGAATATGTAAGTCGCTGTCGGTTCCGCTAGCCATATATTCGATAATCCGTTGAGACAAGGGCTGCTTCAAGCAGCAGTAGGGAAGTAAAAACTAGCCCCTGACTTGGGACCCCAGTTTCGTAGAGTCTATGGGATAGGTATCTAACAGAACCGGGTTCGCAATCAGGGCATATTCACGTGTAATGAGTTGATTGTCGGAAGCATACAAATGGATTCGAACCGCCACCCTTCATTTCGTTATTATCATACCACTCTCCTTCCCTATTTTTAGGGTTTCCATACTTTTCAGATCGACTTGGGACGCTTCGCTCATGTCTAACCGGGGAATCCAAAGTGTGGCGCTCTTATGCGCCTAGAGTACCAGGATGATGTTGGAACTGGTACCGATATGAAATCACAGCTGGAGCCTTGAAAATTAGAAGATCCGGGTTGCGCGTTACACGGGGTCGTAAAGTGGTCTGCGGGACATCCCGTCGCCTCCCTTACTTTATGCATGTACCCCCCTTAATCTTGACCCGATAGTTTGGACTCTACCAAAGTTAATGATTAATGAATTTACATTGACCTACCAGAGAAACCTGTAGGCAGGGTAAGGTCCCAAAAAAGTTTGGTTAGCTCCCGCAATCCTGTCATCCCGCGATCTGACCAGGACCCCCACGCTGTGAGTGGGGCAATAACCTATAGGGCTGAAGTCAAACTTTTACGTACCGTATTCATACCAAAGTTGGATATATGATGGTACCGTTCGTACGTTGTATACATGCTCAAACCTATATTCGTGTACGTGTACCGCTGCTAAGGGGCAACTTGTCGAAAGTCATTATACGTGGTCAAACAGCATTCATAGTACCTATTTCCCCCCTCCCTCCTGTCTCATTCCCATCCATCGGAGTTACTAACTGAACTAAGGTAATATGTTATATATAGCCCAATTAAAGTTCTAAAAGTGTTCTTAATTCAATAGAAGCAATTGAGTTCCAGTATATAAACCTTTAACATTAATGACAACTGTCTTTATAAACTGGACACTTTGATAAGACAGACCTGTGAAGTGTGAATGTCTTATTTCGGCATGTAAAAAGAGCTGTAGGCGTATCTTTAGCAGGGAGCGTGACCTATGTAGAAAAGCCAGTGATGCCCGGGACCAGCCTATCTAGGTAAACCGGAATGAAAGCCCGATATGGTTGAAAACTAAGCATCTTGTTTATTCTACGAATCATGATAGATCTTGAATTCTTACTCAACCCTAGGTATTTCAATCAATCAACGTATCTGATCATGTCAAACAAAGCTACCTAGGTATGTTGTTATTTTAATTATTGATAGCATTATATTCTTAGCATCATGTAAATAATAACCATTTCCGAAAGTTCGGGTAACTTAAGATCGACTTACTTTACCTCTTAAACGATCTCATACTGAACCCCAACGAATAGTTATATTCATTCAGAAATCCTAATTGAAACTAAACAGAAAGGACCCCGGTCGAAGGTGAGAGTTTAGGCTAGCGGCTCCCGAGAGAGTGGAATCAAACCGGACCCCCACGTGGCCTAGCCGCGATTCAAATGTGGGGTAGGTTACACTTACCAGGCAATCATTCTGTGACGTCGTCTCGGGTGCCTGCCGTGAACTATTTTAACTGAGTAAGATGAGATGCAAGGAATCAATTCTCCCTGGGTATCCATACTTTCATTTTTTCACACTTAAATTTATTCTGTAGAACAAAACTGAGGCTATCAACCTCAACTGTCTACTCAACTGTCTACGACCATTCCGAGTATTGATCTCGAGTAAATTATCATCATGGAGGGAAAGAAATGGGTTATGCTAGGTACCATTTAAACACTTTAGCACATTTGCTATCAAACGAGGCGATGTTGCTGATGTCTGACAATAGAGAACAATCCGGAGGTGATGAACCAATTGGCAATAGCATTGGGACTGTCCTCTGAATTATCTTTCTACGATGTCTGGTCCCTCGATGAGCCCTCACTGATGGAGCACATCCCTCGTCCGGCTTTAGCTCTGCTGGTCATCTTACCTCGCACCCCTGCTTGGCATATGGAGCGCGAAGCCGAGGATGCAGAGAAGGCTGATTACGAAGGTCATGGACCCAAAGAGCCTGTAATCTGGTTCAAACAGACCATCGGCAATGCCTGCGGGTCTATTGGGCTTCTCCATTGTGCCATCAACGGCCCAGCCGCCGAGTACATCTTACCGGGCTCCGATCTAGACAAGATCCGCCGCGATGCCATCCCGCTCCGAATGAAGGAGCGAGCTGACATGCTCTACAATAGCGCCCCCTTCGAGAGGGCCCATAATTCCTGTGTTCCGCTGGGAGACACGGTCGCACGTAGCGAAGGACACTCAGGGCAGCACTTCGTGGCGTTCGTCAAAGTCAACGGTAGACTTTGGGAGCTCGAGGGATCAAGGAAGGGGCCGATAGACCGAGGTGCGCTGGGAGATGATGAGGATGTTCTAAGTCCGAAGGCGCTCGACTCGGGATTTAGACGGGTCATTCGACTTGAGCAGGAGGCTGGAGGTCACGACCTGCGATTCAGCGCCATCGCTTTGTCTCGCAAGGTATGAGGATCTCGACAAGTGCGAAGTAATGATCAGGAAGCCCATTGGACTTTTGTGCATCCTTAATAAAACGACTACTAGGGGTTCTGGTACATCACAGCTATAATTAGCTTCTTGTCTCTTATCCAAACCGGTATTGTTAGCCTTACAAAACTTGGCTGCTCATGGCAAGTATCAAGGCCAGGGAGATCATTTGACCGCCATGGAACGCATTAAGAAGGATTCTATCATATTGGTCGCTTTAAGTGGATGGGTGGTTGATGATTTCTTGATCGAGGCCCCTTTCCTCTGAATATTAGTGCTAATTATTCGTTTCATTCCCTGCGTACCCTAGCAGCCTATGTAGCTTACGACAGCCTTACTGCCCTATACCCAGTCGGATTTGAACCGACCGAAACATTACTGCCCACTCTTATCTGTTTCTGCTCACATGACATACCGCCCCAATGATCAACTTCGACCCCTACCAGTAGCCTGGCTAGCGGCGCCATAAAAACCCGAGGCCCTATAGACTTCGGGGGTCATCGGTTGGGTCCATAATATCGGCTTCAGGTACTTGGTCGGGTTGAAACGATATAGAGGCACGGAGTCAACCCACAAGCCCCTCGTATCTTTGAGGGTTTTACTGCCACTCGTCTGCAAAAGATTGACGGACATACACCATCAAGGAGAAGCAAGAAATTCTCCTGTGACTCAATTGTCTTTCTAACTGTCGCTAATGCCCGTACTAATTTAGTGCTTGTGATGTATCATTTCTTGCTTGGCTTTCCTTCCCTTCTAGACGCCGATCTTGTCGTCGCTCATCGATTGTGGGTCGGGGTACTTGCCGATATCTGGACATGTCTTAGTACCATACTGATCGTAGTGTATACCTAGTGTGGTTCTACGGTCATTGCAACGAAACCCGTTGTATCGCTTTAGAAGTGCCAACGGTTCTTAACATGGTGATGCGTTGAAATGTCCATTACCTATTAGTGAACTTATAATTCCGCAATAGCTCATCAATGCTAGGCTAAGCTAGATCGATAGCTGCCTTTCGGGTTAACCCTATTCTTGGACCTGTTCGTTTCGTGCTAGGGATCGTCCTTGCATTCGGGGCTAAATACAACTAGGAACGCCGATAGACAAGTCGGAAACCGTTGCGAACAGATACGAGACTAGTAGGATGACGGCCGTGAGGGTCAATTACAGTAATAATCAGCAATGACGAAGAGGGGTTACACCGCTCATCTAAGTGGTTGTCTGTGTGGACTTCAAGTTGGGACTCAGAACACGTGGGATAAGCGGTCTGGCTCTTTAGTCAAAATAGACATGTAGTCGGAATGTCGTCGCCCGGGCTCGGCTGCGGCTCAAGCGAGGGTAGCTGAATGAGGTGAAGATCATCGATAGATCATCTGTTACTCGAGGTTTGCATTCTCCAATGAAGTACTCGATAGAGCCTCAGCTGAGGGCTTGGTTGCATATGACCTAGACCCGGGAAGACACGAATCAATATTGTGGTAGATAACATAACCCAGGGGGGTCTAGGCCGATCTAGCGGCGTTCATCAACAACGACGTAGTAACCTCCACGCTATCGGTTTTTTTGCTGCGATCTAGTTTGGTGTGGTTTTGTATGAAGCTAAGAGATAGATCAAGTACCGAAAAGTTAGGTTGCATAAGATGGGGGAAGTCTCCAATGGGTAGATATCGGAAAGCTACAAACTGGGAAGAATAAGCTTTCAGGAATTACCGAATTTGCTAGGTGCTCCAGAGGTTGTTCCAGTCCGAACTTCTTTTCGGTGAGTTGCACACCGGGGACTCTTGCGCTTCCCCGTATACCCCCACATTTTTGCTATCCATAGCATTTACCAGGTACGTGTGCTTGGAATCATTAGCGCGGAAGAATGACCCCCAAGTATTGCTTCCTTCCAGGTTCCCTAGGTTCCTAAGGTTCCCGCTAAATCTTTAGTTGTCCGGATTTTAGTTGCCGAAGGTACTGAAACTAAGTATGGAAAGCACTAGGCATATGATTTGTTGGTGTCAAATGTCTCATCGTTAATTGGATAATCCTCGAATTTTATGGATAACCACCTTCTTTTCCTTTCATCTGTTTCGCCAAGATTATTCTCTTCTTTGCCTTTCGCGCAATAACTTCCCTTTTCCCTCTCTTTCTATATTTTTTCTTTTTTTTCTTTTTTAATATATTTTTTCGATTGATTTTCCCCTCCTCCTCATTCTGGTACCCACTTTGCAGAACATGCTGCATACGTGCAGTATCTTTTTACCTCTGCTTGTGACCTCCTTACATACAGCAGCCCCAATCAGACGTCTAGTCACAGACCTACCCAGCTAATAAGCTACCTGGAGCTACCTGGGGGCCAGCTTGTCCCTGAGAACAGGTTTGACAGGCATCAGTCTATGTCCCGTTTATGCCGTCCCCATCTGATATCTTAAAAATCACCGGCAAGGTGCGGCATGACGTCGAGCTTAGCTCTTTTTCGGTAGCCAAGCCTGTCGTCCGGCGTGGGCACTTAACCCTTTTTGATGCCTTCTTCACGATGGCTTCTCACTGGGCGCTCTCATCCATTTCAACTCCATGTGGATCCGGCGACAAGCTCTGCATCCGAACGGCCGCGAAGACGCCTTCATTTTTCATCAAGAAGAGGTTCGTATGAAAACCACGAACTTCACAGAATCGGCGCAGAACTGCTACTGGAGAGCCTAACGGGTTTGTGAGCGCAAAGTGCGGATCCTATATTTATTCATATATTAGAATGCACACGTGGTAGGTTATCGATCGTGGTAGAAGAAGGTAGGTATGGTAGGTACATATTCGCAATGGCTGGGCGGGATTGAAAGTATTGATATCCCTACCTACCTGGCTTGTAGCCTTCTTCAGCCCCTGATGGTTTTTTTTTGTCCACTTTACCTCCAGGTATCCTGATGGATTCCTTTGCAAGTGCAGCCACACTTAAACATTTCCCCGGCTCCAGCCAGCATCGTGGCATCAACCACCATAATAATTTCCACAGAACACTCGAGACCCTAAGGAGTCATGTGTATATCGTGGTCTTAGACAACGGGCTTCACTTATACCGACCATGCTGTAAATTGATACTTGGCCCAACGAGAGAGAGACCACCGTTTTCAATCACAAGCGCCCAATTTTTTTTAAACACACAAAAAAAGAGAGAAATAGAGAGCCCTGTATTCCCTTCCTTTGGTGAGGCGGACAGCGGAGTCGGGCATTTCCTCCGTGAAAAACGCCCTCCACCAGTCATCAAAACATTATGTTTTTGCTTCCGTTAGCCCAAAAGTCTCCAAAAATAACAAAATCTCAATCAATTTTTGCCCTCGTGCCATTTTGAATACCCCCTATTGCATGACACTTGTTGGTAGAGCAGGATTTATGTCCCAGGTCGGCCCGTCGCCACCATCCTAGTCCATCTAGGGTCTCCTAGATATCCGAGAGTTATACTACCCGCCGTTCACGCGTTGCGGTCCGGCCCGGCGACCGCCCCCTTCAATCCTAAACGGCAAGTATACCGCGCCTAATCTGCATCAACTCACTCTTTTCGGACTCGCGCTTCTTTTTAGGGATGGTCGTGTTTGGGCACAACCGTAGCACTAATCTCGTGTCGTCTGTCATGTGCCCGATCGATAGAAAGCTTTCTCGATCGACCTCGATCTTAACCTCTGTACCCTCCGCCTCCCTTATTGATCATAAAGGATGAATCCCGAGAACAACTCGAATAATTCGAGTTCTGCTGGTCCAGCGACACCCACCAACAGTAGAAAGGAGCGGGGTGCTATAGCAGCTCAGGTATTCCATCTTCCTTATCTTCCGTCATTAATATTTAACAATTCCACATTTAGGCCTGTGAGTCTTGCCGACAGCGCAAACAAAGATGTAGCGAGGAAAGACCAAAATGCGCTACTTGTCAGGTCAGTACTCGAAGTCTTTTCATACTCGCTCGGCTCTGTCTAGGGATGCCCCCGAGAAAGAATGACATAGATGCCGTTGGCTCTTGTCCTGTTCCCTGGTCGCGCCTCTAGTGATCTGTCGGACAGTAAGGTATACTTGATGACTAACTCCGAAATTTTGATAATAGAGAATGAATGTAAGGATGAATCGTCTTTCCCACACCCGTCTGTTACTAACCCCATCAGCTGGAATGCAAATATCGAGAGCCTCAACCGACCAAGTACGTATCGTCCGAATGCAATCTGTACCATCCTCTGATGCATTCGACGGAAATCCCGAGCCGAATCATGCTGCACATCTACGTGCCGAATACACTGACATGTTGCAGAAAAGACAAGACCCTTGTTGAGATATTAGAGCGATTGAAGAGCCTTGAAGGAGGTCTGAGGAATCTTGACGGGAAGGTTGATAGCCTCAATGTTCGAGGCACCCTTCCCCTGTCTATTTATGGCCCTATCCAATCCAGTCTTCCTCCTGCGACGCTAGACGCCAGCCGGTCCAGTGCGTGGCCTTCTGCAAATGTTCATATTCAACCTCAGACACTCTCCCCGGCATCGCCTCGAGATGTTCAGTATGTCTCTGCTACTCATAAATTGCTATCATGGCCTGTTATCCAGCAGGTCCTGGAGAATAAGGTCCCGAATCTCGACCTGGCAAGCTTAGAAAAGGACGGCGCAGCCATGCTGTTGGGTTTACAGGGCCGAATAACGTCTCTGCCAACTAATATTTACGAATCTGCCCATATAAGTGCCGAGGGCGCGTCTCTTCCCCTGCAAGTGACTTCCGCGAGTCAAGTCGATGGGATGCAGACGGGCGGGTTGGGTATGAACTGGGAGACGATGCAGCGGCTTACTAAGTCGTATTTTGACACGTTCAATTTTGTATACCCGATCTTGGACCGACAATTCTTTCAATCCGAAGTCTTGTCCACCATCGCGAACCAAGGTTTCGACGAGAGCAGCTCTTCGACATTGGCATGTTTGGTATTCGCCCTCGGCGAAGTCGCTGTTAGCGCCGTGCAGGGTGCTCCCCTGAGGGTAAGCCTCAGAATATTCCGTTTATTCACTCGTATTACACAGTTCCGCATGTGCTGTGATGCTTTAGCCCGTCTTTAAGACATGGTTTGATTATGCGTTGGTTAGGGATAGCTGCTAATATGATATACGTCTAGACACACAAAGGTCGTCCTAGTGGTATCAGAGGAGGGACCGTCGAAAGACCGCCAGGATTGCTATTCTTTAACGAGGCTAGGAAGCGAATGGGATTCAATCTGACGGAATGCAGTTTAGAGAATGTGCAAATGTTCTCATTGGCAGCGTGAGTATCCTTCTGGCGGAAATATCTATCACCACTTACATTCTCCGATTTCTAGTATTTATTACGGGACATGTTGCCATCATTTGGTAACTAGAGCCAATCCCGGTTAATTATCTAGACTTGCATACTGATTGATGTAGGAATTCTGGCGCATGACGACGTCAGCGTCCCTTGCATGTCAAGCTTTGTTGACAAGGTATGTATCACATCGGGATTGAATATATCTAAATGGGGGTCATATTAACCATAAATGTAGTAACCCGGAGGAACTAACGACACATCGAGGTGACCTAATCCGGAGAGCCTTCTGGCACTGCTCCATAATGGAGACGTAAGTCGCTTATCTACATTCAGTTTTACTCTAGATTGCGACTAACTGGTTGCAGATGTCTGAACATGGAGCTGAATATTCCCCAGACTGGGCTGAATAAACTAGAGTCACTAGTCGGATTACCCGATTTCAGCGGCTCGTTCTCCGAGGAGGATTACATGGGAAACCAAGCGTCCCACTTTCAAGAGCATTTCGCTTCTCAAATCGTTCTTCGGCGGCTCTCCGTGGAGTTTCATACGACATTAACTAACGGTAAGTCATGTTCGTGAATCTTGTGGCTTGTGGACGGTATTGGTGGTTCAGTAAGAGACGCGACTAACCGAATTTCCAAAGCATTTGGCCCTACACACCTTCCGGTCGAGCCGCCAATATCTTCGGCGGCCGTGATGATGAAGCAGATGGCGGCACAGCTAGACCAATGGAGAGGGTTATTACCCGTATATTTGCGATGGGAGGAAGAAAATCCGGGAGCGTTCTCTAACCCAGCAGATGAATTATACGACGACCAATCGATGTACCCATCCCCGGTTCCGGATCTCCACACGAACTTCATGTTCTCGGCGGACCTCGACAATCCACCTGTAAGTTACCCTTACGCGGTAGATATACAGACCGCCAATCTCAGGACACGATATTACTACGTTAAATATCTCGTCTACCGGCCGTTCATCTTCAAGGCCCTGCACCACCCGGAGCAGGTCACGCGGGACGACGCGGAGGCCATCGCGGAATGCCTGAAAGCCATGCTGAAGTGGCCCATCACGATGTCGCCGACCTGCTTCCACAAGAGGCTGATCCCTTGCCTATTCTTCTGGTCGCAAAACCTGCTAGGCGTGCTCCTCATCCTGCACCTGACGCAGCAAGTACCGATCCTAATGCGGATACGGGCGTCGATGATGGGGACCAAATTCGACCAAGACGCTAACGAGACGGCCGTGCTATGCATCGACTGGATACGAGACCTGAAGGACACAGACGCGACCGCGCTATGGTGCTGGGAGATTCTAAAGGGTATCTACTCGCTCGGGGACGACACGTGATCGCCCCCTTTTCTTTTTCTTTGTTCAATAGTTGGTTTCTCCTTGGGTTTATATCATACGAGGGGCATATAGCAAGCAGCAAATTTGGAACGAGAGCGAAAGAAACTATTCTTGTGTTTAAATGGACCAAGGAGGGAGGGAGGTCATTTATCACTTAACAACAACAACATCATCATCAACAACTATATATCTTGACACCTATCTACTACATCCGAGGATTTTGTTTCTTTTCTCAGCCGGCGCTAGGGAGCTTTTGCGGACTATTTTAAGAATTCCCTGGTTTTTTTTGTTAGTTGTCAAAAATGTGAAAGGGGTGATTTGATATATCTGCATTGCTGGGCGAAGGATCAAATGGCCATCTGTTTTGTGGAAATCCTTTTTTTTTTTGTTTCTTCTTGACTTTGTTGGGAGAAAGAAAGCATTTACAGTAGATCTTACTTGAAAACTTACCCCGGCTTCTAAGGCGACTGTCAATTATGCCTTGTCGGGGTATTGCTACCCAGTTTCTCTCCTGGCGTCTCTCGTGAGGGTCTTACAGTGATTTTGATAAATTTCTAGACGGCGTGGCTACTTTGAGGTGTGATGACACACGTGAGGTAGCTATATCCGGTGGATGACCAATTTCGGGTGTCTGACGACTCCTTGTCTACCACACTGATCATCTGATTCCCACGTCAAGAGGACATAGGCACTTAGAAATACTTAACTTGTAGAAGGGAAAAAATTATATTGTCTGATGCTAGTTGATGCGTTGTTCTTTTGAGAAAGGATATAATAGTATGTCCGTTTTATTGGGACGAGGCGCACAGAAACTACGATATACTTACTTATACAGGTATCATAAGGTTGGCGAAGCGTCCGACCATATCCTAGAAATCCTCGCCCGTACGTTAGTGATCTATCCGTCAAGATGCAGGCCAGCGAGTGCACGATTAAGCTATGCCAACGGGGTTTCCAGGGCCCTACCGACAGTCTCTTTTTCTAGCGAGGCCGACCCACGAACGAGCCCCATTACGATTATAAGCGAGTACGATGATATCTCCAATGAAACCGATCTCCCACAGTTCGCGCGGGCATAATGCCGGATCGTCCTACACCCTTGGGTTCACTGATAGAACCTTCGTTAAGAAGCTCGGGCAACACACGCAGTGGCAACTCTTCAATCCATTTTAAGATCAGGCTGAGGCAGTGGGTCGGGCGCTCAAACTCTGCGATATCTTGGGACAGGAATTTACCCCGTTAACATACGTCATGTAATGCTCCCAAATATGATGCCAGGGTCAGCGCAGGTGGATTTGGTGATCTCGCAGGCTTTTTAGCACCATCGTAGGCGAATGTGGACCTCAACCATCGCGCTGGGAGGACCCCGACAAATTTATTCCCAGCTAGACTGGAATTCCATTCTACCCCGTCAACCCAGCTCCCACATGAGGAAAGGCTCAAGTCTCATCTGCAAGCTTCGTGCGGTGTAAAAGGCGGTCAGCCGCATTGCCGGCATGTAAAGATGCCCCTGCATGAACCGGCGGGGTTTCGCTGTTCTCTGGAAGCATTGGAGTTCAGTAAGTCAAGGATTTGAACTGAGCTGTGCCCTTCGTCAACCCATAATGAAATTTTGACGTCGAACCGGTCCCGACAGGTTAACCTAAGGGTGCTGACCGGAAAGTGTTGTGTGCAAGAACTATCCACTTGACACACAACTAGGGAAGTTTTTGGCTGTGGAGGGGGGGTTTGTCTTCGGTTTTTTGGATTTTACGGTTGATCCCTTTTTAACTTAGGGAGATAGGTATTCCGTTAGTTCATGGTGTTGAGGGCCTGGGCAGCGTTTATACGAAACCCAATCGGGCTAATGCATCCGAACAAGCCGAACGATCCCCAAACCTGTTCAATAAATGATTAAGGCTACCGCTAAGAGAGTCAAAGATAGTCAAAGATGGCAAGAGATATGTTTGACGTCCGAGCGATAAACTTGGAAATATTCGGTACGTAGGTCATGATATGTAGGTACATAGTATGATGCCGATGGACCATCGGAAGTCAAACTCTGAAGAACTGCTGTCTTGGCTGTGACCTGTCAGATCAGTCTAGACTGTGCCTAAGACTCGAACTGGGAGAAGCAGGCGAAGAGCGTTGCACTGCATTGAGGCTTCAGTCGGATTTCTTATTAATCTGCAGCTATTACCTGGTTACTTTTATTGAAGGGCGATCGCACGCGCCTTTTCGTGTGCGGTGCGGTGGTATTGTGGATGCTATTCGTGGCCTAATAAAAACAATCTGACGTCGGGCATCGGTTCGAAAGTGGAAAAAGAAAGCATATCACTGCTTTGAACAATGTGTGGTTGATTGTCTCTCTTCGCTGAAGGAAAGAAGAAGAAAAATCATAATAATAATGAAAATAATACTGATTAAACCTTGGTAATAATAAGGCGTATAATAAGTAATAACATGAGAGAGAGATCAGACGAGCGCTTTGACATGGACGAAACCCAAATTTGCGCTTTGACGCGACTACCTAGGTACCTTCGGCCATTTCGGGGGTGTAATCCATTAATGAGATCGATAAGGGTCTAAGCGCACGTCGGAACAAAATTTATAGATGTACCCTAGATCTCGGTTGATGCATACATACATTTTATACTACATATGTATTTCCTAATACCTTTTTGTTAGGCCCAGTACAAACCTCCTACTGTACATAATAAAGTATGCAACCCACATCCATGTGTTCTTACCTCCACACATTTGATATCCCATACAGTCCATATTACCAGCTTCGAGGGAAATGCATGTAAGATATTAGTTTCTCTCTAGCCCCGCATAGCCGTTTCAACCTAATGAACTTATCTTACTCAGGTACAGCAAATACGTTCAATAGTTAGCAGGTGCAGGTACATCTACTACGTATTATATGTAGTATTTGATCAAAACGAAGAAGAAAAACGTATGTTCATAATTCATGGTACGATGTGAAATGGCGTCTTCTCGATGACTGGGTAAATTATCTCGATACAGATTCTCCCCACGATCTAAACGGAGGGAAAGCAGTGATATCTTTAAGAATTCTTTTGATCCGTGACGATGCTCTGGTTATTAAGGTGTTGAATAACATCTACATACATATGCAGATATGCAGTACCTTCCTATTATTTTATTCTTGATTTCCCTTTAGGTTCTTGGCCTTCGACGCCGACTGGATGGAAACACATCCACAAAGGTGCAGTAGTCGCCCGTTAAGTAAACCCACTTCAACAGCGGCTCATGCAAGCGCGTTCGGTAACAACATGCGAAACTGGATTCTACATGCCTTACTAAAGTAAGATGTGGTTTTTTTACCTAGGTAGGTATTATCGTAAACTTACCCTATTTCTATCATCGCCCGTAGCCCACACCACGTGCCCCTTCACACGCAAACTTCTTGATCCCCCAGTTTCAGAGACCACCTTATATCCATCGTTATATCCATTTAAGTAAAACCTCAAGTCTATTTACGGCCTAACTTAGCTTCGATCCAGTTAGACTTCCGCGGAGTAACACAACTTCGGACATATCGCTAATCTTTCTAAGGGTCTCTCCGGATCTGCTTTAGGTAGTGTCCACCATGCTACGTCGTACCAGGTTTCTTCGCAATATCAATGTCACCTTTCACTCAGGAATCATTGTGGCTTTATTAGTTTGCCCGGTCGATTTTCCCGGATAGAATATCTTCTATGCGAGTCAAACGTGCTCGTGTTACATTTCCAACGCTGACAGGGCCTCTTGGCGTTCCCAAAGTCCCGAATACTGCGTATAATGTTGTCCTTTTTCCAGGGACTCAGCCTGTAGATTTCCCGAGATCTATCAAATTTTGTTGGTTGCAGAAGGGGGAGCTTTAGGATCTTCTCTTCTACTTTCGAAGCTACCTAATATGCAGCACGCTAGCACCCTAGTAAAGGATCGGCGGCCACGTACTGCGGCCTGTTCGGTAGATCGACTCGGATGCCGGGCAAAGGAAGCGAGAAGCCACAATTTGAACGCCTCGTTTTTTTTTTGTTTAATCGCAAATCTCCTAACTTGAGGCTTCCTTACATGTCAGCATGCATGTCTGTGTGTCTAGTTGGCAGCTCAGCCTTGCAGGTCATAATTAATGCTAGCCGATCAGTTGTTTCTACCAGCTTGAAACTTGTTCAGATCTGGGGACTATGATGCTATGAGCTCCTTATTTCGCGGAGCCGAGAGAATTCGGCGAGGTGGCGAATCCGGCCATTAATCTCTGTGACTTCTATATCGGGTCTAAGGGGCACTGATATAGCTCTTTTCGTATAATTTCTTGCGAATGTCTTTCGACTTCTGTACACATCTAGGTCGACGCATGACGACAGATTTCGGCGGATATCCTTAGCGAGACTGGGCTCTTACGGGGGTGTTCTATCACCCGGATTGAACCACATGTGATATTAAGCGACTACGATACTGGACGAACTCATGCTGCCAAGCCCCACTTGATTGCAAACTACTGGGCAAGCTTTGAGGCATTTTGGGCCGTCACGTTTGTGCTTTGAGGTTCAAAGCATCTGATATAGACTAGATCACAGGGATGAGGGGACCCCTTGATAGACGGGCCAATCAGAAAATCAAGGACAAGAGATTCGGCAATGTCACACATACACATACAGCAGTCTAGCAGCTCTAGCGTTATTGTTTTGGCGCTATTCGACATGACGGATCTTGAGATTATCGTCGTTGCTGTCAAAGCGATCTGGCGGGCACAAGGAAGGAAAAAGAGTCCACTGTTAGCTTCAATCACACACTGGAGAGATTGGTTACGGAAATAGTCCCGACGTAATAGTTTAACATCGTCATAATGGGGGGGAAAACCTGTTTACATAGCTCGAGGTCAAGCTATTTCCAGATAGGTCAAAGCCTGTCAATGTGTCGTCGGTAATGTCTGGTATAAATGATATAACAGGAGCAAACCCGACCCTCAAATAATTTCGAAAATTTCCGACGTTGATGCAAAAGCTCACCAAGACACCGGGCCGCGGTTGGAATCCCGCAGCGGCGTCTGCAGTCAATAGTCAATGTATGAAGTACCTAGGTACCTAACTATTGTGTTCCCCAGTTCTCGGCCAAAGCTCGCTAGACCAGGGGTATTCTTTTTTTTGCTTTTACGCTTACTACGTAGTAGCCGCCGCACAGAGGTTGCTAACCATACGGGGAGGTTGTTGATTATTTGCTTCTTCGATCCCTATCTTCATGGCCTCATCGCGATTGTAACTCTTGCGATGTTCAGATCACTTGTGGACCCAAGGTATTAAGAAATCACGAACAATGCGAAGCGTCGAGGGCTAGAATGCAACGGAAATTTAGCTGGTTAATATCACAACTATGCCCATGCAGACCCAAAATCGGTAGCATGTAACCGATATCATGTAAATGTTCTCAGCTGATTCCGGGATGAGATGTTTTGCATGAGAGCCGAAGGGGTGTATTTTTGATATCGCTACCTTATATACTGTCGCAGGTTGTTGTTTAATATTAATAATTTGTTGCTTGTTGGAGATTTGAGACATGGGGAAGCTCTTTTCATCATCTCTTTCTCTCTTTCTCCGGAGATTCAAGATGATAAAATATAATGAGACAAACTCCAAGTTGTAAGTATGCAGATCTCCAGGTTTTGATTCGACATATGGCGACCTCGTGGCATTTCTTGCTTAGTTAGATGTTAGATCGGCTCTTCTGGTTGGTGGGCCTAGTCACTTATGATGTACATGATGGTGTACGCCGAGCTAGGTGTTTCGTAACTAAAGTATCAAAGTATTCGAGCTTTTCTAAATTCTAAATTCTACCCCTAACATAATAACATATTAAAGTACTAACTTACTAACTTACCTAGGTAGGTATCGTCAAATCCATCTTTTTTTTAATAGTCTTTTTTTAATAGAATATTGCTACCTTCCTAAGTAGATTCAATCTGATAAAGTTAATCTATTACTTGCATAGTTAAAAACTAAAATCTGATGTGCGCGACTCAAGCAAGTGACGGACGCAGCATCCGAGTTTGTTGTTACCTGTGTCTGAATAGGTAACAAACCTTATGTAACCAAAGATGGTTGAAACGTAACGGCGTATATTGTGTACCTCCTACTCTCTCTTACCATTACTTTTAGCCCGCCTTTTCCCGCGTCTGCCGTTTATTAGTAACCGCTAGATAAACACCGAGCGCGTTACCAATCCGCATTTATCGCAATTAACGTGCACAGGGCTCGCTTATTAAATTAAAAGACAACCGCCTCATCGTCGACAGCTTTAACGTCGTCCCTCCATATAATATAAGCACAGTGGAAATTCTTAGGCGAACCCCAACTTCGAGCAGGGCTACATCACCAAACAGAGCAAGCCCAAGGGTACCGAAAGTGAATTTGCCTTGCATCATGCCCAAGGGTTTGTACACATACATACATGCATGCATGCGTACCCCTGGTCCGGTTACTCGATCGGAGAACCTTGAGGATCTCCTTTCCCTTGTAACCTTTTCCTACATAGCACCTGAATAGCTACATATTTACACTTTCATTCCTTTCCATTCTTGTCATAATCAGGCGTTATAACCAGGTCTACACAGATAGTAATACGTATTGCCTAACGTTCAACCTCCTTATCATTAGGTATAATCCATACCATGTACGTATGTATATATTGTTGTTATTGATCACTATTCCTAAATTATCCACGTTCATGTTAGGTAACCCCCGCTCCCTACCTGTTCTCGGCCCCTCACTAAGAGAGCCCTGAACCACTATTTTATTTTATTTTATTTCAATCATTTTTGGTTTTTATTTTTCCAATTTTTAATTTTTAACTGTTTTGTTTCTCCCTTCAGGGATAGCTATCTCACTCCAAGCTTTCTCTTTTTAGCCCTGGTCGAAGTCCGACCATGCTTCATCGATCGTCTGATGGAGCTAGATTTGCTTAGGCCCCGTTTGTCATACGCACATAGATTATACATGGCTTCTTGTATGTTTCTCATGTACCTTTTACCATGGTCGTCGATAATGGACCTGGGTGTTGAGACGTATTGTGCAAGCGCTGTCTGTCAGAGCTCTCAGACATGGGTAATCTCTCTTTTTGCTTCCTCTATCGACCCATGTCGTCTTCTCTTTCAGGGTCTTCCCGGGGTGGCTCCAGATTTTTTTATATTCACTGTCTCTTTGCCTTGTAAGGTGTACCGCGTTCGTTATGGTATGGATGTATTGTTGTTCCCGTCCCACTGAATGTGGTGTTCAGCCTGCTTCATCCATATGCCTAATTTATCACTTACACCCACATTCACCCTCACCCACACCCACACTCTCTTACAACTCGTACATAAAATAATTATATCTCTCTCACGCGCGCGTGCACGCACACACAGGGACCAGGCTGACCACACCTTAATAATAACTGTTATATATTGATCTCTTAACATACCATACCTACAAGGTAGTTTGTACGACTTGGTGCTTCTGGAAAGCAGCTCGGCCTTTGTACATCTCCACTCTCCAGAGATTTATATAAGTAAGCTAGGCATGCCGTCACGATCTCTTTTCAGGGCTGTCCTAGAACTCTACTGCTACAACTGCTAGTCGCGAAAGCTTAGACTACACATTACTTGGAACTTAACTACCTCTTCCGAAATTCTCGGGACAACATTTCAGACCATCTCAATTTAACAAGAGAGTGTGGATATTAGGGTATGTACACGACCAATTTCTTCACACATATATAAATCTGAGCTAATCCACTTACTGATGAACGATGTAGTTTCACTCAGTCACCGTCATACAGAATTCACGCATACAGACAAACAAAATCCCACTGTATATTATCCATCATACTTAATCATAATCATGTGTAACTTCACAAAAAACTATTACATCTACACTTCATGTCTAGACCCAGGTGCTCACTTTTTCCGCACATCTATAGACGGCAACCGGAAACATGCTTGCCCAAGAGGACCACATGAACGGTATATCGTACAGCCAGGACAATGTCCATTGTGTGGGTGAGGGACAAGAATATACAGCATTCATCCACGACTGCGAAGCTCAAGATCAATGGCCCTCATACTCACCTATTAACATACCTTCGCCGATGGCCATATACTGTTCTAGCAGTTTTCAAGGGCATCTTAATGCATAATTGTCCCGTGCTTGGCTATTACTCGATATCTTGGGTCACTTCCTTTTTTCTTCTTACCGGTTCGATCCGATTATCATGGCAAGGAGTTAAAGGGAAAAGGGTGACTGCCCCAGTTTTTAGACATCTCGTGGATTTTAGTGGACAGCCCGCTCGATCACAACGGCGAGAGAGCGTCAATCTCACGGCATATGCTTGTCGTGTAATACTGGGGCCCGGCTACCGTAATATGGTACTAGTGGAAGCAGATGAGACCAACATTGGAAAGGGAGGGGACGGGCTCGGTCCGCAGAGACCCAGGTTAGAAGCACTCCCAGCAACGAGCACCTCTCAAGTCGCTCTACAGATGAAAACTTGTTCATTGGAGAGGAGTCGCATCATTATCTTGGCGCGGATTACTATGCGGCGTACGGGTCATTATGGGTTTCAATTATAGTTGGGTGACACACTTCGAGACGGGCATGACGGCCCTCAGGGGTGTCATTGGGTAGTAAGATATACAGCATTACTTTCCTGCGGGACCACATCTTACGGACTGATTATCTAACTATGCTCATCTACATTTGTCTATCGGACGGCGTTCGGAGGGGAGGGTCGGTTCGGGTTCGGTTACATCTGGTGGGATGCCTCACTGGCGATGGTCTCGATAGCACATTATCTTATAGGTACTCTAAAACAAAAACCTATGTGTATATTTCCCCTCATCATGAAAGTGCTCCGTAACAGGAGTGGTTGCTTGGTTGCACTTCTGTTCAAAGATAAGGATATGTGAGGCCTGGAATCGTGTGTACCAACGGCTACGACGCATTCTTTCCCTTGTTTTGCCTACATTTGAGTTGATGGGGTGTTTACAACGCTCGCCTATATCCTCCGTTGCTGCGGGTTCGTCTTCCCATGCAGCCACTATCAAATGGATGGTGGAGTGAAGTTATTTTAGTTGGCTCACATGACCATCCTTGACCGAAAGTAGTGAGGTCGAACGAATATGGCGTGCCGACTGTGCATATAGCAGAGGACAAATATATCCCTGGTTACGCCTTAGCCAACGCGACACACCGAGTGCGACCCAATGACCTTTCTCGAAACATGGGGACGGTAGATCTCGTAGGTAAGTCAACTATAGGGGTCCTTCATATAGAAGCCCGCTCCAGCTGCGGCCGGGTTATAACAGAGGCCATGTAAGCCACCACCCTCTTTCGAAAGTCTAGGTCGATGGAGCCGTAAATACATAAAATGCCGAATTTGCTATGACTCTCTCCTCCTCTCACATAGGCTACTACGCTGTGATTAGACGAGATACCAAGGTAGCCTAGACCATTTTACCTGGTGAAGCAAGGGATGGGTATATCTGACTGGTCTCATTGCCATCGGCATAGTCGTAGAAACGTAATCCATATTAATAGACTTCCGATGAAGGAAATGGACTAGCTACAAAAAGGCCTGATACAATTGCCCGTAAGCTGCACGTCCATAGCCCGCTCGATAACTCCCCACACCCTTCCATTCGAGAGAAAACGTGGTACTGACGCCCGTGTGGCAAGGCAGGCTCCATTCTCTGAATGGCAGGCCACGGACTCGACCTCGCGCGACCACACCCAGCTCTTGCAGGGTCCCATCAGTGCTGGGTTCCACACGTCCGGCTAGGCTACTGAGGCTATTCATCCCGTGTTGGCGACTCGGACGGGATGTGGAGCCCGCAGCGCTGTCAGTCGCTTAAACGTAACGACAGTCAGCTTGCTGGGCCCATTAGAGGCTCTATAGGGCCGAGACTCCCAGAACTTGCGCAAAGAGGGGACCAGATCATAAGGCAATGTTGACAATATAGCTAGAACATATACCACCATTGGTTCCGAGGTGAATAAAAGACGACTACGGATAAGATAACGAGGTGTGAGGGCGATGACGTCTTTAGCGAGTAATTAGGGCATGAAGGAGCACTCGGGAACAATATGACTTGCATGATACATCTCGTTGATCATCATCATGGGAGGCCCCGTTCTAAGTAGATGTAAGATAAGCAGCCAAGGTAAGTAAGGTAGGCTCCAGATGGTCTCCCCTCCACCAAGCCACCACACCAACAGAGCATAGACGTAACACGTACACGTACACGACGGCTGCAGGCACCGAATCATCTGCTAGCAGTAACTTGTAAGACACCCCATCAGCCTTAGCGCCGGCTAGAAACTATTCCAGAGAGAGGTAAAAATGCGGAGAATGCTGGTCATGCTGTCGTCGAGAATTTGTGAGTTGCAAATCCCCGACTTTGATGATGGCTAGAAAGGGTAGAAAGCGGCACGCGTTGGGCAAATCGGCAGCAGGACATCCAGCACTCACGTAACTTGGTACTTGATGCTGTCCTAAGCCACGAAATACAGGCTAATGCATCTACGATGGGCCGTCAAACCGCATCTGGTAAAACATCGGGAACCGATAGGCAGAACATATCCATTAGTTCGAAAAAGGGAAAGGGTCAAGACGTGGGACTGGCATCCCAGCCTTTACATCCCGAGCCGTGGCGGTCCAGAAAAAACAAAGATGTACGTAGTAGGGAGGCTAAGAAACAAACACAAGACCATCGAATTCTGGTAGCGAGGCCCGGTGCGGACGGACCCCTTTTCGCTAACGCCATGGCGCGCCATTGTGCGCCGCATGTAATGTAAACGTCGCAACTCCGAAATTGTTCGCGGGCTGGTCACCACTCACAGAGCAGAGAAGAGAGAGAAAGAGGGAGACGAGGACGGAGACGGAGACAGATATAGAGGGATATCTCGAAACTTGTTATGGCTCGACACAAGCTGCTGCAAGATATCCCGTTTCATTATGCAAAAGGCCGCAGTAATAGACAGATTGCCGGCGCGTAATGATCCTCTCCCATTCCGGATATTCGTTCGCAGTAAACTGTAACCTACGATGGCATATGTGTATATGAGCAAATCTTGAATAGGCTATGTGATACGGTATACCTAACATTTTCTCTTACTCCTTTGATTGTGTGAATCGTTTAACGGTTGGGGTTGGGGCTAGGGATGAAGTTGGTAATATATCATTTTGATACATAATATCCATATATATGAACGGACGTTTCTCGTTCGGCTAGCCTTTTTCTTGCTTCATACCCTTGATTATGGTTAGTGTCAAAGATAAAAAAAAAGAAATGGGTGGCTACATATGTACATACACGTATGTACGTAGGCAATACTATGTAAGTACCGATCCCAACCACTGTCCAGTGAGAATCGAGCAGAAGCAGACCCGGGAAGTTAGTACGGAAAAACAGTCCCGGAGCGATGGCTTCCTACTAAAGATACATAGGAAATGTTGCTTTCGCTTCCAAGGTTGTTCCTGATATAATGGCCCGTGCATACTATATTGTAGATCTTCGACTGTTTGTGATTCGTTACATTTTCGAGTTAGGTTAGCTTAGTGTCGGGTTAGGGTTAGGTATCCATCATTTTCATGTACAACATACGTCGGGATGATACGAAGCCACTTAGGGTTAGGGGTATTCTGTTAACCCATGTCTCCCCTTTATCGAGTTCGCACTGTGACATCCGTTTCCATCACTTGCATACTCCCGTCTCCTACCACAACTCGTCCGTTCCGGGGTCGATTCTATACACCCCGGCGACTCAAGTACGGAGTACGGTGGACACCCCCTCCCCCGTTAGCCTCGTGGTTCTAGCTCCGCTCCGTGATTTTATGTTAGAGAAGTTTATATGTCCTGAACTCTCGGTTCAAGACCTCCTGAACAAAATTATATCTTGGCTAGGTGCCGCATCAGCCTCCCCAAAGCGGAAGAGATACCTTCCTCTTCCTATCTGTCTACTATTAGGCAGCGATCAGGAAAAGAAATGGTTGCGCTCATCCCAGGAGGAGTTCAATTTAAGGCTGAACATTACATAATACATGGACGAAATGTTTATTCCCTCGAATCGATACCAAATGACCACAGACCAGTCTTTACAAAGAGAACAGGAACACATATTCCGGTAGCTACTTCGGGTCATATGCAGCCTTCCCGTCACCTATCGCTAGATACGTGCTAGCTTGTTATCTAGATGCCAGCTGAGCTCGGCACGATATTCTTCTGGAGAACCCTGTACGTAAGGGTACAAGCCGAAAGATCTGGTTGTGAGGCCCATCCGTACCTTGCCTCTCGCAGGCCTCACCCGCTCGCGGTATCTCATCCAATGCTACCATTGGCACATGGATTCGAGAGCTTAGATCCACCCTCACACCGAGATCTTGTAAGGCTTCTTTAACAGGGTTCTAGGAAGTATTTAATGTATTAATGCCTTCCTATTTTGCGATACTCCCTACTCTCTAATTGGCTCATACAAGAGCTGACAATACGCGTGGACTAGTATGCAGCAATCCAAAAATAGGAGCCCAAGTCTAAGGATTGGGTATCGACATGTACCTGAGGCTTCCCTCATAGGAGCGACCGTGACTTGAGATACATCCGGTAACAATGAATAGCGAGGCCGATCTATCTCTTGTTACTGGGAGCCAAAGCTTGCCTCAATCACGGCTAACGTAAGCACCGCATTTTTACAGGCTGTTATCTGCACCACACAGACATAATGGACACCTAGCCTCCTGAATTTATTCCCTGGTGGATCTTGATTGCCCCTTTTCCCTCTCCTTCTCTCAATAGGCGGAGACGAAAACCACACATTTAACCAACTATCCCGCAATACGTGTCAGCTTTATAATTCTTCTAAATTCTCGAGAGGAAGCCGAATACCAATCCCACGAGGTCCAAATTTTCGACAATGTGTGCTTATGGGAATATCACGGGTATGAAGAGATCGAAATACGACTGAATTTGATTCCATCCCTTTTGGGCATTAAGGATTGAAATTTTTTCTGGGGACGTCGGCGTTGGTGGCGATTCGACAACGAGAATACAACGTCGAGGACAGCACAACATCAACTACCCACTGGAACAACGACATCTAGGAAAATATCTATTGGGACGACAAACTTCGTACACTCAACATTCAAAGGAAATGGGTTCGAATGCGCACCTTCATGTTAACCGCCCATCACACCAAATCTCACCGCCTGGCCAGCATTGGAGGACCAGATGACCACCCCCAATAGATGACGAAGAAGCTATCAATGTGGCCACCAGCTAAGTGGTACTTAGATCATGGTTATTATTCAGGAAATATCGAGTTAAAAATGTTTCTAAACCCAGTTCACCGCTCGGTCGGCAACAACATCTTAGAGCGATTATCTTGCAACAATTTAACAATAAAACCCGGAGAACCGAGAAGAGAGAATTATAGACAACTTACCATGCAGAACGTACCCCATATCTACTCATCAAATCATCTGATAGACGGCGTAATTCGAACTCTAGAATTTAAAAGGCACAGCACGTCGATCTGACACGACAAAAGGATTCCAACTCCAACATATATCAGTATGGTCTGACCCTTCGGGATGACACAGGCTCGAAATGCTCATTCTACGATACGTGGTGTCAGAAACTATATCCTCTAATCGACTTTTAACTCATGGGCCAGTACTATTAACCAGCAGGCCTAACTTTTCTAATTCGGATTCTTCGCCGTTGTCTTCGAACGAGTTTCATACGATTCGTTGAGCAGAAACTGTGAATGTTGTCTTACAACCATAATATTTACTTCCCATATCTGATCATCACCCTCGCGAGTCGCGACATTTTGGGGGAACCAGAGCAACGCCGACGAGGGAAAAAGTGCAGCCTTATCTATTTTTACTGCATTTTATCCCCCCGGCAGTGTATAATACCTTTTGGACCTTAACACGATCAAATATATCCAGTTTCGTAGTCGATATAGGCGCAAACTCGAACTCGTTTCTGCACAACTGCGTCTTTCGATTGCGGCGTCTTTCGATACCCATAGCTAGAGCTGGGTTCATAACTAAACTTCTAACTCGAGATGATCCTTAGCCAGCCTCGTATATTCGACAAACAAGGGGAATCGACGAGCACTTTCTAGGAGTCAAAACTTACGCTGAGGAGATCTAGAAAGGGAAAGAACTGGTATTTCGTTAGGAAATTGGTGGCCCCTTTAGCACTACAGTCGAATCGTTATGTCGAAATGGAAACATCATACCCCGCGACAAGTAGACGTCGAATCCATATTACTCAAAGACCCGGTGCCCCCTAACACTGTCGAAGGAACCATCGCTAGCTATTTACCGAGATGGCCAAGACGACTAAGTTCTAGCGTACCTTTTTTCACGTTTCCTCTACTACTTAGATGCAGATCGGATGCTTCTTTAGATTCAGGTCCGTACTAATTTGCGAAAGCGAACGACTACGCCTTTATGTCGTCAAAGGGTCTTCGGATTGCGTATCCATACTTTGTAGAACTCTTCAACTCTAGCACACCAGTGGGCGATATGAATTTATAACGAGACAGCATTGCTCGGAATCCCGTGGCTTAACGACTTCGACTCTCTCGATTTTCTCTAGACGGAACGCACCGCTCTATGGTTACATGAATCCGCCCAAAGGCTTTACGAAAGATTGGAGACGGAGGATGTAAAAGAATTTATGATGTTAATAGAAGTTGGTTATAGTAGAGCGTGGTTGTGCGGCCCGACGAGACGATATTCCCAGCCTCTTATGACAAGCAAGACCGAGTGCTCTTCTGTTCGCCGAAACTACGAAACCTAACCTGCTGTGGACGACTCCGGATTGCTAATGTAAGGGAATGTCTGAACAAGAATTATACTTCATTTCAGCCGAATGGTGGCGGTATTCGTGTGATATCTTGGGACGACATTACAAGAATGAGGCGACAATAAGTTTTCAGTCAACTCGATACCCAAGGATCACGCTCGATACAAACGTCACATCTACCTTTCAATATTTGTATACAATGCTTAGAGACGATGGAGGCCGCTCTCGCAAGGAATGCCCGCTCGGAATATATTCCCAGGGACCCCCTGGATTGTAAGATGGGGGTTTCAAGAACGAGGTAAAAATCAACTAGGGCTGTATTCGTTGTGCCAATAGAGCTGGGTGCATGGATTGTATTTCGACCTTTCTTGCTTCATGTCCATGCTAGCTACCTTTCTGCTCGATATTTCGATTATTTGGCCGAACTTCGTCAGTTCAGTATGGACCATCATCGAGACAATCTCACACCTAGCTTTCCGAGAAAGTCGAATATTCACCAGCCAATGCCTCCTGGTTAAGCAAAGTTTGTCCTTGCGCGTCTCAATATACGTATCAAGTGGGAGAATTCATGGATCAGGCATCAATATGCAAGAACACTAGTTACTATGATGAAATGTTGTTGAGGGAGATTAAGAACTACGACCCTGACAAAAACGAATACCGAAGAACGGAAGTAGTTCCGTCGCAGTTCTTAAAACAACTGGAATGAAGGAATCTGTTTCTGACTGCAAGAGAAATGGATCGAACGGCCGAAAAAAAAAAACAGCCCATACGGATGCCAAAAAGGGGAAATAAGACGGTCGATCGAAACTAATCCAAACTAACAACCATCACCACCGAGGTTGAATACGTGATCTTGTAGATCAGTAGCCGAGGATTAGGACGGATATTAACAGAAGGCCGAATTATGATAAAAGGGAAAATCTTCTGGAAAGGGTTGGTTTTCAATCTCGATCTCCAATTTCTCTTTGCTCGAGTAACTATCATCTCATGGCCGCCTTTGAAATTCGGTTGACATGTTCAGGGATTGGATTTGTTTTCTGACTGGTGATAATATATGCACAGTTTAATAGCCATTAGGCATCCTTCGATTTACGACTACGTTTAATACATTCGATTCCTCCGGCGTTGTCGAGACCGTCACTAGCCCCTATTACCATTACACGATCACGGATACGACTAGCGAAGTTCGATGTTTTGATTCAAGGGAAAGCACACTTCCTTCTAAACCAGTGGAGTGGTTCTATGTTCTCAAAATACCTGTCGTGGCCGTTACCGTTGTCTGAGATGGATTCTGGCGACTCCAGGTACGGTATTTTTGGCCTTGCTGGCGGACTCGACTCCTGACAGGATGGCCGTTGTTGTCATAACCGGGGATATATTATTGCCGTCTGATTTATCCTAGAATGATCTGCCTCCAGAGCCTTGAATGCGATAGGTACATCTAAGATGGCAGCTAACTACTGCCCATGGTTTACCATTAGGCTAAGTAGGCCCGCGGCATGGTCCCTTAGGCCGGACGGTAAGCCGACCCAGGTTCTGGATACTTCTCCTTCACATCAATGGTGGATTCGTGGTAAACAGTTAGGGAGGCTCTGGTCGCTACCTAGGTAGTGTTGTTCGAGAAGGCGGATATTCTGATTCAGGCAAATAATATTGAAATTCCGTAAACTCAGGCCCCCCGGCCGAAGTCGTTGAATATTAGGTGGCTGGGTACCTACACCATGTATCTACCACACATCCAATATGTACTATCTACGAACCGCTACAACCTTCCGATAACTTGACCTTTTAATACACAAGAATGACACCCATAACGTGCGTCTATTTTCAACAGAAGTGGTGGGTAATGCTCCGCATGTGTTTATGTGCATGAGGAGGTCATGACAATATGCAAATCCATGGATAGTACAGTGCTGCCGTTTGATATCATGACCTAAGATAGAGGTACAAGGAGCTAGTGATATTATATATAGCTGCCGAGTTAGGATCAAGGTTGAACTGGGCCCCATCGTGAAAGTGAGCCGGAAGTGCTTCGATGTTTGCTCGCTGGATGGTCCTAGTGCCCAAGTTCGTATAAGGGCCCAGAAGTCGGAACCTCGCTGTCTGTCAGCTAATAGAGAGAACCAAATTTGTCGTTCTAAGGCCACGATCATATTACTACCAAGTTGGCAGAGATGTTTTCGGAAAGGCCGAGGAGCTAGCAGAGCTATGCTAGTTTGAGTTACCAATATTCACCAATCAGTTCTGATAAAGGTTAGGCAATATCACCATTAGTCTCCTGAGCTCGATAGTCTGCGGGAAGAAGCCAATTCACTTCCCACATGTACGGTGAGTGAGAATTTGACATGTGGACTTTCTTCTATGTTTTTGTCGTTCCTTTAGGGGACCATGGGGTAGAGAAGCCTGAACTGCGCCTTCAGCCAGAATCCTTGAATAGGATGGATTGGTTTTCCAAGGGTACTTGGTTTAAGATAGGTCCAGGCCGCTGGTCTAAGTATCCGTTCTTGAAATTGACGCGTCCGACTGAAGGCTAAAGATTATCTGCCTAGGTAGTTGTCTTCAATTTCTAATTACCTATAATTTGGCTCGGGCTTTGGTAGCATATCCAGGCTACTTCTCAAGTGATCACAGCTAGAACTTGAGCAGAGGAAATATAATCTTTGGTCTTTACAACGGCTTGGGCTTTTAGCCGTGGTGTTCTGAAAATGCAATTTATTTAAGAAAATAACCATGTTTAACGAGGTATCGATCTCCAACGAACCTCGTAGGTTTGGTATATACCTACACTTACCGGTACATATAATCAAAGTCTACATCTTTATGAGCGTGGGATTTATGTTTTACTATAGCATTTTATCTTCTAAACCGAATTCGAATAATGTTTAGAACTCCGTTTTCCCTCTCCATGCCACATCACAAGTAAACTCCTAGTATGGCATTACTGCAAAACTTGACTTGAACCAGTATCATGAAAACAATATATCAAGTAGGAACCTTTGAGTGACTACACTGTCATATTACAAGACGGAGGGTTTGAGGGCTACTTGCAAATACTCTTACCCAAAGTTCCGCGAATTAAATCGATTTATTGAATATATTTGCAAGATCATACATGTACTCATTCAAACGTTTATGATTGTTATTTGTGGTAGGCGAAGACTAAACTAACAAAATAATTCAAATACTATTTTATATTGAAGGCTGTTATATTGGATTTGGGAGTAATTGCTTGAAGCACACCTGGGATTTCAATATGGAAACTCGAAAAAGTCTTGATAAAAGGATATAGTAAAACTCGAGACCTCCTTACCTTATGGCATGCTAAAGATGATGGCGCATATTTTAATCGTCACTTAACTAAGGGATTATTTCTTATGAAATCACTTGTTGTTAAGTTTTCTTCTTTATATAGCAAATTCTCAGCTTGGGAAAACAATTTGACACGATGAAGCTTTGCCTAGAATTTAGCCATACTTGTCAATATATGGAAATCTAGAATGTGTCTTCACTGTTTAGTTGGCGTGTACGCCTGGTCGATAATAGGTAATTGATCAAATTTCAAAAACAAACTTGACATCCAAAGTGTTGAAATTAACGGGAGATGGCAATAGTCTACTGTGTAGCACTAGGGTAATCCTTATCTTATAATATGAGTTTCTTATTAACCTATCTTGGCTCCGTTAATTTGTTGTATTAGCTTGTATTTTTGTATTTTTGTATTTTTTTTTAACTTTACCCCTTATCAGCCCCTTTCCCCATTCCCCATCCCCCCCTTCCACCCCTCCTCTAACCTCCTCACTCTCCGCTCAACGCCCTCTTCGAACTGAGTCACTCCTCCCTCCAGCACTCTCATCTCTCCCGCCCTGAGCCTACACACAACCCTCCTCCTCGCCCCCCTCGCGCCCCCACTCCCATATCCATCCTCCTCCTCACTCCCTTCTTCTCCCTCATCCGCCACCCCTTCCACAACGCCCCTCACAAACCACCGATCGTGACTCACCACCACAACCGCGCCCTCCCACCCCCGAAGCGCCTCCCTCAACGCCGCGACGGTCTCGTAGTCGAGGTGCGTGGTCGCCTCGTCAAGCACCAGGCAATGCGGGCGGCGCCAGAGTATCCGCGCCATCTGCAGCCTCACGAGCTGGCCCCCCGACAGCCTGCGGACAGGGACATCCGAGGCCAGGCGGCCGGGAAGTCCCAGCTGGGCCAGCAGGCCGCGGGCCTCCCCCTCGTCGAGCTCGCCCTCGACTTCCCTCGCCAGCAGACCCAGAGCGGTGACCTGCGGCTCCGCGCGCCCCGTCCTCTGCAGCTCCTCCACGGCGTTCTGGGCGTAGTACCCCAGCTTCAGCCGGGGGTGCTTCGAGAGCGCGCCCGCGGCCGGCCGCGTCTCTTCCGCGAGCAGCTTGACCAGCGTCGACTTGCCGCTCCCGTTCAGCCCCAGCACGCCGACGCGATCGCCCATCCCGATCGACAGGGTCACGTCCTTGAGCGCCGTCTTCGGACCCCCCGGGTACCGAAACGCGACCTTCTCCAGCGAAAGCAGAGCCCCGGGGAACCGGAGCTCAGCCGGGTCCGGCAGCGCGAAACTGACGGGCCTCTCGTCCTGCGGCACGTCGATCTCGGCTCGGCTGGTAAGGTGGTACCCCGTGAGATCCCTGTTGAGTTTGAACCGGCCGCCCTTAGCGCTGACTTCAAGGCCCCATCTCTCGTCGAGCTTCTTCTGCCGCGACTTGGCCTGCCGGATCTTGTTCTGGTCGTCCTTCGCCTTGCCCTCGCGCATGTTGCGCTGGATGGTCTGCTGGATGTGGGCTTTCTGCTTGTCCTGCGCCTCCTTCATCTTCGTGAGGTGGACTTTCTTCTCCGCGCGCGAGGACTCGTACGTTGGCAGGTCCCCGTGGAAGTACGTGAGGTCCCTGTCCTTGATGATGAGCAGGTCGGTGCAGAGCGAGATGAAATCTCGGTCGTGCGATACGAGAATCAGAGTCGCCGGGTCTGACGACTCGGCAAGAGCTGTGAGATGTCGCTGGAGCCAGATGATCCCGAGGAGGTCGAGGAAGTTGGTGGGTTCGTCAAGGATTAGTATATCTGTGTCTTGTAATAACGCGGCTGCTAACGCTGTTCGCATCTTCCAGCCCCCGGACAGGCTCGATACAGGTTGCTCTATGCGGGATTCCGTGAAGCCAAGACCCATGAGTATCTTCTTTGCTTTGGACTCGATATCAGCTAATTTTGACGGCTCAACCTGGAGCTGGAGGTCTGCTAGCATATCTGCTGCTTCGCTTGTCTCCTTTGCTAGAATCTCGGGCGAGATATCTTCATCTTTCTCCTCGTACCTATATATTTCCTATTAGTAAGTTCTCCAACCGTAGTGTACGAAGAAATGAAGGGTGCCATACAATGACCGGAATTCGGCAACCTTCTTCTCCATCGCAATTAGGGCTTTCCTGGCCTGCATCCCCCTCGCGCCACTACGAAGTCTCGCATCCTTGTCCTTCAGGAATAGCTCTTTTTGAAGGCGTTCATGCTGGACTTTTCGAAAAGCTTTCAAGGCACCGAAGGAATCACCATTGTCAACGGCCCTGGATAGAACTATATAGTTTGGTTAACACGAGGTTTAATAACTCCATGGCGTTAAACGAACCATCGATTTCCTGCTGTACTTCTTGTTTGGCTGTAGCTCGCTCAATGACTTCCTCTAATACTGTTGGACCAGCATTTTTAATAGGAGCAGAAGCCGACTCTTCATCTGTATTGACATCTCCAGCATCCGTCTGCTGCAGAATGACTACGCGAACTTCTTCTGGTATACCGGGAATAAGCTTCTCGGCGATTGCTTTTAGTAGAGCTGCAAAGGAAGACATGAGCTACAGTTCCATGATAGGAAATTGGAGTCCAATCAGATGGAATCAGGCTTACTAGACTTTCCAGTGCCATTGCGACCAATGAGAGCATACCTCTGACCAGCTTTCAGTCTCAATTTGGCATTGTTGAGAATCTCCGTACCCTCGCTATTCGCCTTGGCTTTTCCTTTAGGACCGGGCCTAGGCCCTGACGTGACGGTAATATTTAGTCCTTCAATATCTAACTGCATTTACTTTTTAGGACATGGGCATAACAACACTGAGGAATCGTAGAGGGAATACATACTTCGCGATAATTAGGAGTTCCGATATTGAAGCGGGTTTGTTTAGAGGTACATAGAACGGTTGCGGTGCTTTCAGCTTCCATGGACATCATGATCGCGATCAAGTGCGTGGTCGTCCTGCTTATGAATAGATAGTATCAGGTAAAGTTGTCTGATGTTGAAAAGGGGGATGTGATGGATGTGTGCGATCTTTCATCTTTAAATACGCACACAACAACTACCCCCTAGAAGGTATTTGAGCCGCAGTACATAATCTTGTCAACGTAAATGTTGGAAAGGTCTAATCTAGATCATGCCTACCTCCAGTGTATAGTTCCCGGACGATTTATGCGATAGCGCCGGATTACATCGTTAGCTGCAGTAGCGCGGATGAATCATTTTGGATCATAAGTCGTACATTCCATGATTGGTCAATTCAGGGGGCGACTCATGCTGCTCGGCAATGTCGCTATCCATTGCCTCATAAAATCTAACCAATTATCAATATGGTTCTTTGTGCTGTTGAATCAAGTACGCACCTAGGTATTGGTAGAATCGTTTATATCCTGGATATAGCTGCTCTAAGATAGCATCTTTATCCAACCACAGACCGATCAACCAAAATCTGTAAATGAGGCTTTCTCTCCGTCTTAACAGACATAGTACCGCCCTGGGGCAACTCTACGATCGTACCATCGATACAGACCTTTCTCCATCTAGCGTCTTCTTCTAAAGTAGTGATCTTAACCACACCCGCCTCGTCATACCCAACCCCTTCCTCCTTTCCGTCCTCGTTAGTCCACTTCATATTGACGTGCTTCCCCCCATTGTAAGCCTGCGCCATGATCTCCATAATCTTCTGTCCGCTAACAGCACCAAAATGAACAAGTCTCAATTTGCCGTCCAGGGGCTTGCTGGACGGCGAGATGGTAAATTTCTTCTCTAGATTGGAAACCATAGCGACCAAGATATATGCATGTCGGTCACGATCGAGCCTCTGTAACTGGGTCCCATCTTCCCCGGCAAACTCGACAATGGAATTATACGCATGGCTCTCCTGGAGAAGCTGCTGCGCAACCATTTGGAATCTCTGGGCGCCGTGTTTTCGATATTCCGGCGTATCGCTCTCCCAGACTAGTTGGCTATGGAAACCATAACTGGCAACGATGCCCCCGTAGAGATGAGATGTAGCATTAGCATGGCTTTCAAGACCCTTATCTGAGCTTTCGACGGTGATAATACGAGATCCAGAGGGGAACTCCGCCTTGAAAGAAGGTAACGGTGCAGCTTTGCCCTTGAACAAAGTGCGTAAGCCCTGAACCAGACTGGAAGCCTCGGAAGTCGCGTTTGTCAATTTATGTTGGGAGTGGAAAAGCGCATTCCCCGTTCCTAACGGTAATATCGCAATTAAGGGTAAATTGGTTTCCGCGCTAGATCCCTCTACCGGCGCTCTACCATTAAGCATATCAACAACACCCCCGTCGCCGCTGAGGAGGATAACGGTATGCTGGACTGCGGTCTGATCGGCACGGCCGAGATCCCTAGCAAAATTGCGCACGCTATCGGAATTTTGCGTGATAACAAGATTATAAGTATTTGGGTTCGACCGTTCTGCTAATTTGGCGGACGGCTCCAAAGCGTGGATGTCTCGGCCCTTCAGGAGGGGACGCAGAACGGAATCGTAAAAGTTTAAAGAGAGACCTGTCCCGGAATTCGTTGACACGACAACATGGAGGTGACGTGACGGTCCGCTCTGTAGGTACGCCGGAAGATCCTCACTCAAGAATTCATCTAGTAAGGGCTGCGGGACATCCGTGATTTGGATCCTCGATAAATCAAACGATGGTCCCTGCTCTCCAGCCTCTTCCTTCAAGCTGAAAATATCGTATAAAGTGGGCGTATCTGTTCCCTGTGACCGTCTCGAGATCAAGACGATTTCCTCAGGTTTGACAGAACCGAGACGGCTGCCTGCTCCGATTTGTCCGGTGTCGGCAGTGACACCAACGGAGTTGTTAGCAGACATATTTTTCCTTCGGTTAAGAATAACTTGTCGTCTGATGTGCTCTTTCAAGGATCCAATGTTTCAACTTTCACCAGTATTGGCAAGTTTACCTGTGATGAGAGAGTCAGGCGACACGTACCAACGAGGGCGATCTGGGCGATCTAACAGTGGAAGTAACTGGAAACTTGCAAATTCTAGCTTAGTAATTAAGAGCGGGGTCCATGATACACGGATCGTCACTTATATTAAGCCTTCTAAGAGGCACAGGAGTTATACAAACATATCAAACGGGATAGCCTTCATGATGTGCTGCATTAGCCTCATTGCATAATCCTGCCCGGTCATAGGGCGTTATCTTGGACTTTGGCAGGGTGCCCAGGTGGTTAGACACCCAATTAGCATCTATGCAGTACCTGATATCGGGCACAATAGTGGGGCACGAAACCCCTATTTTATAGGCTCTCCTTTTACTTTTATCAGAAATATCCAGGCGAGCTTGAACAAAAAGCAAAAGGGGTATCATTGACCGTACTTAAATAAGCCATCGAATTTATGAGGATAAAACCTGCCTTAGAACTCCTGATATGGGGCCAGGCTATTGGAATATCATCATCAGTGTCCTTTCGCCTTACTCTGGGGACCCCAGTTTTCTTTCGGATTCGACGGGTATCTGACGATGCCTTTCTTGGACGTGTCTCGTCCCAACTTTTTATCGAAGACTACCTCCAGCTTATCGATTGAATCGCGTTCTGTCGCCTCTGTAGTTTCGTCTTCCGTCGCGTCATTCTTCTTGCCTAATCTGAGAAGGGTGTATGCTGGGGTGTTTTCCTTTATATTCTCAACGTGGACAGGATGATTCTGGCGGATCCATTCTCGCATGATATGCCAAATGACCGACCACGGCGCATTGGTCTTCAGACTACCTCGCTTACAATGACTTCGAGTGACATGATAGCCTAGGTGACGCAGAGCGCCCCGAAAGCTATCTTCGTCGGGACATACGCAGTGGACTATGCGCGCGAGGCCGGTTGGGTGAAAAAAGAACGGATATAAATCAACTGCGGCAAATTCATCATCCTTTGAACTCTGCAGTTTGAATTTGTCTTCCGGAGGAGGAAGGAATTCTTCAAGAGCCGTCTGTAGCATTCCTTCTATCCGTGGCTTCGTGCGATAGACATCATCAGGAACGTTTGGCAGGTCATCCAAGATCTTCTTGATAAAGTCAGGAGAATGTAATAGTCCACCATACATCGGCCCCGCTAAATGCATCTTAGAGCCGCACTCTTTGCAACGCCGATCAACAGTAGGTGCCATGGCGAACCCGTGTTTATAGAATGTGCCCTTGCCGGATTTGTTAGTTGCTTTTCTGTTGCGAACTAGAAATTGCGTCTCCCAGGCCTCGCATCCTTGGTCGCAATTATACACGATCATGGTCTTCCCTGCGAGAAATTTTACTTGTGCGGGAGACTTTCTGACCTTAACGAATATTCGGGTATAATAGTCAATTGATAGACTTAGGAGAGGTTCTATGGCCAAACCATATCTTGCTGCCGCCGTGGCGATGCTGTGGAGAATCAGACGCAAACCGGCTTCGTGTGAATGGAACCCTTTCACAGGGACACCACCATAAAGAGCGAATGTCTTCTCCGGATATCCGTTTGACGCCCAGATTGCCGAATCAGTGCACGTGACACACAATAGGCCACCGTCATCTCGTACGGCATTGAGTGCTGCGTCGAAGAAGGGAGCGGCCGTGCCGTAAGGATCCAAGTCAATTACGTTATATTTCTTGTTCGGCTTCTTGCCGCGCTTCTTATCTTGATGCTTGCCATCTGCGCCGTCACCCGCTACCTCTTGAGTGAGCAAGGAGTACATGTGCGCGCGGGCATCACCTGCCGTGGCATTCACTTTGGACTCAACACCATTGTGCTCGGCATTACGTCTGATTGCTTCTACGGCCGAGAAACTTAGATCGTTCGCGGTAACTGATGTGATAAATGGCAATTCCTGAACATATCGCAGGGCTCGGAGACCCGTAGCTGACAAAGCGTCAAGTATAGTGAAACTAGGACCGGAAGCTCTGTCGTTCCGTTTCATTTCACTGGACCTTTCTTCTTGTTCTTTAGTTGAATGCGTGTCGTTGGCGGGCTCATTTTGGGATTTATCCTGAGGCTCCTCCTGAGGTTCTTCCTGAGGTGTCTTTTCAAACCCAGCCTCTTGGCCGTTTGATTGGGCCGAGAGAGCCAGATCTACCTCGCTCGGCCGAACATCATCGCCCTCAACCGTATCGGCCGTAGATGCAACACCTTCTACAGGCTCGACTACTTTCTCCTGCTTCTTCGGCCGGCCACCACCGATATCTGACTTCTCGCGTTTTCTCTTAGCTATCTTATCAGCATTCGCTGGATGTCTTTTTGCTAATACCTCCTGACCGTAGGCTTTGATCGCAAGAACAGTCAAGTCGCGATTGAACTGCTGGATAGGGTTGTAAAACACTTTCTGCTGTTCCTCGATGTCGCTGAGCTTCTTGTCGGCGGCATCTTTCGCGGAGAAAGGCACTAGGATGCGAGCCAGCCCTTCCTTAACTTCGGTAAATTCTTGCCCATCTCGCGTAATGATCTGAATCTCGGTCGCCGCTGCGGAAGCACCGTTCTTGGCGGTTGAGGTCATCGTGTGAATAACTCGAAAAAGGGTCGGTTTGATGAGTATTCGATTTACATGCCTAATTGCCAATCGAGAAGATGAAAATGATAGAGAGAAGAGGGTCATGCAGTTGGCTACCCAAGACCGTGAATTCAGATTGCGCAAAGGTACAATGGATCTAGATACTGATAGGTATCTTGGGGGATTGGGGGATTGGGGGAGTTGGCGAAAGTTTTCTTTTTCTTAGTGGAGTCCCATGTTCTTCTAGCTCTATTCTGCCGGGCGGTCAACGAAGCTATGCCTAGGTAGCTGCTTCCCTAATAATAGGGGAGAGTACCTGCTCTCCTATTAATAGCATTTAAGGGTGGCTTCCGCTATTCATAAGATTATATCCTATCGATCTGTCTTGCGACGAAACCATATAATTAATCTGGAAGTGACAAAGGAATGAACGGAAGGAATTACAGATACACTAGATGATGGGATCTCGCTAGGTACCTAGGTACCTAACCTCAGCCTGGGTAATTTATCTTATCGCTTATCTCATGACCAGCTTCTCCAACTTCACAACTCTCTACCTATAATCGGGCTTTATACCTAGCATCCTATATCGGAAACATCGAACACAAGGAAATACCTATTACATTTCCTACTCGATCTCATCTCACTTTCTTAGACATGTCTGGGCTTTCCACGGTAGCGGTTACAAGCACTGAATAACGCCACGTTGTTGAAAACAGGAACATGGCTAACCGTTAACATTACCATCAGAAGAAAGTGAAAGTGAAAGTGCTTCCAGAGTTACACGATCCTTCTTCCTTACCTAGCATATGCATGCACTTACGTAGGTTGGTTGGTAGATGAGCAACTACCTGGACATCATCTTTACTCTCCCTTCACACTACCCGAGACAAGTCGTATGATATAGTTACAATGTATGACCATGAGAGCCGCTTCCGTAATTGCTCGTACGGAGAGAAGCTATGCCCTATATTATGTCCTTCAGGCAGAAGCGATCGTAGTCGGAAATGGAATCCATCGGACATCTCAACTCTGGCATCTCATTCTCTCTCCTCTTCGTCCCTCTCGTAATCCAACTTCATCCTCTTTTACCTAGGTTCTGGAGATGGCGTCTACTACGATCTACCCACCCAAAAACTCCAGCTCTCACCGTTCTTCTATCCCAAGACTTAATATCGACTCAGCAATGGCTTCTCAGCCAACACCCACACCACCATCATCTTCTCCAAAACCACCCAGCAGCAGTGGTAATGGCAACGCTCCTAAGAAGCCTGGAGATCCTAAGAAGGAGACATACAGGCTCCTATCCCACTCCGAGTGGCTACAATTCTGTCGAGGTATAGGGGTTTTCAAGGATGACGAGAGCGAGGAGGTCGTCCGTCCAACCAGTTCATGGTGGCCGCCGAAGGGGTTCAGAGATGGTCTATACCAAGACGTCCTCGTTGAGAAGACTAAATTTACCTACGGATTTCACATTGTCGGGGCCATAACCTGGCTTTTGATGCTCATTCAAATTGCTATGAGTGCCGTCTTGACTGCCCTTGGATCCATGTCAACTTCATCCTCGTCTTCTATGAAGAATGGGACAGCTATTGTAAGTCATCCATAGAAGACTGAATTCATAGTCATCATCGAGAATATGACACATAGCACTAACCTCAACCAACCAGACTTCAATTGCTGCGGTCAACACTTGTGTCGGCGGAGTTCTCGCCCTGCTACACAATAGTGGTCTGCCAGATAGATACCGCTCGGACAGAAACGAGTTTAACAAGCTCGAAGAGCACCTGAAGTCCATCGTTGACACTGCCCTCGTGCCTGCAGACCAGGACATCAACGACGTGCTCGCCGGCTGCTTCGACATGTTTAGGGACGCCAGGCAAACTGTTCAGAACAACATCCCGGCCATCTACGCTTCTGCCCCAGCCAGCGGCAAGAATCTCGTCGCCAAGGCTACGAAGATGGTTGAGTCGAAGAAGTAATCGATACCTGTTAAATACCCTAATTCGACGATTCAGCACATAATGCAATCCGTAATCCTGGGAAAGTATTTTATTGATCGAGGCATTTGGGAGCCCCCTTGATTTTTCTCTGGTCGGCGTTGCATATATTAGTCTTTTTTTAATCAGATTCGGATTCAGTTGTTATGACGGCGCGTTAATGAATCGAGGGGTTATTCAGAGCATCTTGGTAATTAAGAGCTGCGACCTATGTAAGTAGCAAAGTCCCATGTCATTATCGTTTAACCTGCCAGCCTGTTAGGGTAGAGGCAAAAAGGGTGTCTAATGCGGGACGGATAGTCTAGGTTATAATTGACTTTTACGTTCATCGACCCTAGCAATAACTCATCCTTGGGGCTAGCTTGTGAGGGCTAGAGTAATCATTTATAACCCTTTCCAGGGGACTTGGCAGGGACTATTATGCAGTAAGCGGTCTCGATGCATCCAGGAGCACAGAATCTTGAAAACAAGAACACTTCAACCGTGACTCTCGCTCCAATCGGATAGTTCTTCTATTTCTTATCTCCTCCATAAGTGTTTAGGGGACATATCAGCTCAGCTGCTATCTATCATAGGATGTTATATACCCTCCTCCAATCGACAGATACGGGTACAGGTACTGAAAAGTCTCGGTACCCATGGTCAGGTAAGTAGACACATCGATTGCGTACTGATATTATTTTGATTTGTCTATCCCTTTAACTTCCACATCGTTTGAAGAATTAGCCCTTCGATTCCTAGGATGAAGCTGTATGTTCCCAACAGCTTCAAGGGGTGACAACAATCACGGCTGCAGTTGTCTTCCTTTAGACCCGAATGTTCGGGTCAACTACCTACCTGTTCACCATAGTCAATGATTTGTATATTATCTCCTATCATAACCAAGTTGCCGGCAACCAGTAGCATGAAGTTATCGCGACGAGTTTCCCCTCCTTCGCCAACCTCGCCAGCCCTTCTCTCTCCTTAGACTTATTTCACAACCTGTCTTTTATTTCAATTCCTACTCTCATCCACCGTATCTCTTCATCAAGTATTGACACAATCCTTCGGCGCGATGTTTCGCTCTTCATTCGCTCCTTATGGGCGCTCAAGGACCCTCCAGGTTCTATTCTCATTTCTAGTTATTTGCACTTTACTCTCAACGGTTAGGTTGTATAGACGACAGCCCCCGCCTCCAAGTATATACGACTATACTGATGGGAAGACACGAGGAGCCCAGCAGAACGATACTAGTGCTACCAGGCCTCTATCTGACGAAACCCTCTACTTGAGGTATCTGGTTAAGAAGTACGGACTCACAAACGAGATTCCCTGGTTCGCGCGCAGGATACGGCTTCAATTTGCTGCTAAGGCCAGGAAGAGCATGACAGAGGTTTCAGGCTCCAAGTTCTTATACCGGGATTTTCAGAGGGTCCGAACTGACGACGAACGACTCGACTTGCATGCCGAGAAGTCCGTTACCCTATCGGTGACTAAATCTGCTACACCGGACCAGGTAGACGCCTCGTCTCTGCTATTTGGCATATCAACCTCGTTTGATCGCCTCACGTACGGAAACTCATCCTTGATTCACGACTGGGCGCGATGGCTTACGGATGGAAAGGGGGTCCCGAATGGCGCGAGCTTAGTCCTGACGTTGCACCGCGCAACCGACAGCGAGGTTAGCCACATTAGTAGCAAGCTGCGCTCGATAGGGATCGACGCCATCGTCCTCCCAGCGGAAGAGGCCCAGGACAGTACCGCGCGGTATCTAGATCTGGTGCACTTGTTGTCTCGCCGCAAGGACGAACTGTTGACCGAAGAATACGAGAAAAAATATCTCGCCCTAGTCGATGACGACGTGTTCTTCCCCTCTCTAGGGAAGCTACTATCGCGACTCAGCAAGTACAGTCCCAGGAAGAAATTCTACCTTGGCCTACCGAGCGAGCAGGCGGACTGGACAGTCGAAAACGACGTAACGTTGACATATGGCGGCGGCGTCGTATTCCTCACTCCGCCCATGGCAGACGCCGTCTCCAAGCTCCCGTGTCTCAACACCACAGCACCATCCTCGGCAGCCCGCGCAGAAAGCAAAAGAGGCCAATGGGACGCCATGCTCTACACCTGCATCGCAACCCACACCTCCTCGCAACTCCACATCCTCCCGAGCCTCTCCACCCCGCTCTCCCCGCAAACCGGCGCAGCCTACACCAGCGACGTGCAGCCCCTGACCCTGCACCACTACAAACAGCGCCACCGCTTCGAGGCCGGCAAGGCGCACCTGCTGACCTCCCTCTGCGGCGAGGACTGCTTCCTGCAGCGCTTCTTCTTCCGGGACGACGGCTGGGTCCTCGTCGCCGGGCACTCCATCTCGGCGTACCCCGACGGCGTGGCCATCGAGCCCGCCCCGCTCACCGACCGCGATCCGGAGAACAAGGTAGGAGAGCGGCTAGTCCTCGCGGCCCAGCCCGTCCCCGCCGACCGCAAGCTCGTATCCTGGGCCGGCGCGAAGCGCACGTGGCGGCTTCTGGACTCGCGCGCCGGGCTTGACGGCGCCGTCTGGCAGGCGTATGTCAGGCACAGGGGCTCAGCCGCCGCGTACGCGGATGAGGATGACCGGTTACCGGAGGACGACACGGTGCACACGCTGGAGGGGCCGGCGGATGTGGATTCGGTTGTTGTTCTGATTTGGGAGAGGTAACCCTAACCCTAACCCTATTCTTGGTTTGCCGCTGTAGAAAAAGTGTGAGATGCGGTATGGATATATGTATGAGAGGCCCGCTGGATGTATGTATATGGTACTTTGTTCTACTGTAGAAAATCCCGTGTATACGAACTGTGAAATCGTACCGGTCTAGTTTCGACCCTGACTTTCTCCTTGTACTCTTCAGATGTATATGTACTATACACCGACCAGTACCTGAACCCTAACGATTCAATTTTATAGCACGTCACTAACCTGTTACCTGCTCAAGCAAAAGAGAGAGAAAAAGCTTAACACCACCTTTGAAATTCGAACATCTACTAAGGTATACTATACACAGCGAAATCTAGATTCTAGGCCGTAATGCAGATGCTAATGCAAGCCTCGCCAACCCCCCATCTATACATGCACGCACATGCGCCTTCCACGTAACGATAAGTAGTACACCGAGAACTACCAAGTATCCGGACCGAAATGGCTCCCATTCGGCACTGTGTTGAATGAACAAGCCTGCCAGTCGCACCCTTGCTTATAAACCTCCGTCCCCCACCAGCTGAACCCGTCCATCCACCCGGGGTATATGAACCCGAAGAACACGATGACGATGCCGAAGGCGAGCCCCGAGTCGAGCGCCGCGCTGAGCGTCATGGTGTACTTGGCCCACCAGGCCGTGGCGCGCCTCTTGATCAGGTAGTTGAAGATGTAGCAGACCAGCGCCCAGACCGAGAAGTTGAGGCCCGTCGCCGGTGGGATCCAGCTCAGCGACCCGAACAGGACGGGTAGGTTGATTTTTCGAACGATGCTATTTTTTTTGTTGCGCCCGTAGAGCCACAGTGGGATCGGAGCGACGGCGCCGATAAGAAAGCACCACACCAAGGGGCGATAGGTCGCGTTTGGTCCGAAGAACTCGGCCGGACCGACCACGCCCCATAAGATCGATCCGTTGAAGTGGACCCGAGCTATTGGGCAGGTGAAACCGTTTATAGCCGAGGACGTGCAGATTCCCGGAACGTTGGCAAACATCCAGTTAAGCACGAAGATCTGCGTGATCGACGATATAATCGTTGCAACCATCTGCACCGAGAATAGAACCCTAGGCGGAATCTTCATGTAGTGTCCTAATTTCAGGTCTGCCGCGAACTTGATTCCTTGAGCAGATGAGATATAGCCGTAGGTCACGAAGACCATGTTAGCCACGGGTCTTCCAGGGAAGACGACACCGCAAATTAGCTGACAGATAAGATAGATGCTACTGTGCTGGTTTGTCACCGCCATGACGATACCAATGGGTATAAACAGTACGGCACATATTCCGAGGGCGAGAAGCAACCCGTACCATGGTAGGTGGATCGGATAGCTGTCTACGTGTAAGCGGGGCGACCTCAAATACGAAAAGTACAGTACTCACTATTCGACAACAAAAATGCCTATTGCTGTCATCGACACAAATGTCAGTAAATACCATGTGATCGGCGCATCTCTATACCTCCTCATAAGACGGTTGTGGACATCCTCATGACTCAAAATATCGTCAAACATTGAACTGGACCTCGTGATGCTGGGATTGTCTCCATTGGGAGCTCCTCCGTTACTTTCACCCTCGAGTGGTTGATAGATCGGTCGACTTTCTTCCTCTGCCTCTTGCAAAGAACGCTTCCACTGGACGTAAATATCCTTGCCGTGCCAGCAAGTGGTATGCGTCAGGAGTGAGGCTAGTCCGGCGAATTGAAGCCCGTAACTGAGGACATAGGTGATTGGGAGAAACACCCGACTATAATTCGAGTACGCCTCTCTGTCGAAGAGGAAATCTGCTGTCAAGATCTTGCTAACATCGTAGATTTTGCCGGTGTTGTCGAATACTGATGCTGAAAGAATCGGCATGTAGGAAGAATAGAACAAGTTGAAATAATATCCGATCGGCGCGATAATCCACATCACTATCACTAAGCCACCGATGACATTCATCGCGGCCCAGAAGGGCGTTAGCAGAGGCGAGCCAATGTAGGCAATTTGCGCCCAATCAAATGTAAGCGGAAACAGGCCCAGGCCAGAGGCAACTCCGAAAAGATTTGCAACTACGACATTGTCCGGGGCAAACCAGGTCACCACGTTGAAGTAACTGAGTGCTGGCATCAACAATCCGGGGAGGAAGTAGAAGAAGAACCCAGCTATCCAGACGATGAAGAAAAACCTCCACCTGCTTATCCTCCATCCATTTGCCGGTTTATTCTCTTCCTTATGTAAGGTGGTAAACATAGCAGCAGACATCAAGGTGCCGGGCCAAATCATTCCAGCCGGTCGTACCAAGAAGCGCCTTGTCAAGCCGGCAAATGTATATCCCAGTATCTGGGTGGATAACGTGAGTAGTAGCTGGTATATGATGCTAACATCCTGTTTATAGAATTGAGTTTGCTCGACGATAACGTCCGTTGCGAAAGCAAACCCAAAAGAAACATTGCTGCTCACGTACACGCAGCTATGCTCCTTTTCATTCCAACTGCCCTGAGCCAACCACAGGCGTAGGCGTCCCAGGCGACTCCTCTCTTTAAGAAGCGCCGGCGCATGACCGTCTCCGCATGGGGAAGCTGACCTCTCTATTCGCAAGCCCTCCTCAAATTCCTCTGGAGGATCGTCTGGACGTTTTAGAAGAAAGTCCCACAAGAGACCAAGAGGGTGAACTAAAAGCAATGCTATGACTGGAGTAATGGAAACGCTAGGGTATCTCAAAGAAAAGAAGAGATTTGTGGAAGAACCAAGTATAGAGAATAGACTAGATAAGGCCCACATCCGAGGTGTATTTATGGACAGGGACGTATTGTCGGTTGGGGAGACAGAGGCGCGGACTTGGGCATAGGGAGAATTATCGGGAGGATCGGGATCAAGTCCTTCGTTCGCATTGTCCGAACCATCTTCGTCGTCGACAGCTGAATCGTCCGACTTCACATCCGGGGCTAGGTCATTCGTCAGAGTCCCTTCGCTAATGCTAAAGCGACCCTCAAGACCACCGGCTACTGTTGATCCTCCAATCTCTTCAGATTGGCTCTTTCTCCTCCGACTTAGGGAAGAAGTGCTTGTTCGGTAGGCTGTCGAGCGACCAGCGTCGGCGGAGTGTCGTCGCCTAGAGTTATAACTTTCCGTGCTCATTCTACGGCTCGGCGGCGCTGGGCCATCACTCCCGCTGTCGGACTCGGTGGTTTCGGGATTTACGGGAGCAGTTCCATATGACCCGGTTCCAAACCCAGGCGAGGAGCGGATCAAGAGGGGGGCTTTCGACATAATCCTTGATCCTCCTCGGCTGTCTTCGGCAAGGTTGGTATTCGCCTTGTGGTCGAGTTCGATATGGTGGAAGTCATGGCTCGAGCTCGACGGAGAGCGAGGGGTTCTAATAGGGAATCCGGATTTAGCTTGCAAGGAGGCAGCAGTATTTGTATCGTGAGAGGTTAGCGGCGTGGGGTCTGAGACTTCGACTGGATCTGCAGGTAGGTAGGGTAGGCTGGGTAGGGCGGAGCTCTTGCTATTGTTGGTGTTTATGGGTCGTAATGGGAGGATCTGTGACTGGTCACTGTGGACATCACGGGGGTCTATAGGCATAAGCGATATATCATCCATGGGATCCCTGCTTTTAGAGGAAACCGATGGCATTTTGCCTTTGGTCTAACGTTACGTTGTTGCAGCTGCGGATTGTCATATCATCCCACGCGGGAAAGCACACCTGGACGGTGGACCTACACACGAATTATACCTGACATAGCAGTTGATCATTGGTAGTACCTACGGTACGTAAGTCTAATAAGTGGAATTTTATGGATGGGAGGTTGCCGCCGAACGGGAAGAGTGGAGGTGAAAGCTACCCGAGGTTTCCTTCCCTGCCTGCCCAGGTGCTATAAAATATGCACGTGTATGCAATCATACCTCCTGTACTACCTTTGTGCTGTGCCGTGACGGATGAACAAGTTTGGTTAAGCGGTTGTTGTACCTTACAGGGTTTTAATTTTCCTATACTGGTTGAAGCTTCCTCTAAGGACAATGAGCATAACGGGACTTTCAAATGTAACAAAATATCTGGAAGGGACATTAGAAGTCAGACGCGGTTGTGACACCCAAGCTGCCTTGTAAGAGGACCCAACAAAAACCCATGTTGCAGGACCTATGGCGTCGGAGCACGCTAGCTGCTACTAGCATCAGCACACTGCAGCTCGCCCAACTGGTCATGCAGAGCGGACGAAGCACCCAACTAAAAAATTAGTAATTGTCTACGGATCTCCCTTCCATGTCCATTGTTGATCACACAGTCGTACGATCAAGATTGATTGATTAGATTACGATGGATAAGATTAAAAAGATAATTTAATCCATACTGTATAAAATGCGAGGTAAGGACACCAACCTTCGTAATTTGAATCGAATGTGCATATCTACATGTATCCAGTACACGAGTGCTGCACCTTAAATATTGCCTAGCATAGATGTTCTAGGCATGTTGCTCAGGTGCAACTACTATTTGACGGAAAGAATTGTCGTAGAATTAAGAGAGTGGAGAATTTACATTCTACTATAGAACAAACTTTTTTTGGTAAACTAGAAGGTTCAATCAATGCTAGACTCAAACATCAGATATTAAGATTTCCCATATTTCCCATTCGACAATAGCATCAGTAATAACGCAAATATAGTGAAGTGGGTGCTATACTGTACTATGGTATGATACAATTTTTGAGCTTCCAGCCTTATTCCGAAGTGGGGTCGGTCACCGCTCGTTCCGAATTACGGCTCTCGATTCTGCCGTACGAGAATCAAACTGGGTGCCTCCGGGGACCGTGGGCTAAGCCGATCAAAGGTGTGATCTTATGACACATCCCATAGCGGGACTACCTTATATACGGTAATTCACTATCATTTTTCGAGGCATGTCGCAGGGAACAGACATGAATTCCTCGGCGCTTAAAGTCGCCAAGTCACGGCTTCGCTCGCTAATGAAAGAGCGACTAGCAAGTCTCTCACAAGACCATATCATATCTCAAAGTGAGCCTTGCCCCTTACATGACATGACAAGGGTTACATGTACGTATGAGCTCATATATGACCATGAATATAGGCGTGAAAGTGTTCGAGTCGTTATCCAGTTTCAAACCATACGTGGACGCAAAAAGAGTGGCGGTCTACCTGTCCATGCCGAGTGGAGAGATCCAAACAGACTCCATCGTTAGACATGCCTTGTCTTGTGGCAAGCAGGTGTTCGTGCCTTACTTACACAAGTCGGGTTTACAACCAAGTGATGGTCCGGCTAGGTTGATGGACATGGTGAGTTTAAGAGATCTCAAGGACTACGAGTCTTTAGAGAGAGACAAGTGGGGCATCCCAAGTGTTGATGCCGCTACGGTGCATGAAAGAAAGCGAAGTGTGGGCGAACTTGGCGGAAATAGGACCGAGGATATCTCCCTAGACTTGATTCTCTTGCCTGGGGTCGCCTTCGACATTGACCCAAACTCTAAGGCTGTTCGAAGGTTGGGTCACGGCAAAGGCTTCTACGACTACTTCCTTCATCGATACACATTGGCTGCTTCGCCAGAGGAAAAGACATTAGAGGGTCGACCAGCTGTATTACTATACGCCCTATCTTTGAAAGAGCAGCTCCTCTCCCCATCATCTGGGGAGTCTGTACCTGTTGGATCTCATGATCAACCAATAGATGGCCTCTTTCTCGGGGATGGCCAAATCAAAGAGTCTGCGAACAACGGCAGCGCAAACTAGAACAAGTATATTTTAACCGGTATCGAGTGTCCATAAGCATCCGCAGTAGTACCGTCCACGATGATGTGTGGAGGCGTAACACTCTTAAGCCGACCTCAATCCTAAACCAAGTTGTCCAACCCACTCATAATGCTTCTTGAATCAGCGAGACATTGTCACCCTTCAACAGGATTTGTCCTAAAAAATTATTAGTAGTGTGGGAAAGACTCAATCTACCATAGTCATACCTAGAGGTCTTCTTTTCTCTTCCGGGCTTTTCTTCGTGACCTGCTTCACCTCGACCGCATCATCGACAACAAGGTTCATGAATTCGTCGAATCCCTGTGAATATGGGTGTTAGCAATGGAGAAGCAAACAACGGTGTTAAACTTTGAGGAGACTTGTCACGTACTCGGATTTTCCCTTCAATCCTGATTGACAACTGCTCGAACAGCCAAATCTTAACGGTCGCGTGTGTCTGGAGTAGCTTGAAGATAAAGTTGATGGGTGGGAGCAAGATCTTGCGGCCACCGCCGCCACGACCGGCCATTCTGATGTTTCTGAAGGGGAGCTCGTTCTTAGATACGCGTGATTGATTCTATGGTGGAATGTAGAAGCAGGGTGAGTGCAGCCGAAGTGCGTAGGAAGGTTGATTGCGTTACTGTTGTTGTTAATTTGATTTTCGTGATCAAATCCGACGAGGCAGAAGGAAAGGCTGATGCGACTGGAGGTAGCTGGAAGCTAAAGAAAATGTTAGATATTTGTGGTACCTAAGTACAACATTACCTTGCTATTTTGGCGCTAACCTTGAATCGGACCAGGTTCCTCTCAAGCCTAAAGTGATTACGCCACAAAGGTTTTAACCCCTCCATGTCAAGCCACATCATGAAGCAACCTTCCATACATGGTACCTAGTGGAAGCTCCATACTTTCAGGCTCACATGGCAACCGCAAAGCAATGTTTCCCTTTTAATTTTCTGGGCCCCTCTTCCCTTCTGCGCCGACACGTACAATAAAATCTTGCAACCAAGAAATTTTGAGCTATTACAAATTTACCTTCTACATACCGTTATCTTTCCTAGGGATCTGTTTCTACCTGTGGTGTATTTCCGGGCGTCGGTGCATCCCATCAATAGTCACAGTCCTTGCTTATTCCTTTCCTTACTCCCGACTAATCTTGCGACCATCCCCCGATTGGCAGCCACTGTTGCTGCTCTCGACCTACGTGCCCACCCCACGGCCGTTGAACTCGATCGACAGAAGTTGCGCAATCATGGCCACAAACGAAGCGCAACCGGCTTTTGGACCGGATGGGGTGCTTCAGGCTATGCTGACTATGAGGGGTGGGGTCACGGAAAAGAGAAAAAAGGAAGCTCATGAATATCTCGAGTTATTCCAGAAATCGGTAAGTATTTGATCGGATTCGATTCTATCGCGCCACCCCTAACATACGATGATACTGATACGTCATATAGCCGGTAGCCTGGGCCACGAGCATTACGATATTACAGTCGAACGCCGAAGCGGACGTTAAGTTATTCGCAGCGACGACGCTCAGGGGCAAGGTTAGTTTCTTGAATGAAGACATTACATTGCGTCATACTACGCATAGGCATAGGCGGCAAGGCTGACGGAAACGACACATAACTAGATTACATACGACCTCTCAACTCAGGTACCCGCAGCTGAGATCCCGGCTGTACGAACTCAACTATTAGCGTTACTAAAACAGTATGCGCCTGGACCGAAGCCGATAAGAGTACAACTCTGCGTATGCCTAGCGATCCTAGCCATACAGATGCAGCAATGGAAAGACGTCCTCCCAGTAGTGGTATCTTCCCTTGGTGACGATGCCGAAAGCCACACATGCATCTTGGACTTCCTTAGAGTCCTACCCGAAGAGGTGACCGAAGGACGTAAAATCACCTTGACAGTACGTGGATCGGTCCAGTTCAGCACGGCCCCTATCCTTTTATCCTCCGGCGATGTTTCATTGCGGTGATTACGACTCGAAGTGAACTAGCGATCTAATTAATTTTCGTTTAGGACGAAGAACTCACCCTGAGGACCAGCGAATTATTGGAACAAAATGCTCCGCAAGTGGTGCAACTCTTAATAAATTATGCCCATTCGTCACGTAAGACTGATCTTACCCTTGCGTGGATGGACTTGGCTAACATGTGAGAGCAGCGGCTGCTGCCACAAACCCTCAGCTCTTCGACTGCATCACGTCGTGGTTGCGCGAGGTTCCTGTCAACGACATCGTCAAATCTCCTCTGCTAAGTATCGTCTTCAATGCACTCGAGGCCGACTCATCTTTCCAGGCAGCCGCCGACTGTATCTCGACGATGGTAAGGGAGACCAGAGAAATAGACGACAACATCGAAACCATACAAGTACTCCTACCGCGAATTATTGCTCTGCAACCGAAGATCTTGAAGGTAGTTGAAGATGAGGATGTCGAGTCCTACAAGTCTCTCACAAGGCTATTAGGGGAGGCTGGATCTTCGTGGGCCGTTGCCATCGCCCGCGAACCCAGCCATTTCAGGCCCTTAGTTGACGCTATCCTTGAGTGTGCCGCGAGAGATAAGGATAGGGATGTCATCGAGTACACCTTCGACTTCTGGTATGACCTTAAGCAGTATCTAGTGTTGGAAAAGTACATACAAGCACGCATGGAACTCCTAGATGTCTATGCGAAGCTGGTTGACATTCTTCTGAAACACTTGGAGTATCCCGAATCCGAATCCGAATCCGCCAACGAGAAAGATCTGTTCGACGGAGACAGGGAAGCAGAGGAAAAGTTCCGCGAATTCCGACACCTTATGGGCGATACCTTAAAAGATTGCTGTGAAATCATGGGTGTTTCCGAGTGTCTCGCAAAGGTGCACAACGCCATCAAGATATGGATGCAAAAATATGCCAGCATGGCAAATAACACCTCTGTACCCCACTGGCAGCAGCTAGAGGCACCTTTATTCTCTATGCGAGCTATGGGCCGCATGGTTACCAAGGACGAGAGTACAGTTCTACCACAGCTCATGCCACTTCTGGTTCAAATGCCACCCCATGAGAAACTGCGTTTCGCGACAATCATGGTTCTGGGCAGATACACGGAGTGGACTGCAGCACATCCAGATTTCCTGAGTCCTCAATTCAACTACATCATAGAATCTTTCCACGCGAATTCGAAAGAAATCGTACGAGCTGCCGCAATGGCGATCAAGTACTTCTGTACTGACTGCAAGCATCTCCTGAGCCAACAGGTCATTCAACTACAGGAATTCTACAATGCGATCCTGGATAAACTTCCCGAACTCAGCCAGGAAGAGATCACCGAAGGAGTTGCGACCGTCGTATCCGTACAACCGAAAAGCGAAATATACAGACTTCTGAAGCTTTTCTGTGATCCTCTTATCGAGAGACTTATGACCAAAGCGAACGATGCGGCCGGCAAGGACGATAACAACGGAAAGTTGGCTGTTGCTGATCATCTGCAATTGATCACGCTATTCGCTCAGCATGTCGTAATCCTACCCCCTGTCGAGCGTGGCGAGGAAGATCCCGCCGTCAAGTATTGGCAGGAGGTATTCCCGATACTGTCGAAGGTCCTGGACAGCTTCCTTAATTTCGCTCCTATCTGTGAGAGAATATGCCGATGTTGGCGATTCATGGTTATCTCACACAGAGGAGCCATGGCACCGATTCTCCCGGCTATGGCAAACCAACTGGCAAGCGGGTTTGCTACGTCAAGGCAGGGTTGCTTCTTATGGGTTACCGGCGCAATCCTACGGGAGTTTTCCGATGATAGAGAACACGTTGACCCGGCTATGACCGAAGACATATACGTGTTCTTCAACGCTCAAGCCACAAATGTCCTCCGCTTCATTACCGAAGTGCCATCGCTCGATCTTCCTGATGTCATCGAAGACTTCTTCCGTCTAGCTGTCGATGGACTGCTCTACTATCCTCAGAAATTCATCCCTTCTCCCCTATTCGAACCCGTATTCGAAGCAGCTTACTCGGTGCTCATCCTGCAACAACGTGAACCTCTATCCGCTACTCTTCATTATATCGACGACATTATCAGATGGGGTATCGCATATCCACCCTCGACGTACGAGCATCTTACCGCAACAGAGGTCGAATTTCTGAGAGATGCCGTGAAGAAACTCTTATTGAAAGAGGGGGAGATGTTGGTTAAGCGCTTACTCGCCGGCATGATGATCACATTTCCAAAAGACTGCTTCGCCGATGCTAGTGGCGCTCTTCTCACATTGTTCGAGATATTCCCAACTGAGACCGTGACGTGGGTAGACAGAACGCTCCGATTACTACCCGAAGGCACTGTTTCGTCGGTAGAGGTAGATCGTTTTATGGTGAAGATCAAGGAGAAGCTTTCTACCAATGATTCGGGTGATGTGCGGCAGATACGTTCTATCCTACAGGACTTCACCAACACCTACCGAAGAAGGTATGTCGCGCCAAGGGACGGCTTAGGAGCATTAGAAGGATCACGGTTCCGATTTTCAGGCGACAATTAGTGATTGCAAAATCAATTTAGTTATGACTTCGCCTCTATTACACGCCAGTAAAAGTAAAAGGAATACGCCAGGGGTGGGACTATAGGGGATGAGGGGGAACCTCGACGCTGGGGATGCTGAATGACCTGGAGCTCTACGACGGCGATGAACGAAATGATTTAGGACTTGCTTGTCAGACAGAAGCTTTCTAGGCTGTAGCTGCAGACAACGTAGATAGGCACAATCTCAGTTTCGTTTGGGCGGCGGCGTAGAATTTTGGGAGTGAGACGGGATGCAAAATGATGATACCTAACACAGTAGCTCTACGAGGCCAGATCGTTTCGGCGGATTGCTCGGAGATTGTACCTACACTATAAATCAACAACATCGATTAAATTCTCTTGACTTTAGAGGATCTTGTTCTCCTTGGTAGAGTGGGAGGAGGTCGTTATAAGTACTTGTTAGCCGGGGGCTAGAGGTATCGTGTAGAGGCGAGATGTAAAAAGCATGATTTATCTAGAATAAGACGGGTTGGTCTGGATTCGTTTTCTATATTGTTGTATACTTCTCTGGTCCAGTATTGACGTTGGTTATTGATGTATATCTATGTTCACATCCCTTTACTACCTTTCTCCCATGTCTTGCATTTTGTGAGGGGCCAAATAGTATACAAGTTGAATCAAGTAGGACCGCGTGACTCGGTTGGATTTCCTCTTACTCTTACATTATATCGACGAGCCCCTGATGTTTGACGCTGTTGTTCGTATATTGTCATCTAGTATCTAGTACCCTACCTAACTTAAAATTCTATAAAATCCGGCCGGGCTCCAACTCGGATTTCGAACAGTCTATATACATTTATGTCCATTCAACTCAGTATATTCTTGTCTATCATATGCCATAGTCTATCCTCCGTATCCCGTCACAGGAGTACGCTAATCTTATCAGGCGGTTGGAGTTGTCGGCATAGGGAGAGGGCGATGTAATCTAGCAATAATATCAAGATAATCCGGTTCATTGTCCTCAGTAATAATCCCATGTCGGATGAAAAAGTCGACCATCACGGAAGCGCAGTTCGTTTTAAACTCGCCGCGGAGCAATGCCTCCTTTACCTGCCCCACACTCCAGAGGTAAAACTCCTGGACCTCGTCGTCCTGTGGCTTGGGCACGACCGAACTGTCCACCTCCAACTCATACAAGTACAGAATCCCCGTCGCCAACAGACCGGCCTCGAGTCCCGACCCTGCGTCGCCCAGACCCACATAGGTGATAGCACCGCAGGCCCGCGCGTGCTGCCGCACAAGAGACTCGGGCAACGACGCCTCCTCGTCCGCTTCATGGACGATACACTCGAGCGGCGACTCGTCGGCCCGCACACCCCCCGCCACGCTCGAGTCCAGCCTGCCGGGATACGTATGCAGATGGGCACTCCGCCTCGGCACCCAGATCCTGATCTCGCCGCCGCCGTCGCGCGCCCGCGTGTACACCGTCATGTGCGCGCCGCGGCACGCGATCCCGAACAGCGGCGCCGCCGCCCTCTTCAGCCGCACCGGCGCCGCGCCCCTGGCCCCGAGGACGCGGAAGTCTTCTGTGGGCCGCCGGCGGGACAGCGACGCGAAGGCGCCGGAGTCCGCGGCCTTCATGACGACGTCCAGGAAGGCGGCGTCCGCGTCCGCGAGGACCTGGACGGTGCGCGGGCGGACGGACGGCGCGCTGACGCTGAAGGCGGGCGTCCACGGCATGGCGGCGACGACGGCGGGGTGCAGGAAGCCGTGCGGACGCGGGTCGTCGGGGAGCAGGAGCTGGTAGTAGACCGGGTCCGGCGGCTCGGCGTGGGCTGTCTGCGCGATGGGGATGTAGGGGAAGCTAGGTTTTTGTGTGAGTGGGCGTCCGCTAGGGAGGCGGTGCGGCGTACTTGTCACAGGCCTTAATTAGGTCGAGATACGTCTTTGGTGGTGAAGACATCTTTGCCCCCCTGAATAGCTCTTTAGCTAGCCCCTTTTTTCTCAATACGGCTTATACCACAGCTTAAGTTGGATATATATGTTGTAAACGTCTACAAGTGGTTGTAGTTTGGGATTAATTAAGACTAAATCGACATGAGTCACCCGGCGTTCAAAAATAAGGCTGTTTAATAGGTAGTGAAGTTGATGGTATGCTATGCGATAGGTACTAGCACAAAAAATGACGCATATGCCGACTTTTCAAGTATACCTAGTCAAGGCGAAGAAGGGTAATTCCAGTGCCAACTCAAACCTATTTATCAATTCACCCCCTTTTCATTTCTTTATAAAAGCAACGCTCAGGACTTATTTGTAAATAGTTGCTCTGTATGCTTGGTTTTCTTACTAGATAAAATCAGTGTATAAAAATATTATGCTCAATTCCAGGAAGCACAAGCACAAGCACAATTCGAGTCGAGCTTATTAGGTAGTGTAGGGTAAAACCTATTTACACAATTAAGTTAATTACCCGAAGTTCTACCGTGACAGATGCCTTAGGAAGGAGCAACGATAGCCCCACCAAAACGCAAATTTAAAAAAATTAATTCATCCCACCAGCCCACTTGTCGCATACGATAAATAATCACTTGCAGGACGATTTGCCCCGCTTACATATGTACTAGCTTACCCAAAGGGTCTGTGAATTTTCTCCTCTTGTACCTTACCCCTCCTTCCCATTTTCTTTTTTTGCCCCGACAAATTTTCCCTTCCTTCGAAGCACAGAAGCAACGAACAACAAGCTTGGTCGTCGGTGGTTGCTTGCTTGCGATCTGGACTTTGCATTTAACTTGTTTCTTCTTCCTTTTTCATACTTCAACACTTTTCGCGCTAATAAATCGATCGTCTCTAGAAGAGATCGCTGGTGAATTGTGCGACAGAGAAGTGCATCAAGTTCACTTCCATCAATACAAATTCCCACCCCGCCTTCGTGCATTCATCACAATTCTGAAGTTGAAACGAAAACCTACACATAGCAGAGTTTTTGTATCAATACCGTCAAAATGGTCAAGTAAGTTCATCATTGCCTTTGCTTCATTTATTTTCTATCATATCGTCTATCCCCAAGCTTCATCACATCCATCATAGCTTCGCGCACCCAAATATTTCTTCATCTCACCATCACCCCACCCGGAGATAAGAGCTCCGTTACATCCATCCGTTCATCCATAATTACTAACAATATGTCCTTCCGAATAGCTTCACCATCGACGAGATTAGGACCCTTATGGACAAGCCTACCAATGTCCGTAACATGTCCGTCATTGCCCACGTCGATCACGGCAAATCTACCTTAACCGACTCTCTCTTGGCCAAAGCTGGTATTATCTCCACCGCGAAAGCTGGTGATGCCCGAGCTACGGATACGAGAAGTGATGAGCAGGAACGTGGCATTACCATCAAGTCCACTGCCATCTCTCTATATGGCAACCTACCCACTGAGGATGACCTCAAAGACATTGTTGGCCAGAAGACTGACGGCCGAGATTTCTTGATCAACCTGATCGACTCTCCCGGTCACGTTGATTTCTCTTCCGAAGTCACTGCCGCTCTCCGTGTTACTGATGGTGCTCTCGTCGTTGTCGATACCATCGAGGGTGTCTGTGTCCAGACCGAGACTGTCTTGCGACAGGCTCTGTCTGAACGCATCAAGCCTGTCGTTGTCATCAACAAGGTCGACCGTGCTCTTCTTGAGCTTCAAGTCTCCAAGGAGGATCTTTACCAGTCCTTCTCGCGAACGATTGAGTCTGTCAACGTTGTCATCTCCACTTACCTTGACAAGTCGCTTGGTGACCTGCAGGTCTACCCCGAGAAGGGAACCGTTGCTTTCGGTTCCGGTCTTCACGGTTGGGCTTTCACCATCCGTCAGTTCGCTATTCGATATGCGAAGAAGTTCGGCGTTGACCGAAACAAGATGATGGAGCGTCTCTGGGTGAGTTTTATTTGATATTAACTATTCCATCTTTCTCATTGCGCAGGCTGCTGACTATAAGATTAGGGTGACAACTACTTCAATGCCGCTACCAAGAAGTGGACCACCAAGGGCACTCACGATGGCAAGCAGCTAGAGCGTGCCTTCAACCAGTTCATCCTGGACCCGATCTTCAAGATTTTTTCTGCCGTCATGAACTTCAAGAAGGACGAGATTACCACTCTCCTTACTAAGCTCGACCTCAAGCTACCTTCTGAGGACCGTGAAAAGGAAGGCAAGCAGCTACTGAAGGCTGTCATGCGAACCTTCTTGCCCGCTGCCGATTCTCTCTTGGAGATGATGATCCTTCATCTACCCTCTCCCGTCACTGCTCAGAAGTACCGTTGCGAGACTCTGTACGAGGGCCCCCCTGATGATGAGGCCGCCATTGGTATCCGAGACTGTGATCCCAAGGGTCCTCTCATGCTTTACGTCTCGAAGATGGTGCCGACCTCCGATAAGGGTCGATTCTACGCTTTCGGTCGTGTCTTCTCTGGTACCGTCCGATCCGGTCTTAAGGTCCGTATCCAGGGCCCCAACTACACTCCCGGAAAGAAGGAGGATCTATTCGTCAAGGCTATCCAGCGTACCGTCTTGATGATGGGCGGCAAGGTCGAGCCCATTGACGACATGCCTGCTGGTAACATTGTCGGTCTGGTCGGTATCGACCAGTTCCTGCTCAAGTCTGGTACACTCACCACTCTCGACACTGCCCATAACCTTAAGGTTATGAAGTTCTCTGTCTCTCCCGTCGTCCAGCGATCCGTCCAGGTCAAGAACGCTCAAGATCTCCCCAAGCTTGTCGAAGGTCTCAAGCGTCTGTCCAAGTCTGACCCTTGCGTCTTGACTATGACCTCCCCCAGTGGTGAGCACGTCGTTGCTGGTGCCGGTGAATTGCATCTCGAGATTTGCTTGAAGGATCTCGAGGAAGACCACGCTGGTGTTCCTCTTATCTTCTCCGACCCTGTCGTCCAGTACCGTGAGACTGTTGCCGGCAAGTCCAGCATCACTGCTCTCTCCAAGTCCCCTAACAAGCACAACCGTATTTACATGGTTGCTGAGCCCATGGACGAGGAACTATCCAAGACGATCGAGGAAGGCAAGATCGGACCCCGTGACGATTTCAAGGCCCGTGCCCGTATTCTAGCTGACGACTTCGGCTGGGATGTCACTGATGCCCGAAAGATCTGGTGTTTCGGTCCCGACACCGTCGGTGCCAACTTGTTGGTTGACCAGACCAAGGCTGTGCAATACCTGAACGAAATCAAGGATTCCGTTGTCTCCGGTTTCCAGTGGGCGTCTCGTGAGGGTCCCGTCGCTGAAGAGCCAATGCGATCCGTTCGATTCAACATCCTCGATGTTACCCTCCACGCCGATGCCATTCACCGTGGAGGTGGACAGATCATTCCGACTGCTCGACGTGTTCTATACGCCGCTGCCCTTCTTGCCGACCCTGCGCTATTGGAGCCCGTCTTCTTGGTCGAAATCCAGGTGCCCGAGCAGGCTATGGGTGGCGTCTACGGTGTTCTAACCCGACGAAGAGGTCACGTCTTCAACGAGGAGCAGCGTCCCGGTACTCCTCTCTTCACCATCAAGGCCTACCTTCCCGTCATGGAATCCTTCGGCTTCAACGGTGACCTCCGACAGGCCACTTCCGGCCAGGCGTTCCCTCAATTGGTCTTCGACCACTGGCAACTACTACCCGGTGGATCTCCCCTCGACAAGACCTCCAAGGTCGGACAGGTTGTGGAGACGATGCGCAAGCGCAAGGGTCTCAAGGTCGAAGTACCGGATGTCAACAACGTAAGTGAAATGTCTATTAATACTACTGTGACCCGCTCCCTGCTAACGTTCAATACCAGTACTACGACAAGCTATAAACGGATTCCCTCAATGCTCTATACCTACGACCTGGCGCCATATCTGGCGAATATCATGAGACGACTAAGTACGTTAAATCTGGGTCTATCGCACGGATAATACCATCTCAAGTAGATCGGAAAGAAATGACCTGCGGCCGTGGATACAGAAAAGCTACACAAAGGCATTGGGCGTGGAACTTTCATTAGCTGTCAAACATCTGGTTTGCCTGTACCTCTGAATGCAATTGATGATTTTAGATGAATGAAATATTTTATGTGAAACCCTCCCTGGTTTATGGTGTATTTGTCTTGCCTTAAATCGAGACTTCGTGCTCAGATATGTTGGAGTCTTGCTTTGTTAATTTATCCTAGGTGTTGAAATACTTATCGTCTCGTGATGAACGAAGTTGGTGGTAGGTATAACTCAGATTTTCTAGCCTCAAGGAGGAGTTGCCTTAGGTAAAAGGTACGTCTGAATCGTACCTCGCTTAAGAGACCATATGGGATATAGAATTAGTCACTGGAGGACTATCTCTGGATCCCTAAGAGCTCCCATTGGATATTTCTTGATAACTCTCCTCATTTCCTAATAGGGCTTGCGGGGTGTTACAGATAGATAACGCTCATGGCTTCCATATATGATCTTAGGGATGGCTTACTAGCGTCGCGTACATAATGAAGTGGAGATAGAGCCACAGACTTGGCTTATGCTTATGCTTTTCTCAAGTCAGATCACACTTGAGAGTCTTATGGGACTGTATTGTTGCTGCTGTGGTACTAAAGAAATTTCCCTTCGTTTATAAGCAGAGCTTTAGGCTTGGTCTTCTAGATATCCCTACTATTTCACTTTCCCAGTATACCGAACAGGTTGGATACACTGGCGAGGAGAGTTGAGTATATACGTAAAACGCCCATAAAGAAAAGCCAGGAAAGAAGGAAGCCTACCTCCACGATGTCCCCATCCCACTCGTTCCACCTCCACGCCACCTCCACGCACCTCCGGTGGTCCAACGCCATACCGCCCGCGCTGCGCGTCCCCTCGGGCGCGGAAATAACCCTGGACCTGCCCGACGGCGGCGGGAACCAGATCACGCCCGCGAACGCGGCGACCGCGCTGTCGACCTTCCAGTTCGGCCTGACGGACCCGTGCGTGGGGCCCGTGTACGTTGAGGGCGCCGAGGTCGGCGACGTGCTGAGGGTGGACGTGCTGGAGGTCCGGCCCGCGGAGGACTTTGCGTGGACGGCGGTTTTCCGCGGGTTCGGGATTTTGTGCGAGGACGAGGGGTTTGGGGAGCCTGCGCGTATGTGATTTTTTTTTCCCCGAGTTGTGTACTTGCCTACCTTTGTACAACTTTCCGCACAAGGGTCTGCTGCTGGACAACCAGTTGGGGAATTCACCCTTCGCCCCTGATCCCGCTGCTAACACCGCAGACCAGTAAAGCTGTGGAACCTCGCCACCGCGCCCGAAGACGGCTTCCTCGTCTTCAAGCCAGCGAGCCCGCGCATCCTGATCCCATACGCGCCGTTCCTAGGCGTGGTGGGGCTAGCCCCGGCCGCGGCGGGCGAACTGCCCACGGTGCCGCCCATGCCGGAGACCGGCGGCAACATCGACACGCGGTACGTGACGGCGGGGAGCTCCGTGTTCCTGCCGGTGAAGGCGCCGGGCGCGCTGCTGAGCTGCGGGGACGCGCACGCGGCGCAGGGCGACGGCGAGGTCTGCGGCAGCGCGGTGGAGATGCGCGCGCGCGCGCGGCTGCGCGTCACGGTCGAGAAGGGCAAGGGCTGGGTTGCGAGCCCTTGGGTGCTGACCGCTCCTTCTCCTCGGGGGGCCGGGGGCAGGGAGTACATGTGTCTGGGCATCGACCCGGACTTGCGCGAGGCGGCGCGGAAGGCGGTTAGAGGCGTGGTGGCCTGGCTCGCCGCCGAGTGGGGGCTCGGACGCGTCGAGGCGTACATGCTGGCTAGCGTGGCTGGGAACTTGAAGATGTGCGAGGTGGTGGACATGCCGAATTATACTGTTGGGTGTTCGATCCCGCTGAGTATTTTCGATTCATGATTTTTTCCGATTTCGTAAAGGGGGGCGGGGGTTATAAGACCTAGGTATGTAAAGGGGGGTTGATTTGGACATTGGAAAATATGATATTTCTATACCGAAGAACTTCATATGATGAGCTATTCCTGAACAATTTACTTATATGCAACACCCATCCGAACCATTTGATCTCCCATGAAGATACTCATGAAATGCGGCGGATGCCAAGTACGAATGTATATACACAGCACAAAAGGACTAAGGTCTGCACGTTGTATGTGACTAATAATATTAGATGCTTCCATCCTAACTCAGAAGAAAGGGAAAAATATGCTATCTACCCCTACAATCCATCCCGGTTCAAAAATAAAATCAATGCCAACTTCGCAGCCGAACCATTTTTTCGTATGTGTTCTGTTCTGCTGACCCAATCTCCTTTTCATGAATCCCGATGCGCCTCGCCATGCTATTTTGCAAATTGCTGCTTGCTTCTTTAGTAAAAAAAAAAACAAAAAACGACGTAGAACTTCCCTGCCATAAAATGTAATAGTCCAATCTCCACAGCCCTTGTTCTTCTCTTATTCTCATTCTTTCAACACTACTGTCTTACATTACTGTCTCTCGTACTCCCCCTACGACGACCCCAGTATCTTCGCATACGCATCCTCCACCTCGCCCGCCAGCTCGAGCAGCGAGACGATCAAAAACTGGTGCGTGAGGTTCGGCAGCCTATCCCTATGCAGGCCGATCCACTCGAGCGGCGGCGTGGCCTCGCCCATGTCCCTGAGCTGGGGGGTCTCTATGACGGGGGGCTCCAGCGCCGTGTACTCGTACTTGGACTGCGGCACGTTGACCTCGGCCGTGATCTTCTGGCGCTCCTCGCCCTCCTTGCGCTCGCCGCCCTGCTCCAGCTGCTCGGGCACGCCCGTGACCTTGATGGCGGACATGGCCGGGAGCTCGCGGCCCCAGGTCTGGGCCAGGGCCTTGGAGTGGTTGGCCCACATGCCGCGGATGTAGCTGATGCGCGAGTAGTTCCAGCCGACCTCGACCTTGCCCTCGAACGAGCTCTTGAAGATGTACTCGATGTTGCGCGACTCCGGGCTCTGCCAGGTCTGCATCATGGCCTCGACCTTGGGCACCTTGAGGATGGTGCCGCCGCGCGAGCCCGTGGCGCTTGCTACCACGTCCTCGACGGATATTTCGCTAACCGCCTTTGGAGCTTCGATCCTGCGTACGCCCGCGAGGCCTATCCGCAGCTGGCCGAGAGTCAGACCCAGACTGCTGTGGATCCGCTTGTCTTCCATGCTTGCAGCAAATCTAGCCTGTGCATTCAGCGCCTCTAATTTGAAGACCTGGTGGTCTGAAAAGGTGCTTGGGAAGATGCCAAGATTGAGTGCCTTCAGTGTCACCACAACATCCGTATCAAGGGATATAGGGGACTTCGTCTCGGATTTGTCGGCCGATTGCTTGCTCGAGCTGGCTTGTATGATGGATGATGCACTAGTCAGTGACTTTCGTTTCAAAAACTTCTCGATATCTCGTAATGACGTCTCGTAGCTTGCTCTCCTCTCTTGTATAAGCTTTTGGATGGCTTGCCATAACGCAACGGTCTGGGCTACCGATGTCGTCGTGCCAAACATCTGGACGGCCTCTCCGTCTAGGGTTGCTACGAGCCTGTCACCAGATGCTTTCCTCTCTTCGCGCACATTGTACATGAGAAATTCCATCTTTGTGATGTCCGCCACTAGGAATCCTTGATAGTCAAATGCAGTTTTCAGCCTGAACTGGCTGAAGTGGATTGAAGCCTGAATCCTCGGTGTCTCATTCAGAGCCTGTTCGCGTTCTGGCCATTCAATCGACGTGCGTAATTTGAAGTCCTGAAGAGTCACGAATCCGCTCAGTCGACCGGTACAGTCTATGCCTATCTTTTCGAATCCTAAGCAGAGGTTCTGTTCCCAATCCGATGTCTTCTTCGATGAGACCCAGAACTCGGCTATGGCGAATTTTGACTTGCCAAGTGATTGCCCGAGGTCCACGAGAACATCTAGGGATGCGATGGATATTGTGGCTGTCCAGGGAAATGCTGCCGTGGCAGCAACTTGTTGGTATCTTTGTACGAGATGGCCCTGTGCCAGCGTTTCCGATGCGGTCGTCGAAACCGGCGCTGCCGCACTCTGCCTCACTTCCCTAGGCATCCAAATTTCTCGGAAGAGCAAGAAATCTTGAAGCTGTTTGGCATTGATAGCTATTTCCATTGGGCTTACTTTGAGAATAGCAGAGACGCCACTCGTGCCGCTGACATGCTTACTGTTCATCATCGAGAGCACGATTGAGTCGACTTGGAAGCTGCCAGTGGATTCTCGAGAGTATACATGTTGTACGGACATGTGATACCCACTGAAAGTACCAGATATTGCAAAGAAGTTGCCCTGTTCCGCTCCTTGAACTGTATTCATCGTGATATAAATATCGTCGAAGCGAGCCGTGGCCGCGACTCGGCCGATAGGTTGGCAACTGAGAGTGAACTCCTGCTTGCAAATGCGTAGGCCTAGGTTGAGTTTCACACGTCCTAATACCGCGCTCGGATCGGTTGTGAGTATGTTGTCGTCGTTGTTAGGCTTTAGTTTATCTGAGTCCCCGCTCGGTTCCGCTGGTGATACCGGCTGGGATTCAGATATATCGTCGCCTACCACCTCTTTGATACTCGAGGTAATGTCCATGACAAGAGGAACGATAGTTGGATAAAGAGTATTGCGTGACGGAGCAACCTTGATCTCCCCATACAAAGTTGGGTCCTCTTTACCGTTGTCCCTGTATTCAGTCTTCCAAGCCAAGCCAGGGGAACGAAGTACCATGCTGTTGCCGGTTTCGTCTGTGTTGAACTGTCCATATTTGCCGGCCAGTGTAGGTTTTGACCCAGCTAGAGCACCCATATCATCTGTTGGTCTTTTACCGGAGAGGTGGACTACGGCTCCAGCAAAGTCAGCGTCAATCAAAAGCGACTCGAGTCTCCTGCTTCCGAACAAAGAGCGTCTAGGCTCAACTTCTTGCTTAACTGGTCCTATAATCGGCTTTTCTGGTATGACTATTGGTGCCCAATGCTCCGAGGCCTGTTGGATATTCTTTGCTGATAGACTGATCGAGTCTTGAAGATGCGCTGCTGGGACTATGAAAGCAGAATTCAACCGTAAGTCCAATGATTTCCCTACAGCTTGGAAGGCCAACCGCCGGGCATCGGCTGTCGAAACGAAAGCGATATTGAAGATTACTTCTGGCAGAAGCGCCGAATTTAGTGACCGATGAGATTTGTCTTGACCTGGCGGGACTATTTGGAGCTGGAAATCTTCGATAGTCAACTTTGCTGAATTCTTCTTGCGTGTGGCGAACTCGATCCGTTTGAATGATAAGACCAAGTCTTCCTGGCCTACCGCAGGTTGGTTCAGAGGAGACACGAGCCACGTCAACTGTATGTTCTGTATCTCGAACGAATACATAATCGAAGAGAGAAATGAATCTAGGATATCGCTTTCTGTTTGTTGTTCCTCGTCATTGATGGCGATACGAGGTTTTGATTGTCTAAGCTTCCGTAGGTATTCAAGCTCGCGCGACGTATCTAAGTCTTTGATCTTGTCGCCCATATAGCCAAGCACATCTACAAATGTCGATACGGTGTCTGACGAGAAATTGATCTCGAAGCCATCAGATTTGAAGTCGAAAGACCTCAGCTCTTTGCCATCTTCCGATTCGCGGCTCGTGGCTGTAAGCAAAGCACCAAAGGCAAGGTTGCCGCAAGATCTCATTCTCTCAGCAGAGCCTTTCTCAATGTCAAACATAATCTGGCGTAGGTTGACATGTATCTCTGGGTTTTCTAGAATTTGGCCACCGTCTATCTTGTTTGCAAGTTGTATTTGCACCGCATCCAAGCGGAACGACAAGCGTGCCATAGATTCGGCATCTGATTTGACGGGGGCGTTACCCCATATCTCAAGACCAGCAAGACTGCCATGAACGGCATATGTCAATTTCGAATCATTAGGTTTTGGTGACGTCGGCTTTGTCGGCTCAGTTCCAGCAGAGCCAAAAATCTCATTGATATGGTTTTGTATGGTTTTGCCTTGTTCCTGGAGATCATCGATAGCGTTCGAAATCTCAGGCCGATTGAGTGCAGCGAGCAAGCTATAAACGGCAGAGGCGTCGAGCTGAACAAGCTCTAACGAAGCGACCACGGTGACCAAATGTTCTTCCGGAGACGTGTGACTAGTTATGCGACCATTCGTCGGTGGGATCTGCAGTAGTGAGATACTACGAGGCGTATTGTTGACTTCGATTTGCATGTCATGCGAATTCTCCTTAATATCAAAGTCAAGTATCATTTCTCTGCCAAAATTAGCAGCCATGTTTGCTCGTGCAACGACCCCAGAGATAGTGTAGGTCAGAGATCGTAATAAGGGAAGTGAAATGGTGTATGAATCTAGGAACATGGCTAAATTGGCCTGGACTGTTGAAAGCCGTCCTCCTTTAGGCTCCTGGGGTTCAGGAGATGGATTTGAAGGGAACTTCTGTCCTAACGCATAAAGCTGCGCTATCTCGTCTTTAACAAGGAGATCCAAGACCTCGGCTAACACGATGGGATCTTGCTTCACAATGAATTCGAGATCCTGGCTGCTGGCAGCTGATCTAATCGTATGGGTCGAGGATTGTTTAACAAATTGCACTTCATGAGCAACAATAACACTCGGGTGCTGAAGCCGTGCGGTGGCGAGGACTTGCGAATGGCTTTTGATTTTAGCAGTAGCCGAATCGCATCCTAAAATGAGATTTGAATTCGTCGCACCTTGTGCACCACTGGTTGTGAGGACGGATAGTTTGAGATCGCTACTTTGTAGTCTGGAGCTTAGATTGATAGCTTCAAAGGATACTGCACTTTCTCCTAGGACGCATACCACGTGAAGTGGGCGAGATGGTACGTGTTCTTTCACGTCATGTTGCTTAGGGTGTGGTTCTTCGGATGTTGAAGATTCCACCTTCTTAGAAAGTCGCAAGATATCGTCCGCTAATTCACAGAGTTCCCAGTTAGTTTTGATCCAAGCTTCGCCGCAGTATACATTGACAAGCGTCAGGGGCTCTCCAACATCAGTAGGCTTCTCATCAATGGATTCACTATTGCTTTTCTCTTGGACCCTCACGGTGAGATCCAAGACAACAGTTTCATTTTGCTTTGGACCAGGATCAAGGACAAATTGAATCTCTTGGATCCTAGCTATAGCCATCGTAGGAATTTGCCGAGAGGGCTGTGTGCTAGGCTCATGCGCTTTTCCGAATATATTGTCCAGGAGTACTGCATGCGTCGGATCCTCAAGGTCCCAGCTGCGCCATCGCTCGAAGGCTGCTGTGACCTGATGTCTTACATCAGCAGGATAATGCATGAATCCAAATAGATAATCTCGCTTCAGGCTTTCCTTCGCTTCGAAATCTAGCGTGGACCATATTTGACGTAACCTTGTAGCAAGTTTCCATGAATCATACGTTCTTAGATGTTTGGAGGCCGTTCGTAAGATAGCCGAAGGTCTGACGACGAAAGATGCATCGTTTGCTTGCTGGCCTTCAGTTATAACACGGTATGTGAACTGTTTCATGCGTTCGTCGGCAGCAGAAAACGTATCCGAGAAAATCTTTGCCGTTTCAGACCCAAGCATGTTCGTCCGGTGAATCAGCGAGGCGAGGTATTCTACCTTGCCCGAAGATGACGAAACATGAACTGCGCCGATGTCGGTATCGATATAATTGACCTCTTTTGAGCCCATAGAAACCATGATTCTCTCTATCCTGGCTAATACCGCAGCTTGTGTCTGATCTAGATCTGCGAGTCTCTCGGCGGCAGAGAGTTGCATAGAGGCAAGCCGGAAGTGGAACGATAACTGAGAGCTACCATTGATTGGGGCACCATCAGCGTCTTTAGCTGGTAAGCCAGATCGAGTGGCAAGCACAAGCGTTTTGAACGACAAGTCATATTGGTCTTGTGGTTCCTGGGATGAATCGGCAGAATCTAAATCAGGACAATTCAAGAATCGCAAGTTGGCCTGTGGTAACCGCACGATAAAATCCGTAACTGTCCCATTTATTTTTACCTCTTTTTGAGTATCGAAAATGTCGGTTACTGCTCCAATCTGAACTGTATCAAGGATATCTTCCGGGTTAGAAGGTGATAATGCCCGGATCAATGAGGCTATGCACCGTAAAGACGGCGCGTTGAGGAAAACACTGATCCCAGAGGGTAGCTCAAGGAGAAGGCTCTGGTGGGCATAGTCCTGGCTTAGCTGGTCAGGATGGAAATTTTCTAAGCTGAAGTCGGATGAATTGAGAAGGATATCATCTTCGTCGTCTTCGATACTACGTAATGTCGCTTCTTTGGTATCAGGCCGGACATTTTGTAGAGGAAAAGAAGGGGCAAAGTATTGGCTTGAAAAGGAAATGCTGGTATGTGGCGGATCCCTCCTATCTCCGGGTTCAGCATAATCCCTCAATGACGCCGAGTAACGCGTGGCAGAAGGCGGATATTCGCGAATATGAGCCGTTTGCCTCGATTCGCCACTCTTAAGTAGTGCGGGATTAGAGGAAACACGGCCAGAAGCTCGAGGTGGCTGGGTAGTTCTGATTGAACCTGGCCGTAGGATGCTATTATTGCTCGAGCTAGCCAGCGAAAGGAACGAGGCTTTCCGGCGAAGTTTTGCAGAACGATGCGAGGAGCCCAAGGATAATATCGACTCTTTATCAGCAACAGTCGCCGAAGAAGTCGGTTGAGGGACTGGCGGGACGCTTTGCGCTGGATTATCAAAGGTATCGATCGTAGACTCATCTATGATGCCCGGGAGTAACAAAAAGGGGGTCCGATGCGTTCGTTGGTCGTGGCGGCGCACCAGTTCTTGTTGCAGGTGTCTCTCCTGCGCAAAGTCATACTTCCGTCCAATAAGAGCAAAATGCACATTAGTTCGAAGGAATACATCGGTATCAACTCGGGAGCGAAGTCGTGATCTGTGCCTTGTAGCAGATTCTGAATTGACGCATGCTATTTCAAGATTGGGCACCTTGACATCGCAACGTCTAGAATAGTGCGTCCTGGCCCAATCGTTGAATTCAATGTCAACTTTCCCCGTAGAGAACAAGAATGCCGCCTCGTCCACGTGAACCCAAACTTGGACCGATTCGATGACAATTTGTAGGAATGTCACATCGTACATGATGATAGACGAATAGGGTATCAAAGCGTTCTCATCATCGTCAATGGAGAAGCCAAATGCCTTACCTCCTCTTGTAAGAGTGGCCAAAAAGTCAGTTGAGCAATCCCCAGTGATAGCTCCAATTTTAAGGTCCCAATTGCAGAGATATGTCGGTTCAGAAGGTGGCAAGCCAAAAAGACGGTGCCCGTAGATATTGATGCCGTCGATGAATAGCTGGGTGCTCGGTATAGCACTCATTGGACTAGCTGCGCCTTCATCCTCGTCACCAAGAGAAAAGCTTAGCGGACTAAAATGTAGATCGAGATCCATATAGTAATTCGTAAAACGAAGGTCGATAGCTAAGGAAGCAGCTTCGATTGGGATATGACGTTTGGCAGAATACAAGTTGGCAGGGAGAAAAAACCTTGGATCATCAACACGAATACTTAGCATGACATCCAGGTCGTTGGATTTCTTATGTGGAGGGCGATCGGCTGATGGGGCATCTGGATCGGCTTCCTTAGTCCGTAGTGCCTCTTGATGCTCGTCTAGGGTTCTAAAATGGATGTGGTCGCCAAAGTAATTGTCTTTCATCTGTAGGAAATAACGAACCAGAAAACCATAAATATGAGCAGTTAAAGATTGCCCGCCGACATCGAGAATAAGCGTGTCTGTATTTGCGGGCGAAGTTGTTGCATTATAATGATATTTCCCTCCAAGAGTGAGGTTTTCAAGGTAACCTATCTCCTTCGAGGCCAAGAATGTCGCTTGAGTATTCCATGGCGGCACGTGCAAGTCAAGTCGCAGAGGCTCGGCCGTGACTTGGAACGATACTGCGTTGCTCGAAGGACGGTAATTATCTAACGGTATGCAAGTGTCTGCTATTAAGCATGGACTAGATAGGACAAGATATGTATTCTCCTCGAAGTTGGTGGGATCATTGACAATATTCACGTCATTGACGTTGAGGTAAAGCTTCAGACTGCGAAGTTTCAAGTTCAGGAGGTATCTGAAAGGAGTGAAAAGAAGGTATTCTGGAGGCGGCCCGCTTCCCCAATCGTCCATGAGGTCTATAAGTAGGAAAACGTGATCTCTTAGAATGAAAAGCTCGAGTCCATCGCTCTCGATGTCAAAGCGCCAGGTCCGGAGGGCATTCCACTTAAGAGGTGTGGACAGGTCACAGGATATCTGTTGGCGCCCAGATTTCCATAGCAGTCCATGATTGACGCTAGTCGAGACTTCTGTTGCAGGAAGGTCGATTTTGAGCGTATTCGTATATCCAGTTGGTTTTGCCAGCATATCCATAGTGTAAGAGACCGTGGCATTCGACGCAACCTTGACATCGAGCCACCCATAAGGACGCTGCTCTGCTGCCGTTGCTGCAGCAGATTTCTGACTCCGACCCCGTTCTCGCCGATCCCCCTGCTTGCGGTGCTGTGTCAACGTGAGTGCCTCTTTCTTCCATCTCCAGTTTTTCGAGTCTTCACGTGTAGGGACCCTCAGTATAATCTCTTCGTCGAGCTCCAAATAGAAGTTGAACCGCGTAGGCATACGGTCCGCCCCGGGCGGGAGTTTTTGCGCAGGAGTAGCGTCCTTGCACAAGCCCGGGAAGAATACCCTCTGCAGTTCAGCTCGTTGTCTGTCCGCCCAGGGTCCATAGTGGATCGTACCGCCCTTCAACGATAGATTAATAGCCCAGGCCGGTGCCGTGGTCCCATTGATATCATCTGAAGAGCCATCGCCTTTCGGGGGGCGTAATACGCTCTGTGGTGTGACTTTCCCCGGAACATCCCAGAATATTGTCAGCGTTGCCTTAGGGCTGTCAGCCACTGTATTAACACTAGCATACTCAACAGACGACCATCTAAGCTTGTCATCTTCATCATCGTCATTGAGATATCGTGAAAGCCCTTGCCATTGGTTAGAACCAGGTATGCCAGTGTCGACCATTTCTTCTCCTCCATCTCGCGAATTCACCGAAAACGACTCGACAGATTTCCTCCAATACGGAACCAGGTTTCGTAGGCGCCCAAGCACCTTACGACGCTGTCTTCGGAAGAAAGGTCGGTGTGGAACAGGACTAGAATCCCTAACCACCTGTTGGTCCCTAACCGCCTTTGTGAGTTGCTCTTCCTTGAAACCATCATTTTCCCTCATCTCAATAATTGGTTCCTCCAAATGAATTTTGAAAAGTTGCCGGTAGGGATCCGGAGTCTGACAATCAGCCGCATCAATTTCCCCTGACAAAGATTTGGCCTTCGCGATCAAGATAGCTTTAGTATTCTCGTTGCCCATTACAAGGGCTGCTTTATTGCATATAAAATGTATCGGAAACATTTGCAACATGAGAGGAAGGTCATCCTTATCTGCAGTCTTATGGCCACCATCGGAACCAGAAGTAGAACTGAAAGCCCTCTGGTGGTGTGCCTCAAAGCCATCTTTCTCATCGGAAAAGCCTAGGTCGTTCTCCTTGGGATGTTCGTTATTTTCATGAGACTTGCGAAGTCGCTGTCGCAGTTTAGTCGAGCTATCTGCTAGGCCTTCGTCATCTAGCTTGTCAGCGGTTTCAGACCGAGGGACCTCGGTCATTGCATCGAGCATAGAGTCGTAGGCAGCGCTGCGATTATAGACGAACCACTCCAGCCCAGAAACGACGACATTGACACGGCAGGGGAGCTCCGTATGTTTATTGGCATCCAGCGCGATGCCATCTCCGGGTTTTGTATTCTTTTTCCCTGCGCCCAACCCGACATCCCGCACTCTACGCAGCCAGTATGACCAGGTGATGTGTCCATTCTGGACAAGGATCGTCTCGTTATTCCCGTGGTATCGAAGACCGGTGAAGAAGACTCGGCCGCCAAGCAAAGACCACTGTAAGGCTTGGATATCGATATAGACCCGATAGGTATGCCACGTGTAGGTGCGGATTATGTACGAGATGATGGAGGCGAATACTCTATTAAAGTATAATAGGAAAAAGACGGCACTACGAGTAGGTCAGAGACATAATAAAGGGGTATTATGTTGGCGGGTGTGGCTCGGATAACTTACAGGACACCGCAGACTATGATATAAGCTAAGAATTGGCTTTATTTCCAGTCAGTTTTGAATACATTCCGGCGCTACCATGTAGCGACGACAATATTTGACCTACCTATTGAAATCGCTCCAGCCCGGCACGAGACTACGAGCCATGACAACTCCAGAACTCCCCGACCCCCCAAACACCCCCTTCGATTTGCGGCGCCTAGGTTCTGTCCGCGGTCCTAATTAAAGAAGGCATCGAATCCTAAACCGTATTAATCGGTCGAATGGTAAAGCGTCAAGGGAAGAGTATTGATCCGAATTGAATATATATCGTTTAAATATCGAGGTTGACGATGGCTACGAAGTTGGGAATATCATCAGATTTTAGTTAAGGAAGTAAATCCGATCTAACAGTACTTAGTACATACCACCTAAAGGCAATAATAATAATAAAGGTAATAATACATGTAGGTAGCAAGGCTAGATCGTCACGACTGCATGACGCGGGACGGACAAGGATGCGGTACATGTAATTATTGATGGAAGGAAATGGGGAACTTGTGGAACCTGTTTGGAGCCAATAGAAGTGAGGATTGGTGCCGTTTAGTCCGTGGTTATCGATAACCCAACAATTAGGGTTACATCCAGAATTAGGTAATCATTCGCTTATTACCTTAGGTAATGTAGACCTATGCCAGAGCCCGTTCTAATTGCTGACTTCTGGGTGACAGTGTGCCCCAAACAGCAGCATAGAATTAGAACCATCTCATTACAGTCGATATTTTCGAGCAGTCGATTACAACGCTAGCGAGATGTCTTCGAGAACGATCTTTATGTCCTTGGAATCGGGGATTCGAGAAAAGGACAGCGAAAGGTTTGTCAATTCTCTCATCTGTCACGGGAAGGCCGTGGTATCCTGATTCCTACGTGATACCGGCCGTTACGCATGGTCTCGATGTCTGGTACGCTATATTGAAAAGAAGAAGAAAAATGAAGTGAACAAGTCCAGCGTAATTTCACCCTGTTGAATTGTGAATTACTCACAGCCTTGGAAACATCAATATAGCCAAGATGGTAAGCGTGATATGCTGAGTAGCTGCATTGCAGCATCTAATCCTCCAACAGCATGGATAGGCACGTCACATTCAGTCTTCCCCCATGTTTGCTACAAGCTCATCAGCGGTCACTTATCACTGACCTGCCTTGATTATTCGGTTCCCGAGGTCCTCGTCGCTACTCCGTAAAGGCCATAGACCGTTAGGCCGCCCCTTGGAGCCGCATGTCTAGTACTCCGCACCAATCAGCGTTCAGGATTTCGGTGTCGCAGTACCTAGGTAGGGAAGAAACCAACAACCAACACGGCAGTACTTTTGTATTGCCTCATATGATATTGCAATGCCACCCCGTATGCGGTACAGGAGCCCGTTAATTCCCTTTGTGTTAGGCTTCTTATTAGGCCCCCCGCCTTATAAGTTATTTGATGCCTCTGTTAGCAGGCGCGAGCATTGAAAACTGACCTTTACAAGAACCCTCCGTGAACTCTGGGCATTTCCGACCATCAGACTTCAACCCTCTAAGTTATTTTTACTACAGAGCCAGATCTGTTGTCTTAACTCCTCTTCCATCCTCATGCCCTCAATCTTCAAAACATACCAACATGATTGCCGACAAAGAAAAGTATCATGCCCTAGAGGGTGCTATTGACATGCCTTATGGGCCAAGCACCTGGTATGTTACCGATTGGGCCCAGAGACGGCTTATTTCAGTGACTATGGACGGGGTACAAGACGATGAAAGTCTTGCCATCGAACATCTCAGTCAATTCAGTAGCCAGCTCCCCCGGCATATATAGGGTCTATATATCGCAAACTGGCGAGATCATCTCGACGCATACCGATGCAGAGGATGATAATACGCAATGCTCATTCTACCCATTTCTTCATGACGCAGATCTTCCCGAAGGAATTCAGACCATGCGGCGGGACGAACTTGAGGAACTCGACAGGTTTGGCTCCGATACTGACCTTGTCGCATATCCCCCATGCTCCAAGGGGTCTGCTAAAAGGGTAAACCTGGATCGCCAATCTTGGATTATACTATCCTGTAAGCTTACCATTGAGTAGGTGAGGCATCCAGAAGTAAAGCTAGATTCTCCATTTGAGGCATACCGGCGGGTGTTGCAAGAATGGCAGAAGCGAAGAGGATCGGACTCGACAGGCGATGCTCCGGAGGCTATTAACTGGCCTCCTAGACCCGAAGCGCCGGTGAAGCATAAATACGACAACCCAGACGTTATGTTTGAGCTCGATGCTAGGATGCGGCGGGATGTGTTGGCTGATGGAGGCAAGGTCATAAACTGGGAACGGCCGCCGCAGCAGAGACTTCTAGATGAAGGGATACGGGTGCTTTCTACTGGCCAAATAATCGATTGTTAGAGATAAACCGCTTTCACATTTACATAAGTACATATGCAGTTCAAGACTTCAAGTTAGGGTATGTACATACATATTCGACTTTATCTGTTGACTTAACTATAAGTACCTAGGTACCTGCAAATGTATTGATGTATGGATATCAAGGCTAGATCGTCCCGAATCCCGAGGTCCCGACTGCATGACGCGCACTAGGAACTATGTACATATGTACACTACATAGGTACATTGTAAGGATTAAAGTAGCCCGTAGTTATCGATAACCAAACAGGCATCCACATAAGCTCCAGTCAGGTTGCATTATGGTACGTACCTTGACTGGGATCATGGATTGCGGATTGCCCAGGTGCTTTCGAGTTTCTTGATCAAATGACATCCATTTATGAGAGCTCCCAAGTCCTAAAACCTACCACTTCAAACATTCAACTTCCGCGCGCCGCTTTTTTTTTTTCTTTCTCTTTCAATTTGCTATAGCACCGCGGCTTTTGGCCATGCGCCCCTGAACCTCTTATTCTTTAGGGAGGCAGAGTACGCCTTTTTTCTTCTTTCCCCCCTCTGGTGCCCTCAACCCCGACATCATGGCTGGCGGCACCGGCCAAAAGTTTACCACGGCCACGACCGTTATCGCCGGCGTCTTTTCTTTGGCGGCAACTTTCGTGTCTATCGTGTAAGATTTGATCGTCTACGTCTTTGTAGAGATATAAAATGCTGATTTACCATTGAAACAGTTCAATATGGCTTCAATTGTAAGCTTACTCCAATTCAAAAGTAATACGGTGCAACTACTTAAACGCGTATATAGAAAGAATTACCGGAAGCCGCTCTTACAACGATACGTCGTTCGAATATTGTTGATGTGAGATTAATTCGAAATGTATCTTCATCTCGCATTTGCCTAACGCCGTTCTTAGGGTTCCCATCTATTCAATAAGCTCGTGGGTTAGTATGATATCCTTAACGGCGGCAGCATTTCTGGATCCTATAAGGGATATATACGAGGTACGAATACGATCTCCCCCTGAAGTTTCGACATTGATCTAACTTGGTCGAAAAAAAAGGCTTTCACGATCTATACTTTCTTCCAACTCTTAATCAATTATCTCGATGGCGAACGAGCTATTATAATCATGGCACATGGTCGTGCCCCTGTGCACCATTTGTGGCCTCTCAACCACGTTTTCCCGAAAGTTGACGTATCCGACCCCCATACATTCTTAGCTGTAAAACGAGGGATACTTCAATATGCCTGGCTCAAGCCCATCTTAGCCATTGCCGCAATCATCATGAAAGCGACAGGTATATACCAGGAGGGGTACATCGGGGTTACTTCTGGTTACCTTTGGAGTGGCATCTTATACAATATCAGCGTTACAGTCAGCTTATACTCGCTCGGCCTATTCTGGGTTTGTATGCACAATGACTTGCTGCCCTTCCGCCCTGTCCCCAAATTTCTGTGCATCAAGCTCATCATATTCGCTTCCTACTGGCAAGGTTTCTTTCTTTCTATTCTGGTTTGGCTGGGGGCGATTCCGGACGATGTTCAAGGGTATACCTCAGATAATCTCGCCGCTGCTATCCAAGATGCTTTGATCTGTTGCGAGATGCCCGCGTTTGCCGTGGCTCATTGGTATGCCTTCTCTTGGCATGACTATGCCGATAATACTGTTTCCTCCGCTAGAATGCCTGTCAAGTTTGCGGTAAGGGATGCGTTCGGTGTCCTCGACCTTATCGAAGATTCCAAGCAGACCTTCCGAGGTGATCAGTACAGTTACAGGGTATTTGATTCTAGTGGAAAGGTCATAGCGCATGAAGACTCGAGTTCTCGATTCGCAAGGCTGAAAGATGGGATGAGATATAAACGAGGAGGCGAGGCAAAATATTGGATTCCTAAACCCGGCGAAGTCAGGGGAGAGATGAGCGCAAATACACCGTTACTAAATCCCAACGGAGGCCCAAGTGGCGCAGGTAACCCAACACCAAAGTATAATCACGGCTCTACCGACGAGACCCCGTTGGACCCTGATGATGAGAGCCTCTACCACAAGGCGCGAGATTTAGAGTTCGGGGACTGGAATGTGAGTTTGAACCAGCAAGACTTTTGTACATTTTACTAATGTCTCTTAGTATCCTGTCGTTACTGCAAACGTACCGACAAGAGACCGCTGGATCACCGGGCCGCCTACCGTGTATCAATCAAGTACTGGGGCATGGCATGCTAGTCGGTCTCACTCATCCCAAAGTATCAGCAACAGGCCAGCCGCGACGACAGCACCCAGCGCCGAAACCGTGGTTAGTAAGAAGAAGAAAGGCAAGCAGAAACAAGCCAAGGCTACACCTAAGCCTCCCCCGGAACCTACGGCTGTAGCTGCAGAAGAGTCGCAATCGAAGGGCCCGCTCGGTGCCCCCTTACTCTCAACGGCCGATCCTCAGATCCTAGAAGAAGAAGCCGAGGAGGAGGACGTCACATTTGGGGTCGGGGAATTGACGCCTGATGAAGTCACCCCTGGAGGGCAAGTAGGCAGTCAATGGGGCGGTGACGGGGCGGAGGATAGTACGACAAGCCCGATTTTCAGCACCGGCAACGAGGATGAGTTCCGGAATGTTTGGGACGGCGACCGCTTGTGATTTGTTTGAGATTGTGTTTTACTCTTTGGCGCCGTAATTATTAGATACCCTGGATTTTGCATACGGCCGTTCCATATTGATATGTAGGGAGAATGGTGAAATATGTGCCTTTTAAAGTACCTTCGGGGGTATTTTTGATATTCAGTACTTGGGCTATGCGATAAGGTAATTTTCCCCTCGTTGTTTAGATATTGTTCATGTACCTGATCTTGATATCTAGCCTGCCCATTGTTCCAAGGCAACGTTGCTTAGGCAGTACGACCTAGGCTGTATTAATGGGATGGGGAACTGGTATCTGCATAGAAATCTACCAAATTACCTGTCTGGCGACTGGTCACTTACTACACATGTGCCCAACGGAATCATCTGAAAGGCCCAAGACGTAGACAATAGGAATCATCGTCCTGTGAAGACGCTTCTATTTCTTGTTTCAAGTTGGGTTGATACGACAAACGTTGCACTGCCTTACATATGGTCGGTATCGTTTCCCCTGTTATTTACTACTTCCTTGGCCACATAATTTCTATCCAGGACTTTATGTGCTTGGACTTAGCATAAACCATAATAGGTCGGGGAGGGTGACGGTATTAAGAAGCAAGATCAAAGCGCCTGCATCGATGTAGGTCCCGGCCGTGACATGTTCATATGCGCCTCAGTACATTACCATATATACAAATCACAATCTACTAAATAGATATACAACTATATATACACGAACTAAAAGTCTTCATACCTACATCCTCAATATAAACATATGGATATTATTGATACTCTATCCTGGCTCCTTTCTTTTCTTTTCCATCCACCGTCCTCACGAACTCTCCGTCGCCGGGCTCGGCGGCGCATCCCCGGTGGCCCAAGTAGCAGGCTCGGAGCCGAGGACGAAGTTCATGGTGCCGCCGTTGGCGAAGACGTCGTCCCAGGCGACCCAGGCCTTGTCCCAGGGCTGGCCGTTGACCCTGAGGGACTGCACGTAGTATGCAGTGTCGCTGCCGCCGGTGGTCGTGATGGCGAGCTTCTTGCCGGCGCCGAGGTCGACGGCCAGGTCGCCGAACCACGGCGACCCGACCAGGAACGTGGTCTGGCCCGTCATGGGGTACAGGCCGATCATGGACCACAGGACCCAGGACTCCATGGCGCCGGCGTCGGAGTTGCCCGGGAGCCCGCCGGCGGTGGGCGCGTAGTAGCTGTCGGCGGCGTAGCGGCTGTGCTTGACGGACAGGTCCTGGCGGCCGACGAAGTTGAAGAGGTAGGGGGTCGTGAAGCTGGGCTCGTTGCCGGGGTTGAAGAGCGTGTGGTTGAACTGCGAGTTGCCCGTGCTGACGCCGCCCTCGAAGAACTTCTCCAGCCGCGCGACGAAGGTGTCCGTGCCGCCCGACAGGTGCACCAGCTCGCCCATGTCGTGGTGCGCGTTGAAGGAGTACTCCATCGGCAGCGCCTCGTAGTAGTCGTCGCCCCAGTAGCAGCCCCCGCAGCTGAGCGGGTCCTGGTCCACCCAGTTGCCGTCCTCGTCGATCGGCCCCAGGAACCCGGAGAAGCCGAGCGCGGTCAGGTTCGAGTTCCACTGGTTGCGCCAGTTCCGCGACCGGTTGAGGTACTTCGTCGCGTCGTCGTCCTTGCCGAGGCCCTTGGCGACCTGGTACAGGGCGAAGTCGTTCCCGGCGCTGCGGCCCGTTAGTTCTCACGTCGTTTTTATATGTTTTAGGAGCAGTGTATGCAAGGGACTTACTATTCGATGGATCGGCTGACCGAGCGTCCGTACTTCGTCGTGATGTACCCGTGCTCGAGCCAGTCGGGCAGTGCGCCTCGTCCTTCCTTCGTCGAGCCCGAAGTATCTCTCGAGTCGTTGTTGTTGGGGGGCACCGTCTCGGCGTCGGTGACCATGGCAGAATACGCGTCGTCCCAGTTCACGGCACCGCGGACACCCTTCACGTAAGCGTCGGCGAGGACGTTGTCTCCGTTAGAACCACCCTGCGTCGCGCCGTTGAAGAACGAGGAGCGCGCGTCGGGCAGGAAGCCTTCGTTCCTCCAGATGTCGACGAGAGAGCGGATGAATTCCTCGTGCGCTACCGGCTGCAGGATGTGGAAAAGAGGGATCGTGCAACGGAACTACGCGCGATTAGTCTACGAGGCCTGACGGCGTATGGTTTATGCAACGTACCAAGTCCCAGAAGGTGAAGATGTCGTCCCAATACGGCTCGCTCGAGGTCCAGAGAGGATTCTCCCCTGTCTTGTTGGTCGGGATAAGGGACATGTGGTACAGAGACGAGTAGAGAAGCTGCAGCCTCGTGGTATTGGTATCCGTCGTGGTGATCTTGGATAGCACCTGGTCGTTCCACGCCGTCTTCACGTTGTCCGTTAAAGTGTCGAGGGATGTCCCCGCGGGTATCTCCGAGTCGACGTTGCTGCAGGCCTGGTCGGCTGAGATGAACGACACGCCTACTCTCGAGGTGACGTCCGTACTGTTAAACGTGAAAACGGCACCTAGTCGAGCCGTGGAGTTTTGCGACGTCGCGGTGCTGTAGTCTGTTATGTCGCTGCTGGTCGAGTCGTTGCCGAGAAACGTCTTGAAAGACGCTGCTTGGTCGAAATAGCCACAGAAATAGACTGTCCACTGCGGCGCGCGATTCCACCCCTATAGGAAAGATTAATAATTTTATCCGGTGTCCTCTATAAGAATCCCAGGGGACGTACGTTATCATAAGAGCCAGATCCTTGGTACTGAACACCGCTATCCGTCGTCGTCACCGAGATATTACCCCCTAGATAATTTTGACCTAACCCTTGGCCCCTATACGACGGAAGCACGTGAGACACGTCCACGACAACATTCGAGCCATCCGCGTTGTCCGGGAAAGTGTACTTCAGCAGACCAGCCTTGCTAGTGGCCCCTAGCTCCACGGTGACGCCGCTGCTCAGGCTCGACTTGTAGTACCCGAGGCTCGCGTCGTCGGCCGCGCTCCGACCGACGCTGATGTTGGCCAGCGGGTTGTCAACCGTGCCGACGCTCGGCATCTGCGAGACCACGCCGTACTTGGGGGCGCCACCGGTGCCGCTCTCGTGCAGCAGGCTAAAGCCGATGAAGCTGCCGGTCGACTGGTAGCCCGAGTAGCTGTCCGATCCGGTATACAGGTCTGGCCCCAATTTTACCATCCCGAACGGCAGACTCACGCCCGGGAATGTGTTGCCTCCATTTGACGAGCCGGTCTTTTGATAAGTTAATTTTGTTAGTTCAGAAACGCGCTTGTGTCGATTCGGTTTTTTACATACCAGAGGTAACACAAACTGGCTAAGGTCATCTTGAGTTCGAAGGTTTTGGAAGTCGTGGGCTTCTGCGATGGCTACGCCAAGCGCCATGCCCGCGGAGGGACGCATCGTGAGGATGAGACCTCGGAGTCGAAGTTGAGAAAATTGGCCAGTACCAAAGACAACAACTAATATCCGAACATTTGAGGAAGCCGAAGATATAAGCTACTCTTCACGTATATTTAGGTTTTTGGTTTTTTTGGTTTAAGGTATATATATCTTAACGAATGACTTTGATTAAATCTAAAAAGAATGTCTAATACCATTTACGCAGAGAACCGATGAATAGAGGAGTGATTACCCCAAAACGGCGGAAAACGTTTTTGTTTTGGACTCTCTCCTGATGACATAGACGAATCTACCTAATTTTGGGAACCTATCCAAAGGAGCAGACGAGCCACGGTGCCTGGGAATCCTTCGTGGTGGACCGGGTTGCGCATTCTGCACTGAGCCTGTGAGGGTGAGAGGCTGCAGCCGCCGCTGCGACTGCAACGTTAAGCCAGAAACCCTGCATCTCATTTATTATGAAAGGGGCCCCGTTTCCAGGGGTGGAGCTGGCAAGCGAGGCGCAGTTGGAACCTGAAGATCACAACCCGGGAAGGAGGAAAAGATGAAATGCTTGGCAGTTATTGAGGCTGCTATTTCGTAAGGAAAGAGAATCTTTGCCTGCCTAGGCTGCTAGGTAGATCATGATATTGAAATATAAATATCGATTTAGCGGTACATTCAACCACGTCATGATCAACGTGCTGAATATAGACAGACTTGACATATGTAGGAACAGTCAGCTCGTTCGGTTTCGGGTTTCGAAGGACAAGCTGCGTCGAAGCACGTGTCCTGCGTGTCTTTTCATCTTAACTTTTTGTCGGATTCTCCCCTAAAAAGATCAGCATAGTTAAACTGCTAGTTTCCCGATTTCTATCCACCTTGTCATCTGAGCTTATTGTGCATTGCGTGGCGGTCCATTTGTAGCCCTAGCGTATCTACGCGAGACTATTTTCCTATCCGGGAAATGCCTAAGGAAAATCAGCTGTCACGGTCCCAACGCAATAGTTCCAGGGCTGGGTATAAAACCTGAGAAAAACCCAAGCCCTGAAGGCATGTGTTGGTCTTAGGGTTTCTAAAAACACGTGTTTTAAAGTAAAACACGCGAATAATACTGTACCCCTGTAAAACACCTATTATACAGTATAATACTACAATTTCT